>CM038147.1:532954428-533497919 GCA_021437245.1 Aegilops speltoides | reverse complement strand
ATACTTCCGATCCTACAAGTGGTATCAGAGCTTTGGTCTCCATTGGATTGGTTTTCATTGCATTGGATTCCATAAGCTTGGTTTCACAACCTAGGAGAGTATGGCGTCTAGTGAGGGTAATTTTCGTAGAGGTCCTTACTTTGATGGTTCAAATTTTGCTAGTTGGAAGCATAAAATGAAAATGCATATTCTTGGACATAACCGCCGCATGGGGCATTATTTGTGTTGGCTTGCAAGGTGAGTTCTTGAGGAAGGAAAAGTTCGGATCGCGAAGCTACTGCGGATGAGTTGCGGATGTTCTGAACAATGCTCAAGCTTGTGACATTCTCTTCAATGCTTTGTGTCCCGAGGAGTTCAACAAGATCAGCCGTCTTGAGAATGCAAAAGAGATTTGGGATACTTTGGTGAAATGCACGAAGGTACCGAGTCCGTGAAGGAATCAAAGCTAGATGTTCTTCAAGGTCGACTTGACAAGTTCAAGATGAAGGAAGGTGAAGGAGTCGCTGAAATGTACTCTAGGCTTGCTCTCATCACCAATGAGATGGCAGGCTTAGGAAGCGAAGAAATGACCGACCGATTCATCATCAAGAAGATTCTCGAGCTTTGGATGGAAAGTATGACACCGTGTGCACTTTGATCCAAATGATGCCAAACTACAAAGATCTCAAGCCTACGAAGTCATTGGAAGGATTGTTGCTCATGAGATGACACTTAAAGACAAGGAAGAGCTTCACAACAAGTCAAGTGGTGCTTACAAAGCTGCAGTTGAAGCTCCCACAACCTCAAGTGACAAGCTAGTTTCCAATGAAGAGATAAGCCTAATGGTGAAGAACTTCAACAAATTCTACAAGAGTAGAAGCAAGGAAAGAAGCTCAAAGTCTAGATCATATGATGAAAAGAGATCTTCTAGTCGTGATCGAAACTGCTACAATTGTGGAAGACCGGACACTACTCAAATGAGTGTTCGACTCCCACAAGAGAAGAGAAGAATCTCCAAGAAGAAGAAGCTCAAGAGAAGAGTCGCCTCGAAAAGAGAGGAGTAGAGATGATCGTTATGAGCGAAGATCCTCTCGGAGAAGCAAGGATTCGGAAAGGAAAGACAAGTCATCAAGGAGCTACACAAGAAGAAAACATCAAGCTCATGTTGGTGAATGGGTTTCGGCTCCGACTCAGACAATCACTCGAAAGAAGCTATCACTCCAACTCCGAATACTGATCAAGATGAAGGTATTGCCGGTCTTGCTCTCGTGTCCTCCAACTCCAACTCCTATGACATATTTGATTCACCAAATGAGGGAATTGGAAGATGCTTCATGGCAAAAGGCCCCAAGGTATCACACCCTGAATTTATTGACTTTGATAGTGATGAGGATGACTTGCTTGGTGAAGATGAGCTTTTACATGATAAATCTAGTGAGCTTAGTAATGATGAACATGCTAGTAGTCTTTATAGTCGAGAAGAGTCGAATGACAATGCTATGAAGGAGATTGAGCGTCTAACTAAAGAACTAAACACTCTTAAGTTAGCTCATGAAACAACTCAAGAAGATCATAGAGAGCTCCTAAGATCTCATGAGAAGCTACGCTTCGAGAAGCTCAATCTAGAGCAAGAACATGAGTTTCTAAAAGCTATCAATGACGATCTTCGAAAGAAGAGTTCTTCATATCTTGCCAAACGACTTCTCTTGTCTAATTTCTTGCCACCTATTAAAACTAAGCATGACAAGCATAAGAAAAATTCTTCATCTAGTAGTAACAATAATCATGCTAAATCAAATGTTGTTACTTCTAGTAATTCTCTTGATTCCACTAACAATGTTTCAAGCCAAGTTTCACTTGAGCAAGAAAATAGTCTATTGAAAGGGATTATAGAGAAAGGTGTCTACAAGAGCCTTGCCGGAAGCAAGAGCTTTGAGGAAATTGTTCGCAAGCAAGGAAGACACCGGAAGAATCAAGGAATTGGATTTGAGCGAAAGTTCAACGCCGAGGGTGTTGAATGGGAAGAAGGTCAATATCCCACTCCAAAGTTTGTTTCTCAAAAGGAGAAGTATGATCCTACTTCTTCCAATGTGGAACAAGCTCAAGATGACCTTCCACCACAAGACCACAAGCTAAAAGGCAAGGACAAGCTTCAAGAGGAGATTGATGCATTCATTGAAGCACCCAAGGCCATGGTCAAGTGGGTTCCCAAGGCAACTTCAAGTTCTACTTGACAAGCAACTACTACCCCAAGGATTCCCATCAAGATGATGTGGATCCCGAAGAAGAAGAACTAGAGAGTTCTTGAGGGTGACTCCGCCAATATACTTCACTCACATTCATTTTGGCAAAGAACTTGTGCAATCAACTTCCACATCTTGCACTAGTTCATGGAGTCACAAACCCTCATGTTGGTAAGTCAAGGGACAAGGTAATCATTGCTTTCATGGACATCATCTATTGTGTACTTCAATCTATGTCCATGGATATCCTTGTTTGTTCCTTGTGGGACTAACCCATGTAGGTATTGAAAGTGCCCGAATCCAAAGGATTGCTCCCAACTCTTGATAATCTTCATCAACATTGAGCATCCACATCTTCAACATCTACATGAAGTCTTCAACGACAACCCAAGGTTAGTTTGACCCTTTAAAAGGGGTTCTCACATCAAGGGGGATCTTTGCTCTAAAGAAATGAGCTAAAGCATCTTCAAATGATGTGAACACATCAATGCATTATGTAAAAGTGGTAACCCCACTTGTGCTTAAACGATGAGTATGACCTATGATCAAATGTTCTCATTTGACTCCTAAGTCAATATACTCATATATAGATGACCTAGTCGTCGCCAAATTGTGTGCTAGCAGTTAGTGTTTTGTTTGTGCATGTTTGACACATATTTTATTTGCTATCTTATTGTGTGAGCATGTTGGATGCATGATTTTATCCATTCGAGGACATCCATTTGTTGCTTTGGTCTGTTGGATTTTTCTTTTTGACCAAATGGATGGACAAGAATGCCTAAGTTCCTCCCCTAGCTATCTATGCTTTCTTGTCTCAAACTCTATTCATGCTTATATCACAAACTTTGAACAAGACTTTTTCGGACAGACCGAGTGAGGAGCACTCGGAGCCACCGATCCGTCAAAAGCCTAAATTCCAAAACCTTCTAAGTACTTTCGGTCAAACCAATATACTCAAATCGGACAGACCGAAATCACTTGGATTGATCTAGGTTTTCACCTCGGTGAAACCGAGTTGCAAATTTCGGCGTGACCGATGTGTGTAACTGCTTGCAGTTAACCATCTCGGTCCCACCGAGTTTTCCAACTCGGTCCCACCGACAGCCGAAGGGTATATATACCCGAGGGCAGCGCGCGTTGATTACTCCTTCAAAACGCCTCGCCCCCAAACCCTTCGCTGCCGTCGCCGTGGTCTATGGATTTTCTCCGCCGTCGCCTGTGCGCCCTCGCCGCGGGTCTCCATCGCCGTCAACGGTCAATCTCATCGCGCCGTTGCCGCCGTAGTGAAACTCCACCAGATTGGGTGAGTTTCATCCCTCTCGTGCTTCAACCTCTGATTCAATGCACGATAGGTTTTGCCTAGCTTCTTGCCAAGATTGAAATCTTCCTATCCAGCAGATTAGATCATAGAACAAAATTCGAGTGAAAATTTTAGGGTTAGGTTTCCGCCGAGCACATCTCGGTGTGACCGATTCTACATTCTCGGACTGACCGATTTGGCCTCTGGCCATTGCACTGCACTTTTCGGTTAAACCGAGTTGTGCAAATCGGTAAGACCGAAGTGAGGATTTAGTGAAACCCTAGTGCTCTCGGCTAGACCGAAACCCATTTCGGTCCAACCGAAAGTGGTGTGAATGGTTAGGTTTAGACACTTCGGATTCACCGAATTTTTAGACTCGGCCAGACCGAAATGCATTCTGTGAAAACCTAAAACTGAAATTTCAACTCATTCTGTTTGCAAAATCCTCTGCAGTTTGTGATAACTCTTCTATTCTGCCTATACCTATTCTTTTCACAGGTTGTCAGTCATATACGATGCAAGTGACAGCCGAACAGTCTGAATCACCAGTTGAGATTCGAGGCGATCACAAGTCTGAAGCAAGCAGTTTTTCAGATGATGAAGAGAGGAGCACTCCAAGTGGTTTGCCTCCTGCTGCCACGAGGCCAGGAAGAAGAGGAATTACGATGAGGAAGACTCGACTTTGTTGCGAGATGAGGAGATTACTTCCAAGCCTAAGAGGAAAGTGGTTGCCAAAGGGCTATCAAGGGCAACAAGCAAAGAAAGGCACCAACAAAGAGAAGAAGTCCACATTGCAAAGAAGCTGAGCATGGACGAAGAAACCTCCAGCAAGATCAAGAAAACTTCCAAGAGGAAGAGGCTAGTTCATGAAGAAGCTGATGATGATGATTCTGATGAGGAAGCACCCCAGCCTCCTCAGAAGCAAAAGTTGATGGGAGATGCCATCAGGGCAGGAGCACCCACAAAATCTAAGCCATCAGCTCCAGCAAAGGCAGCCCAAGCCAAACCTGCTGCCAAGCCAAAGAAAACTGTGAGAAACATTCCTGCTTCAGAGAAGAAGAAGGACAATGTGCCACCTGCTGAATCTGATGAAGAGGCACATGTTTTCTTTGAAGCTCGCGAAATTGCCAGTTCATAATGATGCTCATCCTCGAGCTGAAAATATGAAGGAAAGGAAGGACAAAGGACTTAGGCTATGGAGGCAAGTTGATCCATATGCCACCAGGAGAAGGACAGCTGTTGACTCTAGGTTCCACACCAGAGAGCAACAAGATTTCTATGAGACAGTGCTCATGGACAAGAAACCAATTGTTGCTGACACCAGATATGTAGACTGGAAATACATCGACAGTGAAGAGCACAGAGACTACTTCCCACATGTGCATGAGAGCTTCACCGCATGTGGAGTTGCTGAGTTCGTTGGTCAGAAATTGACTGCTTGGAATGATGAGATGATCATGCAGTTCTATGCCACCGCACACTTCTATCCAGATGGCAGAATTGTATGGATGACAGAAGGACAGAGATTCTCCTCAACTGTTGAGGAATGGAGAGCGTTGCTGAATGCACCAGTATCAAGGGACGATGATGTAGATGTCTATGGCATTCCAAAGAAGAATCACGAGTCTATGAAGAACATGTACAATGAGGTACCTGACAAGGATGTTGAGATATGGAAGCTTGGATCAGTTTATCATCTTCAGGCAGGTCTCCCAACCACTAACACCATTCTGAGGCATACTTTGATGCCCAAGTCAGGAGACCATCGCATGATAAGAGGCTATTCTATCAACATGCTGCACATTCGGATCGAAGACACCTTTTAAGGTGATGGACACGATAGTTGAGACTATCAAGAGGACAATGAGCAGCACTGAAGAGGTCGTGTGGGTTTGCTCCGCATATTCAGATGCTCATTAATGCCAAGTTTGGCACGGACACCTACCGTTGGATAGACCCCACTTGCCACTTTGCAGCTCTGAACATGAAGAAGTTGTGATGACCGAGGATGCTCCCACATCTGTTGAAGGACACGCTAAGTCTGAAGCTGCCAAACAAGCTAAAGCTGAGAAGGAAGCAGCAAAGCAAAGCCCAAGAGCGTTGGAGAACAACTTCTTGAAGCCACTCGAGAGAATTGAACTACGCTGGCCAGCATAGTGCGATCTCGGAGAGCCTTGAGAGGATAGTTGAAGATAAGTTCCATGCTCTGGATGTCAAGTCGATGAAGTGCAGTCACCGTCAACAAGCTTGAGGCGAGACATTGAGGAAGCGAAGAGGAGAAGGCAGAGCTCATGAAGGAGATGGAAGGTGATCTAGTCCAGATGACTATGAGCAGCTGCTGCAGTGCCCACAAAGCCCAGATCAGCTGCTATTCAAAGGATGACCCAGGGCTACTACATCAAGCACCTCCCACAGCTCCATCGGCCCGGCACCAGCTCCAAAGTATCCACTCCTCCAGCTCCACAGACTTCAGCAGAAGCTTTTGCAGATGCAGCTATCTCCACTCCATCGACGCAGCACAGAGCCGCCAGCAGAGTCCCTAGTGACGATTAGCTCTATACCTTCGAACTTTTGGTAACTTGTTGCCAAAGGGGAGAAATTGTATAGATCATAGGACTTCGAGAGAGAGAGTGCTCGTTTTTGCTCTTTCGTTTGCGGTTTTCCTTGAGATACTTTTGAGTTCTTCGAGACATTCCGTGTGTTTGATACTACGTTTGCTCTATCTTTGATGAGTGCTTGATCATACTATGCTTAATGTGTGCTTAATGCTTATCATATTCTATTCATATCTTGTATGATCACTTACTCATGTCTTGGTGATTGGGTGCATGCTATTCATTCTTATCATTTTGTGCGCTCCACCAAGATGTATGTGACATGGAAGAGTGACCCATGATCCTAATCGATTGTGCATTTGCATTCAAACGCAAATCTTAAATAATGCACAAATTTAGGGGGAGCTCTTGCTTATCACATACTTCTCAAAGCGACGATGTTATTCATTGATTATATCATTTGTCGAAGCTTTGATCTATATGTTGTCATCAATTACCAAAAAGGGGGAGATTGAAAGTGCAACTAATCCCCGGGTGGTTTTGGTAATTAATAACAACATATATATCATTGAACTAATTATTTCTTGAGAATATTTCAGAAAGTTCATTGATATGGGTATGGCAATGACCGATGATGTGGACCCTCAAAATGCTAAGGAAAACATTGGCAAAAGCTCAAGACTCTATTTTTGGTTTAGTGATCCAAGATCACATTGAGTCCATAGGAAAGCCAATACTATTAAAAGGGGATGAGGTTATGATGATGATCTGGTTGCTCAAAGTGCTTAGTGATTTATCTCTCAAACTATCAGCAATCTTTCACTCCAACATAAACCCATAAGTAATCTCGGTCCCACCGATTCCATAAACTCAGTCACACCGAGATGAACCACCTCAGCCATATACCCAAACCCTAGTAATTTCGGATTTTCCGATTCCAAACTCGGTCATACCGAAATTGGTGTTGCCAAGCTTCTGTAACCTTCTGTACTCAAATCGGTGTCACCGAGATGAGAAAGTCGGTCCCACCGAGATTGGCAAACCCTAGACTTTGGAAGAATCGGACTAACCGAGATTGTATTTTCGGTCCCACCGAAAATCCCAACGTTCACAAGATTTGAACTTTCGGTCTCACCGAGTTGTCAACTTCGGTCGACCGAGATTGGTCAAATGTGTGTAACGATTGGATTTTGTGTGGAGGCTATAAATACCCTCCACCTCCTCTTCATTAGTGGAGAGAGCCATCGAAAGAACTACCACTCCTACCTTACATTTCGAGAAGAAAACTACCTACCCTTGTGTTGAGATCAAGTTGCTCCACTCCCACCATATGAAACTTGATTTCTAGCCTTCCCAAGTTGCTTTCCACTCAATCCTTTCTTCCACCACAGCCAAATCGGTGAGGAGAGTTGAGTGTTGGGGAGATTATCATTTGAAGCACAAGAGCAAGGAGTTCATCATCACCAACACCATCTATTACCTTTTGGAGGTGGTGCCTCCTAGATTGGTTAGGTGTCGCTTGGGAGCCTCCGTCAAGATGTGGAGTTGAACCAAGAAGTTTGTAAGGGCAAGGAGATCGCCTACTTCGTGAAGATCTACCCCGAGTAAGGCTAGTCCTCCGTGGGCGTAGGCCATGATGGCATAGACAAGGTTGCTTCTTCGTGGACCTTTAGTGGGTGGAGCCCTCCGTGGACTCTCGCAGCCGTTACCCTCCGTTGGTTGAAGTCTCCATCAACGTGGATTGACGATAGCACCACCTATCGGAACCACGAGAAAAATCTCCGTGTCTCCAAATTGCGTTTGCTCTTCTCCACCTCTTATTTACTACATGTGCAATTTACTTTCCGCTGCCACTACTCTAGAATTGCATGTGTAGGGTGATACTTGACTTGCTCATCATTGTGAACTTGCTAAAAACTTGCCCTAATCAAAAGGCTAAACTTTTAAGTTGGCAAGTAGTCTAATCACCCCCCCCCCCCTCTAGACATACTTCCGATCCTACAAAGATCTTTATCGGTCAAACCGCATAACAACATACGTTGTTCCCTTTGTCATCGGTATGTTACTTGCCCGAGATTTGATCGTCGGTATCCAATACCTAGTTCAATCTCGTTACCGGCAACTCTCTTTACTCGTTCCGTAATACGCCATCTCATAACTAACTCATTAGTTACATGCTTGCAAGGCTTAGTTGATGAGTATTACCGAGAGGGCCCAGAGATACCTCTCCGACAATCGGAGTGACAAATCCTAATCTCGAATTATGCCAACCCAACATATACCTTCGGAAACACCTGTAGAGCACCTTTATAATCACCCAGTTACGTTGTGACGTTTGGTAGCACACAAAGTGTTCTTCTGGTAAACGGGAGTTGCATAATCTCATAGTTACAGGAACATGTATAAGTCATGAAGAAAGCAATAGCAACATACTAAACGATCAAGTGCTAAGCTAAAGGAATGGGTCAAGTCAATCACATCATTCTCCTAATGATGTGATCCCGTTAATCAAATGACAACTCTTTTGTCCATGTCTAGGAAACATAACCATCTCTGATAAACGAGCTAGTCAAGTAGAGGCATACTAGTGACACTATGTTTGTCTATGTATTCACACATGTATTATGTTTCCGGTTAATACAATTCTAGCATGAATAATAAACATTTATCATGAAATAAGGAAATAAATAATAATTTATTATTGCCTCTAGGGCATATTTCCTTCAGTCTCCCACTTGCACTAGAGTCAATAATCTAGTTCACATCGCTATGTGATTTAACAGTAATATTCATATCTGTATATGACTAACACCCATAGTTCACATCGTCATGTGACCAACACTCGAAGGGTTTACTAGAGTCAATAATCTAGTTCACATCGCTATGTGATTAACACCCAAAGAGTACTAAGGTGTGATCATGTTTTGCTCGTGGGAGAATCTTAGTCAACGGGTCTGTCACATTCAGAGCCGTATATTTGCAAATATTCTGTGTCCACAATGCTTTGCATGGAGCTACTCTAGCTAATTGCTCCCACTTTCAATATGTATCCAGATTGAGACTTAGGGTTATCTGGATCAGTGTAAAAGTTTGTACTGATGTAACTTTTACAACGAACTCTTTTATCACCTCCATAATCGAGAAACATCTCCTTAGTCCTTACTAAGGATATTATTGACCAATGTCCAGTGATCTACTCCTAGATCACTATTGTACTCCCTGGCCAAATTCAGAGCAAGGTATACAATAGGTCTGGTACATAACATAGCATACTTTATAGAACCTATGACTGAGGCATAGGGAATGACTTTTCATTCTCTTTCTATTTTCTGCTGTGGTCGGGATTTGAGTCTTACTCAATTTCATACCTTTGCAACACAGGCAAGAACTCTTTCTTTGACTGTTCCATTTTGAACTATTTCAAAATCTTGCCAAGGTATGTACTCATTGAAAATCTTATCAAGCGTCTTGATCTATCTCAATAGATCCCGATGCTCAATATGTAAGTAGCTTTTCTTGAGGTCTTTTCTTTTAAAGAACTCCTTTAAAACACTCCTTTATGCTTTGCGAGAAAAATTCTACATCATTTCGATCAATAATATGTCACTCACATATACTAATCGGAAAGGCTGTAGTGCTCCCACTCACTTTATTGTAAATACTGAGGCTTCATCGTAAGTCCATATAAAACTATATGCTTTGATCAACTTATCAAAGCGTATATTCCAACTCGAGATGCTTGCACCAGTCCATAGATGGATCATTGGAGCTTGCACATTTTGTTAGCACCTTTAGGATTGTCAAAACCTTCGGTTGCATCATATACAACTCTTCTTTAATAAATCCATTAAGGAATGCAGTTTTGACATCCATTTGCCGATTTCATAAAATGTGGCAATTGCTAACATGATTCGAACAGACTTAAGCATCGATACGAGTGAGAAGATCTCATCGTATTCAACACCTTGAACTTGTTGAAAACCTTTCGCAACAAGTCGAGCTTGGTAGATAGTAACACTACTATCGTGTCCGTCTTCCTCTTGAAGATCCATTTATTTAACATGGCTTGTCGATCATCGAGCAAGTCAATCAAAGTCCATACTTTGTTTTCATACATGGATCATATCTCGATTTTATGGCCTCAAGCCATTTCGCTGAATCTGGGCTCATCATCGCTTCCTCATAGTTTGTAGGTTCATCATGGTCTAGTACCATGACTTCCGAGTATGATTACTACACCACTCAGTGCGGATCTTACTCTGGAAGACCCACGAGGTTCGTAGTAACTTGATCTGAAGTTTCATGATCAATATCATTAATTTCCTCACTAATTGGTGTATTTGTCACGAGGAACTGATTTACGTGATGAACTACTTTCCAATAAGGGAGCAGTCTGATTACCTCATCAAGTTATACTTTCCTCCCACTCACTTCTTTCGAGAGAAACTCCTTCTCTAGAAAGGATCCATTCTTAGCAACGAATGTTTTGCCTTCGGATCTGTGATAGAAGGTGTACCCAACAGTTTCCTTTGGGTATTCTATGAAGACGCACTTCTCCGATTCGGGTTTGAGCTTATCAGGATGAAACTTTTTCACATAAGCATCATGTCCCCAAACTTTAAGAAACGACAGCTTAGGTTTACTGCTAAACCATAGTTCATACGGTGTCGTCTCAATGGATTTGGATGGTGCCCTATTTCAAGTGAATGCAGCGGTCTCTAATGCATAACCCCAAAACGATAGTGGGAGGCATCATAGATCGCACCATATCTTATAAAGTACGACACGACGTTCGGACACACCATAATGTTGTAGTGTTCGGTGGCGTGAAGCGTGAAACTATTCCACATTGTTTTATATGAAGGCCAAACTCGTAACTCAAATATCCGTCTCCATGATCGGATCGCGAAACTTCTATTTTCTTGTTACGATGATTTTCCACTTCACTCTGAAATTCTTTGAACCTTTCAACTATCTCAGACTTATGTTTTATCAAGTAGATATACCCATATCTGCTCAAATCATCTTGTGAAGGTCAGAAAATAACGATACTTGCCACGAGCATCAACACTCATTGGATCGCATACATCGGTATGTATTATTTCCAACAATAGTAGCTCGTTCCATTGTTCCGAAGAACGGAGTTTTTAGTCATCTTGCCCAAAAGGCACGGTTCGCAAGCATCAAATGATTCATAACCAAGTGATTCCGAAAATCCATCTTTATGGAGTTTCTTCATGCGCTTTACACCGATATGACCTAAACGGCAGTGCCACAAATAAGTTGCACTATCTTATTAACTTTGCATCTTTTGGCTTCAATATTACAAATATGTGTATCACACGATCGAGATCCAACAAACCATTTTCATTGGGTGTATGACCATAGAAGGTTTTATTCATGTAAGCGAACAACAATTATTCTCTAACTTACATGAATAACTGTATTGCAATAAACATGATCAAATCATATTCATGCTCAACGCAAACACCAAATAACACTTATTTAGGTTTAACACTAATCCCGAAAGTATAGGGAGTGTGCGATGATGATCATATCAATCTTGGAACTATTTCCAACACACATCGTCACTTCACCCTTAACTAGTCTTTGTTTATTCTGCAACTTCCGTTTCGAGTTACTAATCTTAGCAACTGAACTAGTATCAAATACTGAGGGGTTGCTATAAACACTAGTAACGTACACATCAATAACATGTATATCAAATATACTTATGTTCACTTTGCCATCCTTCTTACCCACCAAATATTCAGGGCATTTCCGCTTCCAGTGACCATTTTCTTTGCAGTGTAAGCACTCAGTTTCAGGCTTTGGTCCAGCTTGGAGCTTCTTCGCGGGAGTGACAACTTGCTTGTCTTTCCACTTGAAGTTCCCTTTCTTTCCCTTTGCCCTTTTCTTGAAACTAGTGGTCTTGTCAATCATCAACACTTGATGTTCTTTCTTGATTTCTACCTTCGTCGATTTCAACATCACGAAGAGCTCGGGAATCGTTTTCGTCATCCCTTGCATACTATAGTTCATCACGAAGTTCTATTAACTCGGTGATGGTGACTAGAGAATTCTGTCAATCACTATCTTATATGGAAGAATAACTCCCACTTGATTCAAGCGATTGTAGTACCCAGACAATCTGAGCACATGCTCACTAGTTGAGCGATTCTCCTCCATCTTTTAGCTATAGAACTTGTTGGAGACTTCAAATCTCTCAACTCGGGTATTTGCTTGAAATATTAAATTCAATTCCTGGAACATCTCATATGGTCCATGACGTTCAAAACATCTTTGAAGTCCCGATTCTAAGCCATAAAGCATGGTGCACAAAACTATCAAGTAGTCATCATATTGAGCTAGCCAAACGTTCATAACGTCTGTATCTGCTCCTGCAATAGGTCTATCACCTAGCGGTGCATTAAGGACATAATTCTTCTGTGCAGCAATGAGGATAAACCTCAGATCACGGATCCAATCCGCATCATTGCTACTAACATCTTTCAACATAATTTTCTCTAGGAACATATCAAAATAAACATATGAAAGCAACAACGCAAGCTATTGATCTACAACATAATTTGCAAAATACTACCATGACCAAGTTCATGATAAATTTAAGTTCAATTAATCATATTACTTAAGAACTCCCACTTAGACAGACATCTCTCTAGTCATCTAAGTGATTACGTGATCCAAATCAACTAAACCATAACCGATCATCACGTGAGATGGAGTAGTTTTCAATGGTGAACATCATTATGTTGATCATATCTACTATATGATTCACGCTCGACCTTTCGGTCTCCGTGTTCCGACGCCATATCTGCATATGCTAGGCTCGTCAAGTTTAACCTGAGTATTCTGCGTGTGCAAAACTGGCTTGCACCCGTTGTAGATGGACGAGAGCTTATCACACCGATCATCACGTGGTGTCTCGCACGATGAACTTTGGCAGCGGTGCATACTCAGGGAGAACACTACTTGATAATTTTAGTGAGAGATCATCTTAAATTGCTACCGTCAATCAAAGCAAGATAAGATGCATAAAGGATAAACATCACATGCAATCAATATAAGTGATATGATATGGCCATCATCATCTTGTGCTTGTGATATCCATCTCGAAGCACCGTCGTGATCACCATCGTCACCGGCGCGACACCTTGATCTCCATCGTAGCATCGTTGTCGTTCGCCATCTATTGCTTCTACGACTATCGCTACCGCTTAGTGATAAAGTAAAGCAATTACAGGCGTTGCATTTCATACAATAAGCGACAACCATATGGCTCCTGCCGATTGCCGATAACCGGTTACAAAACATGATCATCTCATACAATAAAATATAGCATCACGTCTTGACCATATCACATCACAACATGCCTGCAAAAACAAGTTAGGCGTCCTCTACTTTGTTGTTGCAAATTTTACGTGGCTGCTACGGGCTTAAGAAAGAACCAATCTCACCTCGCATCAAAACCACAGCGATAGTTTGTCAAGTTGATGTTGTTTTAACCTTCGCAAGGACCGGGCGTAGCCACACTCGGTTCAACTAAAGTTGGAGAAAGCAGACACCGCTAGTCACCTGTGTGCAAAGCACGGCGGTAAAACCAGTCTCGCGTAAGCGTCTGGCGTAATGTCGGTCGGGCCGCTTCATCCAACAATACCGCTGAACCAAAGTATGACATGCTGGTAAGAAGTATGACTTATATCGCCCACAACTCACTTGTGTTCTACTCGTGCAAATAACATCAAACCATAAAACCTAGGCTCGGATGCCTTTGTTGGGGAGCGTAGTAATTTCAAAAAATTTCCTACGCACACGCAAGATCATGGTGATGCATAGCAATGAGAGGGAGAGTGTTGTCTCGTACCCTCGTGAGACCGAAGCGAAGCGTTGACATAGCGTAGAGAAAGTAGTCGTCGTCCTCCGGTCCAACCGATCCAAGCACCATTACTCCGGCACCTCCGAGTTCTTGACACACGTCAGCTCGATGGCGCACCCGATCTCCGATCCAGCAGAGGCGCGGGAGGAGTTCCGCAGCGACTGACGGCGTGGTGGCGATCTTGATGTTCTCTTGTCGCAGGGCTTCGCCTAAGCACCGCTACAATATGACCGAGGTGTAATCTTGTGGAGGGGGGCACCGCACACGGCTAAGGAACGATCTCAATGATCAACTTGTGTGTTCTAGGGTGCCCCCCTACCCCCGTATATAAAGGAGGGAGGGAGGGAGGAGGTGGCCAGCCCTAGGGGGGGCGCGCCATGAGGAGGGGGAAACCTACTCCAAGTAGGTTTCCTCTCTTTCCTTATCTTATTTGGAGGGAAGGAAAGAGTACTAGTATTAGGAAGTAGTACTAGTAGTAGTAATAGGAAGAGGGGAAGGAGAAAGAAAGGGGGCGGCCCCCTCCCCAGTCGGATTGGGCTTGAGGCGCGCCTCCCTTGCTCCTTCTTCCTTCCTCCTACATGGGCCCAATAAGGCCCATATACCTCCCGGGGGGTTCCGGTAACCTCCCGGAGCTCCAAACTTCTCCGGAACCTTTCCGGTGTCCAAATATATCCATCCAATATATCAATCTTTATGTCTCGACCATTTCGAGACTCCTCGTCATGTCCGTGATCATATCCGGGACTCCGAACAAACTTCGGTACATCAAAATACATAAACTCATAATATAATTGTCATCGAAACCTTAAGCGTGCGGACCCTACGGTTCGAGAACGATGTAGACATGACTGAGACACGTCTCTGGTCAATAACCAATAGCGGGACCTGGATGCCCATATTGGTTCCAACATATTCTCGAAGATCTTTATCGGTCAAACCGCATAACAACATCGTTGTTCCCTTTGTCATCGGTATGTTACTTGCCGAGATTTGATCGTCGGTATCCAATACCTAGTTCAATCTCGTTACGGCAAGTCTCTTTACTCGTTCCGTAATGTCGTCATCTCATAACTAACTCATTAGTTACATGCTTGCAAGGCTTAGTTGATGAGTATTACCGAGAGGGCCCAGAGATACCTCTCCGACAATCGGATGACAAATCCTAATCTCGAATTATGCCAACCCAACATGTACCTTCGGAAACACCTGAGAGCACCTTTATAATCACCCAGTGCGTTGTGGCGTTTGGTAGCACACAAAGTGTTCTTACGGTAAACGGAGTTGCATAATCTCATAGTTACGAGGAACATGTATAAGTCATGAAGAAAGCAATAGCAACATACTAAACGATCAAGTGCTAAGTTAACGGAATGGGTCAAGTCAATCACATCATTCTCCTAATGATGTGATCCCGTTAATCAAATGACAACTCTTTTGTCCATGGCTAGGAAACATAACCATCTCTGATAAACGAGCTAGTCAAGCAGAGGCATACTAGTGACACTATGTTTGTCTATGTATTCACACATGTATTATGTTTCCGGTTAATACAATTCTAGCATGAATAATAAAATTTATCATGAAATAAGGAAATAAATAATAACTTTATTATTGCCTCTAGGGCATATTTCCTTCAAGTATGAGATCCACATCAGGTTATATATTCACACTCGCGGGAGGAGCTATATCGTGGAAAAGCTCCAAACAAACGTTGACTGCTGGATCTACGATGCAAGCAGAATTTGTAGCATGTTATGAGGCCACCGGGCAGGCTGTATGGCTAAAGAATTTTATTCCCGGACTTAAAGTGGTTCACAGCATATCTAAACAAATTTTATTGTACTGCGATAATGAACCAGCAGTTTTCTATACGAGTAACAACAGGTCAAGTAATGCTGCCAGACACATTGACATAAAGTATCGTGTTGTGAAAGATAGAATCCAGGATCAAACAGTTGATGTTAAACATATAAGAACGAAGCATATGCTTGCGGATCCGCAAACAAAAGGCTTACCACCCAGTATTTTTCGTGAGCATGTTGCCGGCATGGGACTCTTGGAAGCGATGATTTCGGAATAAGAGGACCATTAAAATAAACCACTCCCCAATTAGCAAAATGTTTTCCATTTCGAAATAGGCGGGTGTGCTATAAGTGTTGAGGTTCTATGGCGTTTCAAGCTGTTGTAACACCTCACTTTGGTACATCATTCCTATGTAGAATGGGCGAATGAAGTTAAGCCTAACGATCAAGGGGGAGAATGTTGGTTTTGATCGACGGCTTAACAAGCAGATTAGATCTATTAGTCTAACAGAAAAATGAAGGATAACGATAAGTGAAGGGGTCCGCGTACCAGCGTCGTGAACCTCGATCGAACTAACGCATACGATCGGGGCGCCAAAACCAACTCAGGTTTTGGGTCCCCTGTCATGCCGCATATATAAAAGTGCGGAGAGAGCTGGCCACTGCGCGATCACAATTCATGTAAGGTTACTCTCCTCGATATTCTCACCCCATCCGATCGGGGAGCTTTGCAGCGATGGGAAGACATAAGCCGCCGCCGCCGTCCCGGCCAGTCCGGTGGCGTCTGAAGGAATCGAGGACATTGATGAGAACCTCTACTTGACTACATCACCCCGCATCACGCTTTGCACCAAGCAAGCGATCATATCCACTCCCGTGACATGTAAAGAAACCCTAAACCCTTCTTTGTTCATGTTGTGAGGTGATCTAGATGCAATTAGATTCTGCTAATGGCATCCTATAGATGCATAATTAGTCCAACATTTTCATCGTAACGATCCCAACCACATCCCTTCTCTTGGAGTAGTTGTCATCTTCATCGAGAACGTACCCCCTCGTGGCACAACATGAAAAGCTTTAGCTGCGGGCATGCTCCGCCAATATTCTCGTACACATCACGGCTTTCCTCATCATCATCACATACCTCTTTGCACTCAATAAGCACTACTTCTTCTAGCCGGGGGAATTTTATAATCAGGTCCATGAATTCTTTCCTGGAGATGTCCAAGCATCTTATCAGGGCAAAGCTCTTAAGGGAGGGCGACCTGCAACCAAGGCGAAATTTATAGTATTACTTTGTGGTGCTATTTCTATGTCAAGATTTCATTGGAAAACGAATATACATCGCAACAACTGTGTAGTTCAATGCTCCGCATGACGATTGGTCACAGACAGAGAGGTATTGCAACATGGGTTGATCAAATGAACTGGTGACAGTGCAAACAACAAATATCTTGGACGAACAGTGGACTGTTGGCGCTCCTAGCAATAAACCAGTGGGCCATATTTTTGACGATGATGTCAGTTAGGTATTCGACTTCTTAGCTGTTGATACTGGTCGGTGGAATGAACATATCATTTGCAATGTATTTATTCCACCTGATGCCAATGCTATATTAAGCATGCCATAGCAGAGCTATGGTGGGGAGGATATTTCTAGGCTTTGTCCGCAGAAAAGAACGATGATTATTCAGTTAGGTCAAGTTATTATAGACTCCTGGTGGAACATGTTTCTGATGAGAACAGGCCCACAGCCCGCTCTACAACTGGGGAGCTCCTATATGCCGCTCGTTGCGGCAAGGAGTCGAGTAAACGCACAGAAGGAGTCTGACGTGGGCCGGCCCAGTCGGTGCAGTGTATCGCGTAATTGAAAAAATACAAAATGGAAAACGCGCGCGCTTACTAGGAATCGAACCCTGGATCTCACGCTATTGGGGCGCAACAATAGCCAACAGACCAATCAAACATTGATGACATACACGCAGCGCAGCCTATTAAGAACAATGTACTGGTACGGACATGCTGTTTTTTAATACGAACATGAAATATTAATTTGAAATCCATGAAATATTTATTTGAAATCGAGAATATATTTTGAAACCTATAACATTTTTTAAAATTACTGGACATTTTCTGAAATTGTAAACAAGTAAATTTTAAAATTCCAGAACATTTTCTGAAACATGAAACATTTTTTCAAATTTTGAACACGAGAACATTTGTTAATATTGAGAACAAATATTTGAAAATTTCAAACAAAAGAAAGATGAAAAGTAAAGGAAAAACCAAAAAGAAACAGAGAACATTTTTTGAAACTCGAATTTTTTTCAAAATTATGATCAAATTTTCAAAATAAGAAATTTTATAAAATTCCCTGAACATTTTTCTAATTGACAAACATTTTTGAATCTTGAGAACAAACTTGAAACGGATAACAAATTTGGAAGCACGAACAATTTTTTCAAGTGCAAACATTTTTTTGAATCTTGAGAACAAATTTTGAAATGGAGAACAAATTTGGAAGCGCGGACAATTTTTGAAAGCACGAACATTTTTTGAATCTTGAGAACAAATTTTGAAACAAAGAACAAATTTGGACAATTTCTTAAAGCATGAACATTTTTTCAATCTTCAAAACATATTTATCAATGAAAAGAACATTTTTTGAACAAAAATTTAAAATCCCGAGGTTTCTTTGAATTTAGAGAAAAAATTCAAATTGAGAACAAAATTTGAACATAAACATTTCCTAAAAGTACGGACATTTTTTGAATCTTGAGAACAAATTTTGAAACGAAGAATAAATTTGGACAATTTCTTAAAGCATGAACATTTTTTGAATCTTGAGAACAAATTTATAAATGAAAAGAACAATTTTTGAGCAAACTTGTTCACGAACATTTTTGAAAAAGCGCGAATATTTTTTTGAAAGAGAAAACATAAACTTGAAAGACAAAAAAGTAAAGTAAAAGAAACAGAAATAGAAAAAGAAAAAGAAAGGAAAATAAAAGACCGGTTCAGGAACCTTCTAGAAGGTTCCCAAAACCGAAAAAACCAGCTGGGTACCTCTAGAAGGTTCCCAAAACCGGGAGCGCTGGACGGTTAAACGGGCCTGCCCGTTGCGTAGCTGCTCGGTCGCTCGCCTGTGCGAAGCACCGGCAGTTTGACGCAGCGAGCGACATATAGGATTTTCCCTACAACTGACACAAGAGGGGTGTGGCTTGCACTATGATGACTGAATGTGTTGCCGAAAATCAGAGTATTTTGGTGGCAATTTTTTTGAGAATTTCAGTGGCGAGTCCTAATATATACTGTCATGCATTGCCTCTTTGGCATGCCTACACAATTATCAGCAACAGCACATGTGAATTATGTGTCTGCTTAGAGTGTGACCATGCACAACTTCTCGGGGATACACTCAAGACTCCTCATCTATACAATATCAGCTCTTTGACTACGTATATTTGATTGATTCAGAATATAAAATTAGCTGATAAATTTAGCAAGAATGCAGGGCTTTCATTTGGATTTAAATCGTCTGAAACCGAATTAGACGCAGTCACTGATATCTAGTGATGAAGTGTCCAACAAGAGTACATGTCCGCTATGTATTGCAGGAGCTCATCAGTGACGAATTTCCTCCGCACGAACTTCTCGAGCCACCCGCCAGAGCGGTCGACGGCCTCCTTGGCCATGGCGCACAAGCAGGGACGGAGCTCCCATGTAGCCACTGGTGTCAATTGACACCAGTGCCTTCTGGCTTTACAGCTAATAATATTAACAAAAATGCGTCTGACCCCAGCCCAAAAATTCCATTGACCCCAGCCCAGCAGCAGAGCAGCTAAGCCCTAAAGCCTTAGCCCAATCCATTAAGTTCTAAAAAAATCAACAGCCTGCGGCAACAAACAATGACACAAGGCCAGGCCCAATGCGTAGGCACGTCTCTATGTATCAATTAATCGATGTACGCTACCCGGCTGTTGTACGCCTGTACCTGTACGCGAACAAATGGACGCCCACGTGCCTCCTCATCTCGATCCCTAATTCCGCAGCCGCCGCAGCGAATCGGCGACTAACGACGTCGACCTTGACGCCGCTTCATCGGGTGAATGTTGACATCGTCCGACCGTCCGCCAGTGCATAATATTTAATTTGCAAGTGTTGGCTCTTCCCATCTCAGGTAATCTGCACCCCCACCTCTCCCTCTCGGTCTCTAGACTGTCTACAATTCTACATGTGCTTTGATTTCATGATGGCTATTGGCTAAGTAATTTTTTTGGTTTCTTTTCTTTGATTTGCCAAGGACCAGGAGGATATGGATAAATTTTTGTTGAAAAGGGAAACGACCAGCACCAGATAGTAATATGGCAGGGACTTCAAGTCCAGTTAGACGAGGACAAGATCTTGCATCAAATATTGGTACTACTCCTCCGCTTCCAGCAGAAATTAACTTAGATGCACTTCGTCATGATCCAGCTGATCGAAAAAAATAGGGCGGTACACAAAAAATACTAAGAAGCAAGATGAGAATAGAAGAATATATTTAAATAGAGGACCTTACAGACCACAAGAAGGCTTTAAATATCCTCATAAAACCATCGCAGGAGCTGAACAGAGATTTAATCCAAAATGGTTTAAAGACTATCATTGGCTATAGTACAGTGATAAGGTGCATAAGGCATTTTGCTTGTGTTGCTATCTATTTAGAGATAGCATCGCAGGCAAAGGTAATTTCTGGAGAAGGTATCATTCTGTGAGGAACATGACATTCCTAAGGTAAACATGCATGATGAATATGTCGATCGGCGTAAGCCAAGAAAAGAACCAATATTACAAATCTTCATCATTACCAAATAGAGTGCCTTAATACTATTATTGATTGGCAACTTCGAGAGTTCGATGATAGATTCAATGAAGTGAATTCGGCACTGCTTATCCACATGGCTTCTTTCAACCCAAAAAACTCCTTCGCAGCTTTTAACTTGGATAGTTTATTTAAGCTAGCTGAGTTTTATCCTGATGATTTCAATTCAACACAATTGATGAATCTTGGTCATGAACTTCGGATTTTCATAGACAATGTCCAGGCGGACCAAAGATTTGCAAATTAGGATGGCATTGCTGATCTTGCTAAAGTGTTGGTGGAAACTAAAAAGCATCTTGCTTTTCCTTTGGTGTATCAACTTCTCAAGTTGGTGGTAATTATACCAGTTGCCATTTGCCATAGCGTGAAGGGGAGCCTTGGCGTAGTGGTAAAGTTGCTGCCTTGCAGAAATGTAGGGAAAGGCTGCGTACAATAGACCCAAAGTGGTCGGACCCTTCCCCAAACCCTGCGCAAGCGGGAGCTACATGCACTGGGGCTGCCAGTTGCCACAGCGTCAGCGGAGAGATGCTTTTCAGCAATGAATATCGTCAAGAGTGTTTTGCAGAACAAAATGGGTGATGAATTCATGAGTGATTGCCTGATTTGCTATGTGGAGAAAGACATATTTTCTACAATAACGAATGATGATGTGATTGATCTATTGAAGAAGATGAAAGATCGAGAAGGGAAGTTATAAAATGTGAGTCTCGTATCACTTTATTTTTTCCTTAATGGTACTTATTTTCTGCATGATCTGTTTCTTACTATTGTTGTAAACATAATATGTTCTTTTGTTCATCCTTTCTAGAAAGTTATAAATGAAATGTTCCGAAGTCATCTTTTTGCCTATTATTTCCGGAATATGTAAAGAAGTGATACTTTATGACTTCCCTCAGCCAATACTCGCTAATCGGTATGATTTTTTTATGTAATAATAATATCACCAGCTCGTCGCATATTGTTGCTCTTTATATCACTCTCGGCCGTTATCTATGTTGTTGCACCACTATAATTTCTGCTAGAGGCTTAGCGTGGGCATCGGTTGACACCAGTGCCCATTTTTTCTAGCTTCGTCCCTGCGCACAAGGAGGCACCTCCGTCCTCCACCTTGTCGTCCTGGCGCATCATCACCACGGCCCGCCATAGTTCCGGCGCCTTGGCGGCCTCGAGCCATGAGCGGCACACGAGCCCGGCGCCCATGAGGAGCTCAACGGCGCCGAGCTTAGCGAAGACGGAGCTGAGCGCGTCGAAGGGCATCTCCAACCAGTCCCTCGCGGATGGACCCGGGGCGGCCATTTCCTCGAACACCTGCCTAGCACCGTGTGTGATGAGTGGCTGCCTTCAGATATCGAAAAAAATATAATAGAGCATCTGCACCCAGGCCCTCTCTATCTAGCCATTCATTTTCTGCATCGCGATTCGTGCAAGTACATTTTCCTTTTTTGTTTCTCTCACACAGAACATATCTTGAAGTTCAAACCTATACAGCGTGGCAAAGCTTTCTAACTAGAATCTAGGATAAATCTTTCATAATTTTTTGTCAAGCATAATTATACAAAATAAGTTTTGTTTGATTAAAAATCATATTTTCAGTATTTATGTCTGACGAAAAATTCTGAAAATTTTATCCTAAATTCTAGTTAGAAAGCTTTGCCACGCTGCCAAGGTTTGACCTTCAAGATATGTCTTATATGAGAGAAACAAAAAAGAGAAAATTTCAGATAGAATGTTAGTTGTGTCGCACGGATTTTAAAGGGACATTGAAGAGCTAGGATAGCAGGGCAGGGATGCAAGTGCTCTAAAAATCCACGTCCCTTCAGATATTAGGGATTTGGTGAATGAGGGGCACTGTCGGGTGGAAGAAGACGATGCAAAAGAAGAAGAAGAAACGAAATGGTGCTTACCTCGCCGGTGGCCGGCGGCAGGCGGCCGGCAGCAGTGGAGGAGAGGCAGCCTTTGTGCGCCGCTCTTGCAAGCGTCAGTTCCTGGATAGAGCGAAGTGAAGAACAGTTCTATAATCCCATCATGTCGTCTCTCTCTTTCTCTCTTTGCGGGTGATCATATCGTCTCACATCGATTTTTTTCCGGTGTTACCGGAGCAGTCGGTGCAAGTCAGGGAGCACCGAGTACAACCTTCTCCGCCGCCTCGGCACGGTCGGCGAGCAGCTCGGGGCAGAACAGTTGGAAGTGAAGGACGGAGCCGAGGCACAACGCCTCGTAGACCTCGATCTCTGTGGCCTCGGCCGTCATGGACTCAGGCCTATAGTTTCTGTAAACTACCATCAGAACTTCTCTGGTGTGACGCGTCCAAATCATAGAGTGACTTAACTGTCGGGGTCAAAACCAAGAGGAGGAACATGAGGGAGATATAAGTACAGTGAATTACAATTACCGGGTGCACTCATTGCAGGTTCTTTCACGCGTCCCCGGCATCTACTCACAACGTGCCGATCTTGGCACTCGGCCGTGCGCAGCCGCACCACCAAGTCGGTCGTCGCCCTGTCTCAGATCTTGGACCCCACCCCAGCCGCTCCATTGATTTGAGGAAGGAGGCAAGCCATATGGGGAGCTTGAGGCCGGGCGGCTGCGCCAGGGCTTCCGGCCCGAGGTAGTACGCGACATAGGCAGGCGGTATCACCTGGCCCCGGGCTGCAGCGACATGGGCGGCGCGATGTTGCCCAGCTGTGGCGACTCCTGGGGCTATGGTTGGGCGACTCTAGGCTGTGGCTACACATATGGAGGCGGGGCAGATGGGGTGACAAACCACAGCATGCAGTGGGAGAGAAGTATACCGGGGTGGTTCGACGTTCGAGAGAGAGAGAGAGAAAAAGAAAGAGGTGTCTGCGGATGAAGACCGGCGGGCGGAGAGTTACCTGGCCATCCGTCGGGCCGGGCATGACCAAGCCTGAGGCAGAAAACGGAACTCCCTATTGGACGCACGTTGCGTCAAATTGTCGATGAATCGCATAGGGGCATGTGACTAGCAAGCGATTTTGGGCCGGCCCTGTAGCGTCTACAGGTTTCGGTTTTAGGAACCTTCTAAAGCGTTCCCAGCCGGTTCTTACTGATTTTGGGAACCATCAAGAAGGTTCCTGAAACGGTTTTTGGTTTTTCCTTTTTTTTCTTTTTTTACTCTTTCAGTTTTTTTCTTTTTCTAGTTCTTTTTTTCTTTTCTTTTCTTTCAGTTTTCCTTTTCCAGTTAATTTCTCTTTTCAACAAATTTTCTTTCTTTGGTTTTTTATTTCTTTTTCTTTTCTTCTCTTTCTTTAGAACATGTTTCAAAATATTTAAGTTTTGATCATGTTTCCAAAAAGTGTTCAGTGTTCGAAAAAATGTTCTCAAAATTTTAAAAATAATCGAAACTTTCGAAATTCAAAAATACCGGATTTCAATTTTTGGTTCACGTTAGAAAAAACTCATGCTTCCAAATTTGTTTGGCATTTTTCAAAATTCGTCTCCATTTCAAAAAAAATTCTCAAGATTCAAATTTTTTTCGTGCTTTAAAGAATTGTTCGTGCTTCGAAATTTGTTCTCCATTTCTAAATTTGTTCTCCAGATTCAAAAAATGTTCATGCTTTAAAATATTGCTCACAAATTGCAAAAACAATATTGTTTCCAAAAAATGTTCAGTTTTCGAAAAAAAAACTAATTCAAAAAATGTTCTCCTTACACAAAAAAGTTCAAAACTTTCGAAATTCAGAAAATGTATCGAATTCCACTTTTTTGTTTCTCTATTCAACACAAATTAATGCTTCCAAATTTGTTCTACATTTTTCAAAATTGTTCTCCATTTCAAATTTGTTCACAAAATTCAAAAAAATACGTGCTTTAAAAAATTGTTCGTGCTTCGAAATTTGTTGTCAAAATTTGTACACAAATTCAAAACTTTCCCGTTTTGATAATTTGTTCACAAATTCGAAAATTGTTCGGTGTTTTTAGAAAATGTCCCTGCTGTTCAAGATTTGTTCACAAATTCATAAATTGTTCCTATTTTTAAAAATATGTTAACAAAGTCGAAAATTGTTCAATGTTTTTCAAACTTGTTTGTGATTGTCATAAATTGATCGGTATTAAAAAAGGTTCCTGTTTTTTAAGATTTGTTCAGAAATTGAAAAAATGTTCATGCCTTAAATTTCGCTCACAAATTCAAATATTTTTCACATTTTGTAAAAAATGTTCCTGTTTTCAAAATTTGTACACATCTTCAAAAATCAATCCGATTTTGCAATTTTGGTTAATTTCCAAAAAAAATACACTACTTTGCAAACTCGCGCATGCTTGACAAAAACGTTCGTCATTTAAAAAATATTTATTTAGTATTTTTAAGAAATGACTAAACAAAGGGAAAATAACCCGATCAGATGATTTATCTAGTGTTAAACTATTTCGTTGCCTCTGTACCGCTAAGAGTAGTATGCCATACTGGCTAACTACATAACTTTGCAACACAGCGATTGCGAGATCGAATCCTGCTTGACGCTTTGCCTTTTTCGTACTTTTTTACACTGCTCGTAGCTCATGCGTGGGGTGGCCCAGTCGAAGTACTCCCTATGCAAAGCCCCGACTTCCTGCTGCACAATGTGGCGTATAGGAGGTCCCGAAGAAAACCTAGGCCTGAGCCCGGCCTGGCTGTTGGGCCTACTTTTCAGGCCCAAGCCCGGCCCGCCAGAGGAAAAGCCCGCTGGCCTTCGGGCTGGGTCCCTTCCCTAAAACGCAAAATACCCAAGCCCAGGCCCGGCCCAACGTGTGCTTCGGGCTCAAAATCAGGCCTAGGCCTGGCCCAATATGTGCTTCCGGTCGGGCTTTTTCGGGCCGGGTCCTGTCGGGCCAGCCGAGTCGGGTGTCCTGTGGCTAGGTATAGTGGGGAGGAAGGTTGAGGACGTGGGGGCTTATTTTCCAGTTTTTTTGGCTTAATTAGGACGTGGCTGATCGTAGGTGGGAAGGAAGCCGATTTTTTTACTCCCGGTTTTCTTTGCGCGGGAGGACGTGGTTGGGCCTATCAATAGGAAGAGGAGATCGAACCATCATGACGTTTGATCCTCCTTTAATTGTAGAGATTAAAAGACTAAAAAGTTCCTGAGCCTATAACCTGACAAACTTACAAGGACCTTTTTTTAACCGAAACCGTGGAACAATCGTTCTACAAAAATTTCATTAGAAATAGTTTACAATATATAGAAAGTGAAAGATCAAGGATGTCGCCTAGAGGGGGGGTGAATAGGCACTTTAAATAATTACGGTTAAGGCTTGAACAAATCCGGAATAAACCTAGCGATTAATTTGTCAAGCACAAAACCTAAAACAACTAGGCTCACCTAAGTGCACCAACAACTTATGCTAAGCAAGATAAGCAACTATGTGACAGCAAGATATATGACAAAGAACAATATGGCTACCACAAAGTAAAGTGCATAAGTAAAGGGCTCGGGTAAGAGATAACCGAGGCACGCGGAGATGACGATGTATCCCGAAGTTCACACCCTTGCGGATGCTAATCTCCGTTTGGAGCGGTGTGGAGGCACAATGCTCCCAAGAAGCCACTAGGGCCACAGTAATCTCCTCACGCCCTCAAGACAATGCAAGATGCCGTGATTCCACTAAGGGACCCTTGAGGCGGTCATCGAACCCGTACAAATGGCAACCCTTGGGGCGGTCACCGAACCGTACACTTTGGCAACCCTTGGGGCGGTCACGGTACCGTCAAATTTCTCAGGCGATCTCCACAACCTAATTGGAGACCCCGACGCTTGCCCGGAACTTTACACCACAATGATTGAGCTCCGAACACCACCAACCGTCTACGGCGCCCAAGCACCCAAGAGGAACAAGATCAAGGGCACCAAGCACCCAAGAGTAATAAGCTTCTCAACTTGTAACTTCCACGTATCGCGTGGAGAACTCAAACCGATGCACCAAATGCAATGGCAAGGGCACACGGAGTGCCCAAGTCCTTCTCTCCCGAATCCCACCAAAGCAACTAATGCTAGGCTGGAAAATGAGAGGAAGAACGAAAGAAGAACACGAAGAACTCCAAGATCTAGATCCAAAGGGTTCCCCTCACAAAAAGGAGAAAGTGATTGGTGGAAATGTGGATCTGGATCTCCTCCCTCTTTTCCCTCAAAAACTAGCAAGAATCCATGGAGGGATTGAGAGTTAGCAAGCTCGAAGAAGGTCAACAATGGAGGAAGAACACGAGCTCAAAGGATAAGGTCTCAATGGAGAAGAAGACCCCCTTTTATAGGTGGGGAGAAAATCCAACCGTTATCCCCTCACTCAGCCTGCACGACGCGGTACTACCGCACGGAGCTGCGGTACTACCGCAGTTGGCTGCGGTACTACCGCTACAGGATGCTGTACTACCGCATGTGCAGCACTGGCCAGATGAAGGCCTGTTGCACAGGGCAACGAGCGGTACTACCGCGCGCCCCTATGGTACTACCGTAAGGCAGGCAACACTAGGCGCAGAGAAAGCACGGAAGTAAAAAATTACTTCCGTACCTACTTTCGCTGAGGGAGGACCTGCGCAAAACTCCGGCACGGTACTACCGCACACGAAGAGTGGTACTACCGTGTGGGGTGCGGATGTAAAAAATTACATCCGCCCCTACTTCCGCTCATGCTGCTAAGCCTGGCCAGAGCCCACGGTACTACCGCGTAGGGCGCGGATGTAAAAAATACATCCGCCCCTACTACCGCTCGAGCAGCTGCGCCTGGCCTGGGGCCACGGTACTACCGCTCCCACAGAGCAGTACTATCGTGAGCACCTGCAGTATACCGCAGGGGACTGCGGTACTACCGCAAGGGTCTGTGGTACTACCGCTCCGGAGAGCAGTACTACCGTATGCCCCAGATCAGCAACACTAGGAGTCCTTCATTTTGCAGAGAAGACAACAGAGGGAAACAATAAAACCAGAACTGCCACAACTTCTGCAAATGAGCTCCGAATTGAGCAAACTCGAGCTTGTTGGATACAAGACAACGAGTAGCATCAAAACAGAGACCTCTAACATCGAGAACATCATAGAAGAGGCAGGGGAGGTATGCCTAACAAGAGAGGAGAGAAACCTCCAACAGAGAAGAACCGACAAAGCCTCCAACATCGAAAACATCATAGAAGATGCATGTGAACTCCGTTTTCGATGAACTCGAGCTTGTCATGAAAATGACCAAAAGCTCCAAATCTCACAAGGAGAAGAACCAAACAAGAACCAATAAAGATGATGCAAGGATGCCATGGTTTGAGCTCTCTATGAACGATACGATCAAGCAACTCATCGAGAGCCCCCCTTGATAGTACGACAATCGATCCTAAAACTCGGTCTCCCAACTACCACCATGAGACCGGTAAAATAGAAAACCTATCAAGGGCAAACCTTTGCCTTGCACAAAGTCCACTTGAGCTAGATGATGACGATCTACTCCTCCTCAAGATGGACCACATTTCTTGATTGCGTTGGCTCGATGAAGACTAGTTGATTGCTCCCCCATACTCCACTATGGGTGAGCCACTCTTCCGCTCATCTTTTCACAAGTCCATTGTCGCCACAATGGATGGCAAGCTTCAAGCACTTGATCTCTTCGTGATGCATCACTTGAACTTGCACACCGCAACCTAACCCCACAAAGAACTCTCACGAAGACCATGGGTTAGTACATAGAGTGCAATGGACAATGCTTACCATACCATGGGATCACTCTATCCCTCTCGGTACATCTTCTACGCTTTGTGAGTTGATCAACTTGATTCACTCTTGACTTAGTCTTGATCAACCTTGAATCTTTTCAACTCTCTTCATTTGGATGATGTCTTGAAGGTAGACATGAATGATCACACAATCTTCTTCTTCAAGACATGCTTGCAATAAGCTCAACACTCACATGACCGATCTTTGGATAATTCCTTAATAGCACCGTGGTCATCACAAACTCTCCTTGAGACCACCAAATGGACTCCAAGAAAAGCCTATGGACAAACCCTTCAAATATAACTCAAGGAAACCATTAGTCCATAGAGATTGTCATCAATTGCCAAAACCAAACATGGGGGCACCGCATGTTCTTTCACAAAGTCAATCCATAGAATTGATCAACCCACTCCTGTTTTGTTGAATCCTGAGGCTAACATAGTTATTAAATCAAATTCTGCTCGATCCAACTAGAAAATTGATCTCGGAATTTAGTCTTCACTCTGTGCAGAAGCAGAAGCGGATCTGCCTTGAGGGAGCTTTTTCCACGCTTGGATTGTGGCCTCTTTTGTCTTGAAATTTTTCCCATTTCTTTGCATCCAGATATTCCAGCAGCCCATAATCATGATTTCCATGGCAATATGAGTAGGGCAGTGCTTGAATGGCAAGCGAGACTTCATCAAAAATTCAGAGACCTCTGTGCCTAGGTCCCAAAATGGAATGCCGACAATTGAACGCAAAGTCACAATCCCAAAAAAGATGCTAAGATGTTTCCTCCGCGCTCATTTGACAGAGGGCACAATTATAAGACGGTAAGTAAAATGTTCTTCTTTGGGGCATGTTCATGGTATTGACCCTATCATGCAGTAAGAGCCAGAAAAAGATCTTGTATCATAGCATAGCTGCATTCTTCTAGAGCTTTTTGAAAAAGCAATGCGGCTGGCTCATCCCTTTTCAGCTCTTTATACATTTTGATAGAGGAATAAAAGGTTCCCCATGGATATGTCCATCTGTCACCCTGATTGGTGATCTGCAGAGACTGAGTGATGTCTTGTAATTGAAGGAACTGATGATGTGCTTGAGCTGAGAGTGGGAGGAAGAAGTTCTCGCTCATGTCTGGAGCTTGTAAAAACTCTTTAATGTTCACACTGTCTTTGGTGGCAAAGGAAAAAAGCTCTGGAAATTTATCTCTTGTAATTCCATGGCCCCAATTGTCTAGCCAGAAATCAATTGTATTGCCTCTGCCAAGATGTCCTTTGGTCACTGATTTGAATACAGCTAGTAACCTACAGATACTTTTTCACCAGAAAGAACCAACATTTCTATTAGTAATCTCTCCATCAGGGTAGTAAGATTCCCAAATTATATTTACCCATGGAAGATTTTCTCTGTGTAGAAATTTATGCAGATGTTTCATTAGGAGACATTTATTGTGAATTTCAGTGTTGAGAACTCCCAATCCTCCTTGATCTTTGGGCAGGCAGACCTTGTCCCATGAGATAAGTGATGTACCTCTATCTTCCATGCCATACTTCCTCTAGAAACAGTGTTTCCAAGCTTTGTCGATTTGCTCAATAATGCCCTTGGGCAATTCGAGGGTGCACATAAAGAATGTTGGAAGGTGTGCAAAGACAGACTTGATCAGAGTATGCTTGTCTCCATATGAAAGACAGGTTGAACAACCAGTCAATCCTCTTGATAACAGGAAAAAAGTCTTCCAGCTTAGGCTTGGAGAGTGACAATGATAGACCTAAATATGTGAAAGGGAAGCTCCCAATAGAACATTCTAGTCTGGCAGCCAAAGTTTGCATGACATCATTTCCTGTGTTGATAGGTACCATGGCAGATTTGTCAAAGTTAACTCTCAAACCAGTAAAAACTATGAAGTGGAGAATGAGATTCTTGAGTTGTTCCACTTGTATTTCTGAAGCTGGCATTATCAGCACAATGTCATCAGCATATTGAATGACAAGGAAATCAGGGAAATGCTGAGTTTCAAGTGGTCTTGTGATTAGGTTATTATGCATGGCCTCATTCATGATAGACTGTAATAAGTCTGCAGCAAGCACAAAAAGCAGGGGAAAAAGAGGATCTCCCTGCCTTACTCCTCTCTTGCACAGGAACTGCTTCCCAAGAACACCATTAAGTAACACAGCAGAATACCCAGAGGAGAAAAGCATGTCCATCCACATCAGCCACCTGGTGCCAAAGCCTCTTGCAATGAGTATTTCTTTGATTAATTGATGCTCAATGAGATCAAAAGCCTTCTCAAAATCCAACTTTAAGACAATAATCTCCTTGCCAGACATTTTACACTAATGAATGAATTCATATGACCAAGCAAGACAGTCCTGAATAGACCTTGCTTTTAAGAAACCATACTGGTTGGTGTGAACCAGCTTCAGAATGACATCTTGGAGTCTATTTGCCAAAAGTTTTGTGATGATCTTAATTGAGCAATTTAGTAGTGAGATAGGTCTAAAGTCATTGGGTGTAGTTGGAGCATCTTTCTTGGGAATGAGAGTAATGAAAGAAGAGTTGATGCTCTGCAGGCTGATTCTTCCATGATAGAAATCATCAATCAAAGTGTAGAAATCAGGTGCTAAAATATCCCAACAATGTTTGATGAAGTTTGTATTGAAACCATCTGGCCCTGGTGCCTTGTCATTAGGCAGATTTTTGACAACCGCATCTATTTCATCTTTGGAAAAGGGTATTTCAAGCAGAGAGAGATCCACATCTCCGCTAAGAAGGCTGCCCAAATTGAGAGGGTTGAATGTGGGCACAGAAGTATTCAGCCTTTGTTTGAAAGCTTTTAGGAGAATATTGGCTTTGGCATTGTGCTCTCTATCTATGTTGCCCAAATCATCATGTAAGCTTGCAATATGATTAGCCCTGTATTTGATGGTAGCTTTGGCCTGAAAATACTTGGAGTTGGCTTCTCCAAAATTAAACCACCTGGTTGTAGCTCTTTGTTGCCAATAGATCTTTTGCATCTCTAGAAGTTTAAGTAGGTGCTTCTTGAGAATCTCTCTTCCATTCCATTCTGGCTGAGTGAGGGTTCTGAACTCTTCCATTGAGTCAAGGAAAAGAATGACTTCATTGGTGGCTTTAATGGATATGCTGAGCTGAGAGATTGGTTTTGACCAAATTTTCAAACATTTTCTGAGCCTTGGAACTGAATTACATGACAATATGCAGGCAAGGTGCCAAAGAACAAAACATATCTACTCCGTATCTATTTTCTATACCAACAGAAATCTAAAAAAATAAGATGATTTTTTAAAAAATGTAAAAGGGGTATTTGGTCCTTTTTTCTATTGAACTATCAAAATTGGACGGAAGAACTGATGATTGGTCCAGCCAAATATACTTAAACACATGCAAGACGTTGGTTCCTGAATTACCTTGACAGGGTATTTTGAGATAAATTAAATTATATGTGCAATGGCCAGAGACCTGAGGAGGAGATTTAAGGAACGTGTGCTGAGTACTGAGTGCAAGAGCGACATGCAAATAACAGGAACGGTGTCAAGGAGGTGAACCCACGCCAAAGTTGTATTTCGGTCGCTCAGCATCCATGCTCCTGGAGGCATCCTACTTAATCTAATCCTATATACCTAAGGCTAGTTCCAATGCATTGGTGCTTACATGAGATGCTAAGCACATTAAAACCTTTAACAACTAAAACCCTCAATGCATAGGTGATTAACTTGTTGGTGCTAAGCATCCTTCATTTACTGATTTTGTAACTAAAGTTCTTCATGCATTGGTGGGATCCTTCCAATTTAAGTGTTTTGCCTAGGTTCTCGCGCTTGCCATTGTTTCTTCCTGGGGTCACCACACTCATCTCTCCTCTTAATTACCTTGCGACATCAGATTTTTTGCCTACATGGCAGCCTTAGCACCTGTACAAGATGGAGCATTGAGAGGGGCCTAAGAGACTCACCCCCACTACCATATTTATCTTGACATACAACCTATCAACCTCATCACATATGCCCCACATACCACCTCAACAAATTTGCCATCTCAGCATTTTTTCCTGTCCCTTGGTCACCGAAGTTAATAGTGGTCGCGTTGTCTCTTCCGTCTCCCGTAACTAATGACTAATTTTAAGCGATCTCCTCTTCCACACGGTTACTCCCAAATATTAAAGTTCCATCACCGTCGCCGCTTCCTTATACCGTCTCCACTGAATCTCCATCAATCCTTCCATCTTGATCTCCTGTGTCCTCTGCTAGCGTCGGCGGCTGCCTCAGAGCGCACCGGGCCTCCGCCCTTACCTGCACCTGCTGCCACTCTCCACACCTGGTCGTCCCTATCATCCTCCACCTCCAAGATGGCGTTCATAGTTCGCCTCTCACGATGCGCTCTCTGCTAGGGTTGCATCTTGCTGTCCGACTGCAAGCACTACCAACTTTGTCATTTTTGTGGGAAAACACCCCTCTATCTATGGCTGTTGTCGATTATGATTTCCCTGCCAATTGCCAAGGTACCCATCTTTGTATTCCAGCGTTGATTCCTAGGGCTCTCTTCCACGTGAGAGCATCAATTTATTCAGATAGAACCAAACCAATTTTGTTTGTATTTTATTTTTGTGGATTTTGCAGCACATGAGACTGTTGATGATAAGCCGTTGAGAGGTTTTAGGGGAAACACCTAGATAAGAACCAGTGGGTAGATTGGTACCTTATCGGAATTGCTGATTTTTTTTCTGTTGATATAACATGCACATATGCATATATCCAGCACAGGTATGGTACTGCTATCGCTCAATTTATGGCAAGCAACCCATGATTCAGGTTAAGTTATTCATGAACGTTTTGATTTATCGGGTTATACCAGTTGTTGCGCCCTTGATACGCATATATCCAATCAGATAGGCATTGCTCGGTTTTGTTGCACGATAAGTATCCCTTTTGTCTCTGGCTATTTACAATCTATATCCCAGTACTAATTAACATAAAACTTTCAAGATTATATTAATCTAATCTGTTGCCACCTATCTGGCATCCTGATCTGACACTTCATATTACAGTCCAGTGGATTTAAAGATGATATATTTACTCAAGGATTAAACAGGTAAATAATTCTACCCTACAGTTGCTCATTTCTGTGTTTCTTTTGTGGGTCTCATTTATGTGTTTTGGTGTTTTTGGATTAGGAATGGTTCCATTAATTTTTTTAAGTTGCAGTTTGCAGAAAATTATGAAAAGAAAGGCAACATTCGGCTTAAAGAAATATTTACACCTATAACTTCTTTCTGGTTTGAGTTTTTTTTTGCGCTGGTCTTTCTGGTTTGAGTTAATCATCATTTTTGAAGTTCAAGTATGATACACCTGTTCTTGAACCAAGCGCTAGAAAATGTTACCAGCAGAAGCTGAAGAGAGATACTGAGTATCTTGCTTTACCAAGTCAGGTGGGATTTCACTTTGAGTGTGGTTTTCTGTAGCTCAGGCTACATGGTACCCCTTATCTTTGTCATCCATTTCTACATCGTGATCCGTGCAGACGCATTTGTCTTTTTTGTTTCTCTCAAACGACACAAGATATAAACTTCAAATTCTGCAGAACAACAATACATTCTAACTATAATCTGGGAAAAAACTTTCAGATTTTTTCATGCATTTTAAATACTTAAAATAATATTTTTAGTCAAACAAAATCTCATTTTCTATATTTATATGAGACCAAAAAATCTGAAAGTTTTTTCACACATTGATGTTCTAATGTTTGTTCGATCTGCAAAGTTTGAAGTTCATATGTTGTTTCATTTTAGAGAAACAAAAAAGAGAAATCTTCTTGTCGTAAGTTAGTTGGAGAGTACGGATCTTAAAGCAAAGCTGGAGGGTTGAGGATAAGAGGTTCCATGTAGCCTGAGCTACAAAGAAACTTTGTGTTTCACTTTAACTATTCAAGATCAATGCTTCCACGATCTCTGACCATGCGATTCTGGAAACTGTAAACGCAGCAATTAGTGTGAGCATAACTAGGGCCATTAGATATCTCAGTGCTACATAAGAACTAATATTTAATTCTGAGCCTGCTACTTCAACAAAACATTTAGAAGAATTCTATTATGTTTATTGCGTTTGTCATCTACCATTGTTTTTTTAGAAAACTTGCAATCATTTAAATTTATACAGCATGCAAGTCTGATTGAGCAATTTCATCAAGATGCCAACTTCTGTTTTGTCATAGACAAACCTTAAATTTGTTCTCGGCAAGCATGTTACTCAACATCTTCTATTTTCTGTTCAAGCAGAGACCGGAATATACAAGGACACATATTCGGCTCAGGTTAACTTGATCTTGGAATCGATAAATAAAGTAATAAACCATTGTCTTCTTTGTAGGCTCCACCTTTTAGAGGCCTAAAAATATGCTCTCTTGTCTCCAGTGTACGCAGATGTTTGCTGGCTGTTGATTCCATAGTAATTATATTGAAGTGTTGGCCATTGTTATCTCTTATGACTAATCGCAGTCTAAAAAATGCCATGGGGTAAGCTATTTAATCACAAATTACTTTGGAACATTTACCGCTGTGTCATTTTCTTAATATCTTCTGGTGGTACACTTGGACGTCATCAAAAATCTGATCTGTTTAATATTACCATCATTCACAAATAACACTACTAGAAATCACGTTTTACCTAGAGCCATATACCCTAGGTGAAAGGCAAAAAACCATAGGGAAAGCCTTTACCTAGAGCTTGCCCTAGGTAAAGAACCCTAGGTATAGTATAGTCGGGAAAGAGCTTTTTCCCTAGGGTGCATGTGGCAAGCTCTAGGGAAACTCTCTTTACCTAGGGGAACATGCCCTAGGGAAAGATTGTGGGGTCCATCAGAATTATGCCACCCCACAACTTTCCCTACAATTCTTTCCCTACCATACGTTTGAATAATACCCTAGGGATACATCATATACATATCTCCATATACAAATATGCAACTTGAATTTAAATCTATATCCAACATAATTAAAATAATCAAATTTAGAGTCATTATTCAAATTTATAAATTGCATTCAAAATTTATCATACAAAATCAGATTATCAACGAACACATGCAATCACACTTACGGTCAATTTTGAGCCTGAATTCCTCATGTTACAAGAACTACAACTTAGAAGTTGTTCACATTCTGCTAAACTATGCTCACTGTGTTTGATACACAGAACTAGCCTGCTGTCCATTTGCATGTCATCGTCACCCTCTATCACTATAGTTTTCGATCTCTTATGGTCAAGCTCAACATCATCTTCACGTGTGCTTCAGCGACTCAACAGAAACTCCAGTAGCTCACAACATGCATTTGATGATGAGGCCAAACCAAAGATGCCCTGCGTTGGATGTAAATTAGAGCACCAAAAGAAACAGAACCATCAAGCTGAGTAAGAAAGACTGATCTAACGCCAAATACTAACATGAGCAGTTACCTTAAACCAGGCCCCTGTCCTTTTTCCTTTTAACGTTGGAAACGTTTTATCGCCTTCGCATCATCTTCTCTCTTACCTATACATAACGTATTTCAGTAATAGTTACAGTAGAACAAATAACATGACGTACAACATATCAGCAAATCTCATTACTTAAAAGAAAAATAAACATGGAACTGAAAACCAAATAAAAGTTATCTCGTTACTAAAACAGAAAAAGGATGTATACAGATAATGCAGTAATGTCAAGCATGGGTTTCACCGCTTGTACCAGCAGCGATCCCCTACTCATCAATCCTACATCAAACGTGCATGGAACCTCGCTCCACCTAAGCAAAAGCTACTCCCAATGACAGTAAGATCATGCCCTCATATGATAATTAGATGTTCTATACATTTATGCTTAAGATCATGTAACGTTAATGCTAAAGAATTAAAGTCTAACACGCCTCACACAAATAGGATTGATAAATGAAAAGGAAGCACACCGCATTTACAAAAATCTGAACTGATCAAACCCAAAATCAGGTTTTATCAGAGTAATAAGCTATCGGTTGGCAACAAGTACTTACGTTGATAGATTTTGCTGCAACTCAAATTCTTTGATCACTATGGCGTCCGAGAGACAACCTATACATGACTTAATAGATCATGTTAGAAACAACCAGTTCCTGTCAATCTGTACTTAATGGCACGAATACAATTGAGCATTGTTCCCGCGAACATTGATGTTTGATGTCTGACTCTCCATTTAGCTGCAAACATGAAGATAGCTGGATTCTTGGCTATTTTCTAGAATCTGCAAAAGAAGAGTTGGGTTCAAAAATGTGTCTTTCCAAGGGAAAACGACAATTGATTGATTACTTCTCGCATAAGACAGAAGAAATAAATATGTATCAGCAATGGAACAAACCATATGTTTCTTTGATTATAACATGTGTAAAACCGTATGAAATTCCTAACAGTTTTGGGAGTAATAGGAGAAACACAATATTTAAGACAAGTGCATGGGCATGGGCATTAGTGTATAAAATTGGAAAACATGGATATCTCCCTAAAATCCAATGTTTCAGGATAGATTGTATTATTATATACTTTCTAACAATTGGTGTAGATGATAAGGATACCGTTTCCCACAAATACCTATTAAATTTCTACATCCTAAATGTGTGAACCTAGAGGGATAATACAATATCTAGCTTGTAGAGAATCTGAGGCTACTATCGGATTTAGCGAAAATAAGATGATGAAGAGTAGCTTTCAAGTATTTAGTCTATAAACAGTAGGACCCTCTGATTGAGCTAATAATCTAAAGGAAATTAAACATAGATAAGACTATAGAAACAATTATGAAGATAACTGGGGGTATATACTAAATAGCTTCATCAATAAGAATCCCATAGGTTCTACGTCGCGGCGCTTTTAGCGGGAGCCTCTGCTGGAGTGTTAGCTAGTTGCTCTTTTGTGTCCGGTTTTGTAATGAGATTGAACTAGTTGGTGCTGTCAGGTTTTCGCCCCATAGTGCTCGTTTCGATGGCGGATGGCGGACGAGCACAGTGGGTTTCCTGGTAGTGTGTTGAACTCGCTACCCTCTTACCCTTCTTCCTGGTTATGTCTAGCACTATTGTATTTCTGTTTAATGCAAATGGAAAGGGGTACGCCCGGTTCAAAAAAAATAAGAATCCCATAGTGCAATACAAATATAAAATTATCCTTTAACCAACAACATTTTCTACTAGAACAATCACCAACATAGATTAGAAAAAATGCAACTGAACATTGCATTATCTAATAATAATGTATTAATATAGAATGTTTTTTCCATTCAAAAATAAAAGGAGCGCTACTACCTGAAGGTTCTAAAATTGTACTTACAAATGTTCTGGGATCCTGACCTTACTTTTGTATCTCTTGGAATGTATACAGTTCTAAAGGAAATCAGTCCTATGCCCAAGGTTGGGAAACCAGAAAGTATTCTTCAGTTAACTATCCCCAAAAAGAAAACAATGTCATCATTATATATAGGAAGTCGACATGATGGCCTTAAATATAAGATTCTACAAACAAATAGAAGTCACGAGAATTTCAAAACATTATACTTCATGTTCTGAGCTCTACATGAAAGAAGCAACTGCAAAATCTAGTTGAATGCCTCATTTGGCAAAATAACTAACTCACAGTCAAGGCAATGCAATGCACACACCAATTCGCAGCAATGGCAACAACGATTTGTGTAGAAGTGTAACATTATACTGAATCTGATACGCTTTACTAGTCATGCATCAAACAAAAATGCCAGAAAGTACGAGACAAGTGCAGCATCACCTAGGCAGTTCGGGCGTCACGGCGTCATGACCGGTGTGGAGGTGGAGGCGGTGCGGGCTCCATGAAGGTCATCTGGATGAGTGGATGACGATGTAGTCGTCTGAGCCGAGCGGCCAGCAGTGACGGCCATTGAGTGGCGCTGCCACCGGCAGCTCGTCCTCCACAACTAGCCCCAGCAGCCTGTCCCCCACGGCCTCGATCTCTCCATTCAACATCCCTCCCTAGAAGCTGCATCACACACAAAAAGGGGTATGCCATGAGATTCAGGTTCTAGAGCACAAGATAAAATGCTCCCGACCAAGAAGTGGCGAATGGGGCCGTGGATCTGGATCTGGAGCGGCCGAGCGTGGGGAGCAAACAGGGGCGACACCGGGGAGCAGGGGCGATGAGAGAAAGAGCAGGGATTCACCAGCGGTGAGGGGGGAAGGCGGCCGGGGTAGGAGGGCAGCAGTCAGAGGCCATGGATTGGGGATTTGGATGGGGCTGAGCACGGCGGCGCGGCGATGGGGCATGGCTTGGTGCCTGATAGACGTTTTGGGGAAAAAGAGGGAAATGTTTGAGCTTTTGGCGCCACTTCAAGAGGGAAGAGACCTAAGGGCATCTCCAACAGTCGTATGATCAGCGTTGGTAGTTTAGCCACGTAGGCTATTCTGATGACATGGCATGTATTAATAACTGAGAGAGAACGGAAGCGTATGATCCTGAACCAACGCACCGGGCGCAAGCTCCGAGGCCAGCCCGTTCGTTTCTTTGGCATTCAAGTGGGGCCACCTGGATCTGGTGCGAGTAGCCACCCCTCCCCCCGTCCCCAATTTTCTCCTCTCCCGCGTGTATCCCTCTCGATTTCCTCTTCCGCGCGCCAAATCACCCTGCTGCTCGCGCCAAATTGCCCTGCTGCTCCCTCCTCCTTCAAATCCCCTCCCGCATTCATCTCTCAATCTCACTTTGCCCCAGACTTTTGACCATGAGCCGCCAAACTAGGGTTCAAGCGCCGCCGCCGTGTTCGTGGCCGACAACGGCTGTTATCAATGAGTCCATGCTGACTCCCAATGTTGCTGCGTCCTACGATTTAGCTGCTTCGATGCAGACCATGGGTGCCTCCGCTCCTGCCGGTTATTGAAGTTCACCAGGAACTGGATCTTCTCCGCTCATGCCTGAGAAGGATTACAGGTACGTATGCTTTTTTTTTCTTAGTATTTACATGTACAGCTAAGTCCATGGTTGATTGATTTATGGAGAAGGCAATGGATTTACTAGTACGTTCTCTGAATTTTGGATATAACTAGAAGACAGATCTGAGCAACTATTTTATTAATGAGCTGATATTCTTCCTATCGATCTAAATCACACTTATTTCAATCAAGTTTGGTAGGGTAGCAGGGCTCTATACGTAATGAGCTAAGTAGAAAATCAGTATTACTGCACTTGTTGTTTTGTTGTTCACGTGAAAGACCAGAATTACTTGTTAATCTTATTTTGCTTGCAGCCCAATTACTGTAAGGCTGCTATAGAATTTCACTACTGAGAGTTTAGTTTATGTAATTTGTGACGTATACTGTAGCATATAGGAACCATCAAAGCATATTGTGTTAAGAGATGAATTAACCAGATTGTTGATAATTATTTTGCAGTGGAATGGATTCATACCCACCTGGTGGTTTCTTAAGTTACTTTAAAAATATGTCGATTCCTGCTATTTCACTGCAAACTTCTCATCAGCCACTCATGCCACACAATGTCAGTATTGGTGGTGGTCATCCCTCATATGCTCCAGTCGTGGCACCACATCCATCAATGGCCAAAAGCAGCCCTCCCCCTTCTGATGGCATGATTGCTAATAATGTTGAAGTCTATAGGACTGATAAGCGTTTACCATGGACAAAAGAAGAGGACAAAAGACTGGTAAGTTAATTCAGCATCGCAAACACTCTTGTAAGATTTATCATGCTCGGGCATTACTAATTTTTTTAAATCATGCAGTTCAGTGCATGGTTGAACAACTCAAACGACCCCATAGCTGGAAATTGCAAGAAAGCTGACCGATACTGGCAAGATGTCACTGCTACATACAACAGCACCACTCCAAAAAATAGAAAAAGAGAAATGAACCAACTGAAGGATCGTTTTCATCGAGTTAACAAAAAAGTTGGTTGGTTTGCTGCATCTTGGCAAAAGGCTACTGGAATTTATGCTAGCGGACAATCAGATTTACAGTTGCAGGAGAAAGCTTTGAAGTTCTATGAGGAAGACTATAAAGATGGACAATTCAAATACATGCACTGTTGGAAGGCTGTTGAAGGTTGGCCAAAATGGGAGACATACATGCAGATGCTTAAGAAGTTGGAGAAAAGAAAGGTTTCAGAGGTTGTGGAACCATTAGAGGACTTGGAATCCGATGAATATATTCCACGCCCACCAGGAAGACTGCTAAAACTGAACAGAAGAACAAGGCCAAAGGCAAAGGGAAGACATTGATTGGAATAGAAATTGATGAGATGGAGGAAAAGCTCGATAAGTTCATGGCTGCTCAGGCTGAAGCTAACAAGGGTCGGAATGATATGGTTGAAGTGGCAAGGCTCAATGCCGTTGTAGCTAAGGAGAAAAAAGAGGCAAAAATGTTGGATACGTTCAAGTGGCTCTTTTCACAAGACACAACAAGTATGTCAGACGAGATGAAAGCCGAGCATATGAAAGCTGTGAAGTCTATGTCTGAGAAGTTATTTGGCCCATCAGACTGAGGTATGAATTTAATTAGCTGAATCAAATAGTTGTTTTATTTTCTCTGAAAATTGGACATTTGATTTTACCAAACTGCTTGTGTTAAAGGCCTTCACTGTACCAAACTACTATGTACTTGGATTTAGCAAATGGTGCTTGTGTTAATGCCTTGACTATACCAAACTACTATGTAGTTAGAAAATTTATGCTTGTGTTAATGCCTTGACTGTACCAAACTATTATGCAGTTAGAAAAATTATGCTTGTGTTAATGCCTTGACCGTATACAGTCCCAATACTGCCTTGCAATCCCAATACTAGTAGTATTTCCAATGTGTTGACTTGTATTGCACTAGTCTATTGTACTACCTACCTCCAACTCTATATAATGCACCACCTTGTGCACGAGCAGAGCACCATCTCTACAGTCCATAGCATTTCTGAGTCATTTCCATCCCTTCAAACAATCCTCCCAACCATGTCACACCACTCTGACTCCGATGATTCCCATGAGCTCAACAACTTAGATGACAGCCTAGACAATTACATTGCCGAGCAAGATATCGTAGATTCCTTTGCTCGGATGTTTGCAAACAAGTTTAAGGCCAGACTCGGAGCACTGCGTGCTGGCTTATCTTGTCGCCGAAGTGGTACCAGAAGGTACATACGGAGGAATCGTGAGGAGGCCCATAAACTCCTTGTGGCTGACTACTTCAGTGAAATTCCAACCTACACCGATGCAATGTTCAGGAGAAGGTTTCGGATGAGAAGATCTGTCTTCTTGCGTATTGTGAGTGCCCTATCAGAGTGGTCTCCCTTTTTCACTCAAAGGGTAGACTGCACTTCTCGGAAAGGGCTCTCACCGTTGCAGAAATGCACGGCGGCTATTCGTATGATGGCGTACGGTACCTGTTGGGGAACGTAGTAATTTCAAAAAAAATCCTATGCACACGCAAGATCATGGTGATGCATAGCAACGAGAGGGGAGAGTGTAATCTACATACCCTTGTAGACCGAAAGCGGAAGCGTTAGAATAACGCGGTTGATGTAGTCGTACGTCTTCACAGCCCGACCGATCAAGCACCGAAACTACGGCACCTCCGAGTTCTAGCACACGTTCAGCTCGATGACGTCCCTCGAACTCCGATCCAGCCGAGTGTCGATGGAGAGTTCCGTCAGCACGACCGCGTGGTGACGATCTTGATGTTCTACCGTCGCAGGGCTTCGCCTAAGTACCGCTACAATATTATCGAGGAGGACTATGGTGGAGGGGAGCACCGCACACGGCTAATAGATCTCAAGGATCAATCGTTGTTGTGTCTTTGGGGTGCCCCCCTGCCCCCATATATATAGGAGCAAGGGGGGAGGCGGCCGGCCTATGGAGGAGGCGCACCAAGGGGGGAGTCCTACTCCCACCGGGAGTAGGACTCCTCCTTTCCTTGTTGGAGAAGAAAAGAGGAGGAGAGGGAGAAGTAAAAGGGGGCCGGCCCCCTTGTCCAATTCGGACCAGAGGGGGGGGGTGCAGGCCTCCTTCCTTTTGGCCTCTCTCCTCTATTCCCGTATGGCCCAATAAGGCCCATATACTCCCCGGCGAATTCCCGTAACTCTCCGGTACTCCGAAAAATATCCGAATCACTCGGAACCTTTCCGAACTCCGAATATAGTCGTCCAATATATCGATCTTTACGTCTCGACCATTTTGAGACTCCTCGTCATGTCCCTGATCTCATCCGGGACTCCGAACTCCTTCGGTACATCAAAAATCATAAACTCATAATATAAGCATCGCCGAAACCTTAAGCGTGCGGACCCTACGGGTTCGAGAACAATGTAGACATGACCTAGAACTATTCTCGGTCAATAACCAATAGCGGAACCTGGATGCTCATATTGGCTCCCACATATTCTACGAAGATCTTTATCGGTCAAACAGCATAACAACATACGTTGTTCCCTTTGTCATCGGTATGTTACTTGCCCGAGATTTGATCGTCGGTATCCAATACCTAGTTCAATCTCGTTACCGGCAAGTCTCTTTACTCGTTACGTAATGCATCATTCCACAACTAACTCATTAGCTACATTGCTTGCAAGGCTTATAGTGATGTGCATTACCGAGAGGGCCCAGAGATACCTCTCTGACAATCGGAGTGACAAAACCTAATCTCGAAATATGCCAACCCAACATGTACCTTCGGAGACACCTGTAGTACTCCTTTATAATCACCCAGTTACGTTGTGACGTTTGGTAGCACCCAAAGTGTTCTTCCAGTAAACGGAAGTTGCATAATCTCATAGTTACAGGAACATGTATAAGTCATGAAGAAAGCAATAGCAATATACTAAACGATCAAGTGCTAGGCTAATGGAATGGGTCATGTCAATCACATCATTCTCCTAATGATGTGATCCCATTAATCAAATGACAACACATGCCTATGGTTAGGAAACATAACCATCTTTGATTAATGAGCTAGTCAAGTAGAGACATACTAGTGACGTTATGTTTGTCTATGTATTCACACATGTATCATGTTTCCGGTTAATACAATTCTAGCATGAATAATAAACATTTATCATGATATGAGGAAATAAATAATAACTTTATTATTGCCTCTAGGGCATATTTCCTTCAGTCTCCCACTTGCACTAGAGTCAATAATCTAGATTACACAGTAATGATTCTAACACCCATGGAGTCTTGGTGCTGATCATGTTTTGCTCGTGAGAGAGGCTTAGTCAATGGGTCTGCAATATTTAGATCCGTATGTATCTTGCAAATCTCTATGTCTCACACCTGGACTTGGTCCCGGATGGAATTGAAGCGTCTCTTGATGTGCTTGGTCCTCTTGTGAAATCTGGATTCCTTTGCCAAGGAAATTGCACCAGTATTGTCACAGAAGATCTTCATTGGTCCCGAAGCACTAGGTATGACACCTAGATCGGAAATGAACTCCTTCATCCATACTCCTTCATTTGCTGCTTCTGAAGCAGCTATGTACTCCGCTTCACATGTAGATCCCGCCACGACGCTTTGTTTAGAACTGCACCAACTTACAGCTCCACCGTTTAATAAAAACACGTATCCGGTTTACGATTTAGAATCGTCCGGATCAGTGTCAAAGCTTGCATCAACGTAACCATTTACGACTAGCTCTTTGTCACCTCCATATACGAGAAACATATCCTTAGTCCTTTTCGGTATTTCGGGATGTTCTTGACCGCTGTCGATGATCCACTCTGGATTACTTTGGTACCTTCCTGCCAAGCTTATTGCTAAGCACACGTCGGTCTGGTACACAACATTGCATACATGATAGAGCCTATGGCTGAAGCATAGGAACATCTTTCATTTCTCTCTATAAATGCTGCTTTGTGGTCGGGCATTGAGTCGACTCAACTTCACACCTTGTAGCACGGGCAAGAACCCTTTCTTTGCTCGATCCATTTTGAACTTTTCAAAACTTTATCAAGGTATCTGCTTTGTGAAAGTCCAATTAAGCGTCTTGATCTATCTCTATAAATCTTGATGCCCAATATGTAAGCATCTTCACCGAGGTCTTTCATTGAAAAACTTTTATTCAAGTATCCCTTTATGCTATCCAGAAATTCTATATCATTTCCAATTAATAATATGTCATCTACATATAATATCGAAATGCTCTGAGCTCCCACTCACTTTCTTGTAAATACAGGCTTCTCCAAAAGTCTGTATAAAACCATATGCTTTGATCACACTATCAAAGTGTTTATTCCAACTCCGAGATGCTTGCACCAGTCCATAGATGGATCGCTGGAGCTTGCACACTTTGTTAGCACCTTTTGGATCAACAAAACCTTCTGGTTGCATCATATACAACTCTTCTTCCAGAAATCCATTCAAGAATGCAGTTTTGACATCCATTTGCCAAATTTCATAATCATAAAATGCGGCAATTGCTAACATGATTCGGACAGACTTAAGCATCGCTACGGGTGAGAAAGTCTCATCGTAGTCAACCCCTTGAACTTGTCGAAAACCTTTTGCAACAAGTCGAGCTTTATAGACAGTTACATTACCATCAGTGTCAGTCTTCTTCTTAAAGATCCATTTATTCTCAATGGCTTGCCGATCATCGGGCAAGTCAACCAAAGTCCATACTTTGTTCTCATACATGGATCTCATCTCAGATTTCATGGCCTCTAGCCATTTTGCGGAATCTGGGCTCATCATCGCTTCCTCATAGTTCGTAGGTTCGTCATGGTCAAGTAACATGACTTCCAGAATATGATTACCGTACCACTCAGTGCGGATCTTACTCTCGTAGACCTACGAGGTTCGAGAGAAACTTGATCTGAAGTTTCATGATCAATATCATTAGCTTCCTCACTAATTGGTGTCGTTGTCACAGGAACCGATTCTTGTGATGAACTACTTTCCAATAAGGGAGCAGGTAAAGTTACCTCATCAAGTTCTACTTTCCTCCCACTCACTTCTTTCGAGAGAAACTCCTTCTCTAGAAAGGATCTGAATTTAGCAACGAAAATCTTGCCCTCAGATCTATGATAGAAGGTGTACCCAATAGTCTCTTTTGGGTATCCTATGAAGACACATTTCTCCGATTTAGGTTCGAGTTTATCTGGTTGAAGTTTCTTCACATAAGCATCGCAGCCCCAAACTTTAAGAAACGGCAACTTTGGTTTCTTGCCAAACCATAGTTCATAAGACGTTGTCTTAACGGATTTTGATGGTGCCCTATTCAACGTGAATGCGGCCGTCTCTAAAGCATAACCCCAAAACGATAGCGGTAAATCAGTAAGAGACATCATAGATCGCACCATATCTAGTAAAGTACGATTACGATGTTCGGACACACCATTTCGTTGTGGTGTTCCGGGTGGCGTGAGTTGCGAAACTATTCCGCATTGTTTCAAGTGTAGACCAAACTCGTAACTCAAATATTCTCCTGCACAATCAGATTGTAGAAATTTTATTTTCTTGTTACTTGATTTTCCACTTCACTCTGAAATTCTTTGAACTTTTCAAATGTTTCAGACTTGTGTTTCATTAAGTAGATATACCCATATCTGCTCAAATCATCTGTGAATGTGAGAAAATAACGATACCCGCCGCGAGCCTCAACATTCATTGGACCACAAACATCAGTATGTATGATTTCCAACAAATCAGTTGCTCGCTCCATAGTTCCGGAGAACGGCGTTTTAGTCATCTTGCCCATGAGGCACGGTTCGCAAGTACCAAGTGATTCATAATCAAGTGATTCCAAAAGCCCATCAGTATGGAGTTTCTTCATGCGCTTTACACCGATATGACCTAAATGGCAGTGCCACAAATAAGTTGCACTATCATTATCAACTCTGCATCTATTGGTTTCAACACTATGGATATGTGTATCACTATTATCGGGATTCAATAAAAATAGACCACTCTTCAAGGGTGCATGACCATAAAAGATATTACTCATATAAATAGAACAACCATTATTCTCTGACTTAAATGAATAACCGTCTCGCATCAAACAAGATCCAGATATAATGTTCATGCTCAACGCTGGCACCAAATAACAATTATTTAGGTCTAAAACTAATCCCGGTGGTAGATGTAGAGGTAACGTGCCAACCGCGATCACATCGACTTTGGAACCATTTCCCACGCGCATCGTCACCTCGTCCTTAGCCAATCTTCGCTTAATCCGTAGTCCCTGTTTTGAGTTGCAAATATTAGCAACAGAACCAGTATCAAATACCTAGGTACTACTGCGAGCATTAGTAAGGTACACATCAATAACATGTATATCACATATACCTTTGTTCACTTTGCCATCATTCTTATCCGCCAAATACTTGGGGCAGTTCCGCTTCGATGTCGGTGCGCTTGGTAGAAGCACTCGTCTCAGGCTTACGTCCGGACTTGGGTTTCTTCTCTTGAGCAGCAACTTGTTTGCTGTTCTTCTTGAAGTTCCTTCTTCTTCCCTTTGCCCTTTTCTTGAAACTGGTGGTCTTGTTAACCATCAACACTTGATGCTCCTTCTTGATTTCTACCTCCATGCTTTTAGCATTGCGAAGAGCTCGGGAATAGTTTTGTCCATCCCTTGCATACTATAGTTCATTACGAAGCTCTTGTAGCTTGGTGGCGTGATTGAAGAATTACATCAATGACACTATCATCGTGAAGATTAACTCCCAGTTGAATCAAGTGATTGTTATACCCGACATTTTGAGTATGTGTTCACCGACGAACTATTCTCCTCCATCTTGCAGCTATAGAACTTATTGGAGGCTTCATATCTCTCAATCCGGGCATTTGCTTGAAATATTAACTTCAACTCTGGAACATCTCATATGCTCCATGACGTTCAAAACGTCGTTGAAGACCCGGTTCTAAGCCGTAAAGCATGGCACCTTGAACTATCGAGTAGTCATCAGCTTTGCTCGCAGACGTTCTTAACGTCATCGGTTGCATCAAGAAGAGGCTTGGCACCCAGCGGTGCTTCGGGACGTAATTCTTCTATGCGGCAATGAGGATAATCCTCGAGTTACGGACCCGATCCGTGTAATTGCTACCATCATCTTTCAACTTTGCTTTCTCAAGGAACGCATTAAAATTCAACGGAACAACAGACGAGCCATCTATCTACAACAAACATAGACAAGCAAAATACTATCGGTACTAAGTTCATGATAAATTTAAGTTCAATTAATCATATTACTAAAGAACTCCCACTTAGACAGACATCTCTCTAGTCATCTAAGTGATTACGTGATCCAAATCAACTAAACCATGTCCGATCATCACGTGAGATGGAGTAGTTTCAATGGTGAACATCACTATGTTGATCATATCTACTATATGATTCACGTTCGACCTTTCGGTCTCCGTGTTCCGAGGCCATATCTGTATATGCTAGGCTCGTCAAGTTTAACCTGAGTATTCCGCGTGTGCAACTATTTTGCACCCGTTGTATTTGAACGTAGAGCCTATCACACCCGATCATCACGTGGTGTCTCAGCACAAAGAACTTTCACAACGGTGCATACTCAGGGAGAACACTTCTTGATAATTTAGTGAGAGATCATCTTAAAATGCTACCGTCAATCAAAGCAAGATAAGATGCATAAAGGATAAACATCACATGCAATCAATATAAGTGATATGATATGGCCATCATCATCTTGTGCTTGTGATCTCCATCTTCGTAGCATCGTTGTCGTTACGCCATCTATTGCTTCTACGACTATCGCTACCGCTTAGTGATAAAGTAAAGCAATTACAGGGCGTTTGCATTTCATACAATAAAGCGACAACCATATGGCTCCTGCCAATTGCCGATAACTTTGGTTACAAAACATGATCATTTCATACAATAAAATATAGCATCACGTCTTGGCCATATCACATCACAACATGCCCTGCAAAAACAAGTTAGACGTCCTCTACTTTGTTGTTGCAAATTTTACGTGGCTGCTACGGGCTGAGCAAGAACCGTTCTTACCTACGCATCAAAACCACAACGATAGTTCGTCAAGTTAGTGCTGTTTTAACCTTCGCAAGGACCGGGCGTAGCCACACTCGGTTCAACTAAAGTTGGAGAAACATACACCCGCTAGTCACCTGTGTGCAAAGCACGGCGGTAAAACCAGTCTCGCGTAAGCGTACGCGTAATATCGGTCCGGGCCGCTTCATCCAACAATACTGCCGAACCAAAGTATGACATGCTGGTAAGCAGTATGACTTGTATCGCCCACAACTCACTTGTGTTCTACTCGTGCATATAACATCAACGCATAAAACCTAGGCTCGGATGCCACTGTTGGGGAACGTAGTAATTTCGAAAAATTTCCTACGCACACGCAAGATCATGGTGATGCATAGCAACGAGAGGGGAGAGTGTAATCAACATACCCTTGTAGACCGAAAGCGGAAGCGTTAGAACAACGCGGTTGATGTAGTCGTACGTCTTCACAGCCCGACCGATCAAGCACCGAAACTACGGCACCTCCGAGTTCTAGCACACGTTCAGCTCGATGACGTCCCTCGAACTCCGATCCAGCCGAGTGTCGAGGGAGAGTTCCGTTAGCACGACGGTGTGGTGACGATCTTGATGTTCTACCGTCGCAGGGCTTCGCCTAAGCACCGCTACAATATTATCGAGGAGGACTATGGTGGAGGGGGGCACCGCACATGGCTAATAGATCTCAAGGATCAATCGTTGTTGTGCCTTTGGGGTGTCCCCCTGCCCCCATATATATAGGAGCAAGGGGGGAGGCGGCCGGCCTATGGAGGATGTGCACCAAGGTGGGAGTCCTACTCCCACCGGGGAGTAGGACTCCTCCTTTCCTTGTTGGAGAAGAAAAGAGGAGGAGAGGGAGAAGGAAAAGGGGGCCGGCCCCCTTGTCCAATTCGGACCAGAGGGGGGGCGCAGGCCTCCTTCCTTTTGGCCTCTCTCCTCTATTCCCGTATGGCCCAATAAGGCCCATATACTCCCCGACGAATTCCCGTAACTCTCCGGTACTCCGAAAAATATCCGAATCACTCGGAACCTTTCCGAACTCCGAATATAGTCGTCCAATATATCGATCTTTACGTCTCGACCATTTTGAGACTCCTCATCATGTTGCTGATCTCATCCGGGACTCCGAACTCCTTCGGTACATCAAAACTCATAAACTCATAATATAACTGTCATCGAAACCTTAAGCGTGCGGACCCTACGGGTTCGAGAACAATGTAGACATGACCTAGAACTATTCTCAGTCAATAACCAATAGCGGAACCTGGATGCTCATATTGGCTCCCACATATTCTACGAAGATCTTTATCGGTCAAACCGCATAACAACATACGTTGTTCCCTTTGTCATTGGTATGTTACTTGCCCGAGATTTGATCGTCGGTATCCAATACCTAGTTCAATCTCGTTACCGGCAAGTCTCTTTACTCGTTACGTAATGCATCATTTCGTAACTAACTCATTAGCTACATTGCTTGCAAGGCTTATAGTGATGTGCATTACCGAGAGGGCCCACAGATACCTCTCCGACAATCGGAGTGACAAAACCTAATCTCGAAATACGCCAACCCAACATGTACCTTTGGAGACACCTGTAGTATTCCTTTATAATCACCCAGTTACGTTGTGACGTTTGGTAGCACCCAAAGTGTTCTTCCGGTAAACGGGAGTTGCATAATCTCATAGTTACAGGAACATGTATAAGTCATGAAGAAAGCAATAGCAATATACTAAACGATCAAGTGCTAGGCTAATGGAATGGGTCATGTCAATCACATCATTCTCCTAATGATGTGATCCCATTAATCAAATGACAACACATGCCTATGGTTAGGAAACATAACCATCTTTGATTAATGAGCTAGTCAAGTAGAGGCATACTAGTGACGTTATGTTTGTCTATGTATTCACACATGTATCATGTTTCCGGTTAATACAATTCTAGCATGAATAATAAACATTTATCATGATATGAGGAAATAAATAATAACTTTATTATTGCCTCTAGGGCATATTTCCTTCAGTACCCTTGCTGATGAACTGGATGATTACCTGAAGATCGGTGAGAGCACTGCATTGAAGTGTTTGAAGCATTTTGTAGAAGGGGTGATCGCCAACTTTGGTGAGCGTTACTTGCGACGCCCCACTTGTGAGGATGTGGAGTGCTTGCTGCAAGTTGGCGAGTCTCGAGGCTTTCCTGGCATGTTGGGAAGCCTAGACTGTATGCACCGGCAGTGGGAGAATTTCCCCGTTGCTTGGAAAGGACAGTTTACCCGTGGTGACCATGGTGTCCCTACTCTCATGCTTGAAGCAGTAGCTTCATATGACCTTTGGATATGGCATGCCTTTTTTGGTGTTGCTGGTTCCAATAATGACATAAATGTGCTTAATCAGTCCCCATTGTTCATTGAGGAGTTGAAGGGGGAAGCTCCTCGCGTGCAATATACTGTCAAGGAGAGGCGGTACAATAGTGGCTACTATCTTGTGGATGGCATATACCCAGAATGGGCTGCCTTCGTCAAGACAATTCCACTCCCCCAAACAGAAAAGGACAAGCGGTTTGCACAACTTCAAGAAGGAGCTAGGAAGGATATAGAACGTGCATTCGGGGTCTTGCAATCTTGCTTCTCCATTGTGCTTCGTCCAACACGATTATGGTCACGGGCATCTATTGGAAATATTATGAAAGCATGCATCATTCTTCACAACATGATAGTTGAAGATGAGAGGGAAATGGTCACCGCGCCTCTTGACTTGAATGAGACTCCGGGGTCATCAGTTGTTTTACCTCCAGAAATGAAGGTGGGTGGTAACACATGCTTTGCTGATGCTCTTCGGAGAAATGCTGGAATTCGTGATCGCTCAACACATACACAACTCAAGAGGGACTTGGTTGAGCACATTTGGAAGAGATTTGGCAATTAGCTAAATAATTAGGTATAGCTTCTCTATACACTCCAAGAGTGTACTTGCTCAATGAGTTATATGCATGACTGTATTTGCGATATATTTCTTGTACGACTGGAAAAAAGTTGAGTAGCCGTGTGATTCTTATTCTAAAGGTAGTGTGTAGCTCAGCTCACCTTGTTCTTTTCTATCTCTTATTTTTCAGGCTGGGATTGGCAAGCTGAAGCGATTCATGACATTTACAAAAATGAAGAGGTTCATGCATCTTACTGGAGTTTGCATAGCGCTGGACGGAGGCTTGGTCTTCTATATTTTGTTAGCTAAACTGCAGGAAACCTTTAGCTTATTTCGTTTAGTTGATTACTCTTTTGCGACTGGGTCTTGTTTGAGCTTGTGGCCGTTTTATGTAAGAACTAAAATAGAGTGCACTACTATGTTATTTTGTAAGAATTTATAGTTCTGTTAAAACTTTGTTGGCTGTAATGCTATCCCAGTTTGAAGATCTTTCGTCATGTATGTGCTTGCAAGCAAAGCATCATCTATGGTTACAAAGATGTGTTGCACTATTGATCATGTGCTTTCTCTAGTAATTTAATGCTTCTGGTATATTCTCTCTCTTGTTACATACAGCTTATCATGCGATCCATTGGAGTGCTTGTATGATGCGATGTTGGTTGCTGACGTGGACAGTTTTACCAACAACTTAACATACAAACTGTTGGAGATGCTCTAACTAAGCCCAAATTTTGCATCCTGTCCGCCCTTACACGCTGCGCGCCGTTTCTAAGTGGGCCATTTGACTGAAAATCTCTTCCCCTAGGGTGTACTGTTCCTTTGCTTTACTATCTCTTGAGCAGGTCAATAAGCTAGAACTTGGCCCTAGGTAAAATGTGGATTTCTAGTAATGTAAGTGACGTGGTTTTAGTTCTAATTACTTGTACCCAACGGAGGAGGTATCACTTAGCTTATTTCTATGTGTTACTATCTGGACATATGCTTTTGTAGAAAATCCCAAAAGACATAATTTGTTTGGTATGATGGTAAGTTAGTAATTTGTCAAACCTTTTTGCGGCATGTAAAATCCTTCAATCCGGCAACCAACACATGTTTGAATTTCCTTTTGCCCGTATTGTTACATAGTCATTTGACTCATTTGGTGCATTTCTATTCGCTTTTACACTTCATAGATTTATTTATCAAGTTTACTTCAACTTTATGTGCTAATTTTTCCCGCAGCAACGCGCGGGGTACCAATTCTCTCTACATGCAGAGTGTCCACGTCATATGCATGCAACACCAGCATTCATATATTCAAGCAGCCGAACAACCAGTCGTTTGAGAAATCAGCGTTCAGTTCTTCAGCGTCCAACCAAGCCATATGTCCCTTCAGCGTTTAGTTCTTGCTACTACTGAAGCAGTAATTTTGCCTCCTGGGCTGACGCACGTCCGCAAAGAAGACAACATGTGTCGAACGGGTAGTATAGTTTTTATATTGCAACATCATCTGCCTCTCTTGTTTTTACCCCTGAAGAAATAAGTAGGCAATCATCATGTGGGGATGCCTCCCTGAGAAGTTTAGCAAGCGACAGCACCTGCAGCTGATTTCTGGGCTGATTGGGTGCCGTTGTTTTTTTGCAAATTTTGGCTCATCCCATGAGCATATGAGGCTGCTGACTTCTCTGTTGGTGTGCAGCAATTAATCACTTGGTTGCCTACCAATGGCATGGTAAGAGCAAGTATAATAAGGATGACTAGGCGGGTTGTAAACCTTTAAGACTAGTCACAGTGGAGAGTAACTTATAGTAGTAACATGCATATGTTACTAGTCTATATTACTAACTCCACAGTGGATAGTAACATATGTATTGTGTCATGCATCACTTCATTTATTAGGTTGTACTCATCTTTTCTTGATATGTGTGATGTTACAGTAACTATGTTACCACATGCCTCTCTTTCTTCATTAATTACATGTCACATCATCTATTTTGCTTAGATAAGTGTGATGTTACCACCTATGTTACTCTCACTGTTGGTAGTCTAAATTTATATTTTTGATGAGTTGAAGGAGAGAGGAGGAGAAAGAAGGAAAGTATGCTACTGATTAACAGTCGGCCGCAGCACGAACTCCTAGACATGTTGTGAGACAGTGAGATGGCCATGTATAGAAAAAGTAGTAGTACATATTTATATGCTATTATTATACTTGTCGGCTGTAAGCTTGGCTATAGATGATGTGGCAAGATCATATAGCCAGCAGCTAGCTGTACTATTAACCATGCTCTAAAACGCCACAGACCTATTTACGAAGCATGAGGCTGGTAAGGAAATTGTGGTTGTTTTCTTCTATAATATTGCATACTTTCTCCCCTCCATTTCTCATATTCAATGGCTTAATATCTACCCTTAATTGTTTATACAAATCACTTTGTTATGAAGGATAATGCATGCCCATCTGGTACACATATTGAAATGAAAATTATTTAGAATAGAGGTGAGCTCGATACATCTTGAAGAAAAGTTTTAAAATTTTGATATACGGTGCATATTAGTACGCCTCACTTAAAAAGGTAAGTGTAGATAATTAAGTGTTAACCAAAGCACACAGTCCCTCCAGTATACTACCTTCGTCCTGGTTTATTGGTCTCCATTGTATTCCGTGTCAAATTTTGACTATAAATTTAACTTACAAAATATGAATGCATGTCAACAAAAAATACATCGTTAGATTCGTATTTGAATGTAGTTTTCAATGATATAATTTTTTAAACATGCATGAACATTTTTTTAGTTAAATTTGTAGTCAAAATTTAGAACGGAATATAATGAGGACCAATAAACCAGGACGGAGGTAGTACACACCAACTAGGTATTCAACAAAGCAGCCATCTGAGCAATTATTATTTTCGAATCACAAGAAAAAATTATTAACCTTTTTCTCAACATGCCGCCATTCCGATTATGTGAGTTTCATTTACTTTATTCTGACCAGATCAGTGCCAGGCATATATATACAGCCCATTACTTCAGCTCATTCTCCAGATGCTCATTTGACCTACTTTTATTTTTATTTTATGCTGTAAGGTGATTTTGATAGTTCTGCTCGGCTTGCCTCATGGAAAAACTTTTCATGCCCATGCAGATTATGATATCTATTGTACTTTATGCTCCTAAAAAGTACTTTAGCATATTCAAATTTTATTGACAACAAATTTAGTGCTACAAATCCCGCTGCAACGCCTGGGGTATTATCTAGTTGCTTCAAATTAACTATCATGAGTACACCTCCTTAACCACCATGGAATCGGTTCATCTATGGGACAAAAGATTGATGGTAGTTTGTAGCACGATCAGAACGTGAAAGATAAGAAGATTAGGGTAAGTAATATGCACATCCTCAATACGCCCACGCATGCATCCACGAAATTGGAGCTCAATCACGAGATGGCTGCAGATGCGGCTGAATGGCAGAACATATGGATCACTTGTTGAGAGTATGGTAGGTTTGTTAGGATCATTGATATGTATGCGCCCACACATGCATCCACGAAATTGGAGCTCAATCTCGAGATGGTTGCAGATGCGGCCCAAGGGCACAATATACGGATCGGTTGTTGAAAGCATGGTAGGTTTGTTAGGATCGCTTGGTGCAAAATAAGGGTTTGCGGCTTTTTTTAACATAGTACAATCGAAGTCGCTCATATACATAAGGATACAGTCATCCCTATGAATGCACGCACGCACACACTATCCCTATGAGCACCTCCGAGAGACTGGGCCGGCACATAATCTTGAGATTGGCGAAGTCAGCACATATGTCTTTGTAGTCGACGGGAACGTCTCCTCCTGTTGAACGTATATCGCCGGAAGGCCTGGAATAAATTTAAGAAAATGCGAGCACCAATGTCAAGTCTGGGACTTGAAATCTGATGGGCAGGGGATACCATTGTCCTTCTAACCATCGAACCACATGCTGGTTTGCAGTAAGGGTTTGTGGCTATTACATTTTGTACGAGAAAGTCATCGTACTAAATCTAGACCATCGTCATAATTTGATCGCAATAGATGGACGATTTATGTTTTTTCCAATTTCTACAATTAATGTTGGATTTTTATCTAACTAACCTACACCATGATAACTTGGATCCACCAGATTAACAGCTTGTATTTACTGATTAACGTGTGAATTTGTAGGAAGTCTCTAATTAGTAGAAGTATACTTTCTAGGGAGTCTTTAATTAGTAGAAGTATAGATATAGATATAGATATAGATATAGATATAGATATAGATAGAGATAGAGATAGATGTAGATGTAGATGTAGATGTAGATGTTAATGTAGAATCATAGATAGATATTTTCCACACAAAAAAAGAATCATAGATAGATAGATACTCCCCTACACATACATTTACTAAACATTCAATCGTAGGCATTAAGTGCAAATGGGGCATACAAAGGGTCCGCGAGTGTCTGCGAACAAAAAAATGAAATTAACATGGTTATCAATGTAATGCACATTAGTCCAATTGTTACTTCGCGAACGATCCTGGGCAAGCGTCTGCTTGCATCCCTAAGGCTGATTGTAATGGTAGTATCATAGCTAGTATCATGTATGCCAATGAGGTGTCATAGAATTAAATGAAGAAAGAGAGTGTGAGTATCATATCATGATACCGTATCATAATAAATGCTATACTACTATGTGTTATGCATTACAATAAATAAAGTGCTACATGATACTAATATATGATACTATGCATTAGGGAGGTAGTATCATACACTAGTATTAGGCCCTTCCCAGTGCTCCACCGTGGACAGGTGCTAAGCATGCCACATAAGCAAAACAATGACATGGCACAACATTTAAGGAGGGGAGAAAGTACTTTGGTGACCCCATGAAGAACCAATGCCAAGCACGAGAACCTAGGCAAACCACTTAAATGAAACAATTTGGCCAATGCATGAAAGACTTTAGGTGCTAACTCATTAAATAGAGTGTGCTTAGCAACAACAAGTTAAGCACCTATGCATTGTGGACTTGAGTTGCTAAGGCATTTAATGCACTTAGCACCTCATCTAAGCACCTTTGCATTGAGAAAGGTCTTATATGCATGATACTAGTATATGATACTTCCCATTACAACCAGCCTAATGCCAGGAGCATGGTTAACTGGACCGGTCCAATCTCTTATATTATACTAATTAAATATACTCGAAACGGATTTCCTCCTGGACGTACATTTACTATATACATTCAATCGTAGCCTTATTAATGCTCGTAGATGTGTAAAGCGGATATTAAATCCTAAAACTAGGTTCCACCGGCGCATTCATTAAACACCGATGGATTTGATCGGTATATATAGCTTCCCAATGCCATAGCTCCAGAACACATCTCATTCCACACAAGCACCACCGATCCATTCGTTCTCCATGGCGCCCAAATCAATTCTAGCACTAGCCCTCCTTGTTGTCCTCGTGTCATTCTCCCATGGCGTCACGGCCTTGGTGTCGTCATCGCCGCCGCCGTTCAACGGCAGCGGCGGTGGTGGCTTCAGCCTCCGGCTCATCGCCAACCACCAGCCGGCACACTACGACTTGGCGAGCCTCCAGCGTGCCAAGGAGCAGGTAAAGTGCAGGATCAAGCACCAAATCCTGCCAAACGAGATACGGCCGTTCATGTGCCCGCTGGAGGAAATGATGTACGCCGTCATGGTGGGCATCGGCACGGGGGCTGGGTTCCAGAATTACCAGCTCGCGCTGGACATGGCGGGCGGCTTGTCCTGGATGCAGTGCTTGCCGTGTCAGCCCTGTCTGCGGCAGCTAACCCCGGTGTTCGATCCAACCAAGTCCCCGACCTACAGCACCGTCCCGGCATACAATACCCTCTGGTGTCGTCCTCCCTACCAAGCTTTGCCAAACGGGGCGTGCGGGTTCCGCATTGAATATCGGGACGCCACCGGGGCTTCGGGGTACCTTGTCAGGGACACCTTCTCCTTGCCGACCGGGAACAACCAGTTTGTGCCACTGGAGGGCATCGTCTTTGGCTGCGCCCATCACACCGAGAACTTCCATAACCAGGAGACTGTCGCCGGCATCCTCAGCTTGGGAATGGGACCGGTGGGCAAGCCTCCGACAGCCTTCACGAAGCAGGTCCTTCCATACCACAGCGGCCGCTTCTCCTACTGCCCGTTTAAGCCGGGGACAAGCCTGTTCAGCTACCTCCGGTTTGGTAACGACATCCCTAGCCGTCCACCGGCGGGCGTGCACCGCCAGAGCACGCCCGTCCTTGCGCCGGCCGAGAACAGAGAGGCCTACTTCGTCAAGCTTGCGGGGATCACCATCGGCGTCAATCGACTGCGCAGCGTCACGCCGGATATGTTTCGGCGCACCGCGCTCGGGACGGGCGGGTGCGTGGTCGACATCGGCACGAAGATGACGTCGTTCGTGCGCGCGGCGTACGTCCACATCGAGCAGGCGGTGCGGCAGCACCTGGAGCACCACGGAGCACATATCGTGGTGGTCCGAGGCCACAAGTGCGTGCAGCACCCAGCGGCGCACGTCCTCCCGAGCATGACGCTCCATTTCGAGAATGGCGCGTGGCTCCGGATCTTGCCGGAGCATGTGTTCATGCCGCTCGTCGTCAGCGGCCACCATTACCAGTGCCTTGGCTTCGTCTCGTCCATGGACCTGACGGTCATCGGCGCCCGGCAGCAAGTCAACCATCGCTTCATCTTCGACCTCCATGACGCCATACCCATCATGAGCTTTAATGCGGAGGACTGTCACCTAGAAGGCGCCTGACCTCGGCATCATGTATCGTGCAGCGCTGCTTCCACTAGATCTCTGCTCTAGAATCTAGTAGCAGCAGAAATCTGTGGCGAGAAAAACCCATTTAATAATTAAGGCAGGCGCGATCTTGTCTCCATTTCAAATGCCCCTCCTTTCCGGTTTACAGGGTTTATCTCAACTTTTTCTTGTTTTTCCAGTTTAAAGGGCTCATCTTCATCTTATTTTTAGTTTTCAAGTCACATTAAATCTTTGAATACAAGAATTAAAAAGAAACACATCAATGCATATAATGTTCCTACTCATCTAGTGGCCAAGCATATATGCACTACAATTAATCCAAATTAATGCATGAGTTCAATTGAGATAGTTTTGTAAAGTACGAGATACATTTCTCCACTTACAAAATGCCTTGGTTGATAAGATTTTAGATTTCAACCTTATAAGCCGGAAAGAAAAGAGTACTATATAACTGAGCTCACGCTGTATTAATGCTTTAATCTTTTACCCATGGTCCTTATATATGAACTTTGGTGCCTATTTGTCCTCGGAGGCCACACGCGCACGCAGTGCAAGGCGCGTCACACCCGCCGCCATGACCTGCGTTGCAGTTTTTTTTAAGGGTGCTTTTTTTTAGGGGTGAAAAGAACTTTTATTCATCATTAAAATCCACATGATGTGGGATACAACGAGGGTCATGAGGGGTATCAAACCAGACGTGGCGTCCCAAACCCTGAGGCTGGTTGTAATGGGGAGTATTATATACTAGTATCATGCATATGATACTAGTATATGATACTACCTTCCTAATGCATAGTATCATATATTAGTATCATGTAGTACTCTATTTATTGCCATGCATGACACAAGATAGCTTAGCATTTAATATGATACGGTATCATGATATGATACTACACCCTCTCTTTCTTCATTTAATGCTATGACACCTCATCAAAATTGCCTAGTTGGCATGCATGATAATACCTATGATACTACCATTACGACCAGCCTGAGAAAGAGAAAAAGAGCTAATCGACGTGCTTCATAATTAACAGCACGTCCCTCGAAGATGATAACAAAATTAAAAGAAGTAGCTTTTGCCCTGATCTCATTAATTATTGCCCCATGAGCCCCTAAAGTTCCTTTGAAGATGTCGGACACCATTTCCTTGCGGTCACTGGATATCACGAAATTCATCAAGTTCAGGTCCTCCGCGAGTGCAAACGCCTCCCTGCACGCTATTGCCTACAGCGTGGTTGGGTTGCACACACCATAAACGACCAAAGCCGAGCTTCCCAGATAATTTCCTCTGTCGTCCCTGCATACCACTGCCGCTGCTCCACCTCGCTCCTGCCTAATAGCGGCGTCAACATGGATTTTGGCGTAACCCTTTGGTGGTGCCTTGGCCCTTTGCCGTGTAGTGGTAGGGGGTATATTTGCCTGGACTGCTGGTATGTTTTGCTGACCTTGTACAATCTGTAGATCATCTATGAACCTGTGGATAAATGCTTGAGTGGATTGTGGGCTTTGAAAGATCCCCTCATGTATTGCCTTCCGCCTGGCCGACTAGATGGCCCACAGAGTGATCGATAGCAGTACAAACATGTCATGCTCGACTGTCTCCTTCAGAGTAAACAACCAGTGCTTGGCAGAAGGCTCCTCCACCATCATCACTTTATGTGCTACCTCGCTTTCACTTAACGCCCAAATGCATCTTCATGCAGTACATTCCACTAAGGAATGCCTCCATGAATCTGGGGCTCCACACAATCCGCAGCTGGCCGAGTCAGACATATGTCGGTGTTCTCTTATATCGTTCGTTGGCAAGGAATGTTTGGAGAGATGCCAGAGAAACATTCGAACCTTTGCAGGAATATTAGTTTTCCATAGAGATTTCCATGCTCCTTCCTCAGCATTTGTAGTTGAAGAGCCGGAGATGCCCTCAAGCCAATCCTCTCTCCGTTGCTTGGTGGCTACAAGCATTTTGTATGCTGATTTTACTGAAAAAACACCGTGCTTCTCGTGATGCCAACTCCAGAAGTCAGGTAAGTTACGGGTGCATAGGGGAATGCCCAGCACCACTCGGGCGTCCATTGGCAGGAAGGTCGGTTCTACCTTAGCCATGTCCCCATGATGCCGACATGTGATCGATTAGCTCTGACACTCTGGATGGCGGGGTAGCTGTTAAACACCCATACGGGCACATCATCCCATCCCGTGGTAACCAGTTGTCCCGCCATATGAATGTTGTCTTCCCGTTTCCGACCCTTCTGATCAATCCTTGATTCAGGATATCCCTTCCTCCAATTATCGCTCTCCAGACTTGGTTAGGGTGGCCGCCGAGGTTTTCTTAGAGGATGTCAGACTCTGGGTAGTAAATGCTCCTCAAAAGTCTGGCACACAAAGTTTCGAGGTGCTGTAGTAACCTCCACGCTTGCCTAGCTAGCATAGCAAGGTTGAACAATTCAAAATCTTTGAAATCAAGTCCTCCCATACCTTTTGGTTGTGTCATTGTTTGCCAAGAGACCCAGTGTGGTTTCCTTTTTCCATCCTTGCTGCCCCACCAAAACTTCCTTATCAACATGTTCAGATGTTCACATAGACCCCTAGGTAGCTTGAAGCATGACATGGAGAAAACCGGCACTGCTTGGGCCACTTCCTTGACTAGAATTTCCTTGCCAGCTGTTGACATGGTGTTTTCAATCCATCCCTGCACCTTGCTCCACAAACGATCTTTTAAGTACTTAAAAGCACCATTTTTCGAATTTCCAATGTCTGAAGGCATCCCCAAGTATTTCTCGTTAAGGGTTTCATTGGGAACATTCAACAAAGCTTTTATCTCCACCCTTGTGCTCTCAGGCGCCCCCTACTAAAGAAAATCGAGGACTTTGAGTAATTAATCCGTTGCTCTGTTGCCTGACAATAGGTATTCAGCACTTGGTTTACCTCGGTAGCTCCCACACTATTGGCCTTGAAGAACAGCAGGCTGTCATCTACAAATAGAAGATGATTCACTGGTGGCGCCGAAGGTGCAACCTGTAAACCATGCAAATTGGATGACTCCTCTTTGGATTTTAAAATGCACAAAAGGCCCTCTACTGCCAACAAGAACAAGTATGGAGATATTGGGTCCCCCTGTCTGATTCCTCTTGAAGGTATAAACTCTTGCAGTCTCTTCCCATTGAAGAGCACCGAGAACTTCACTGTTGTAACTAGGCTCATCACAATGTCCACCCATCTAACCGTAAAGCTCAACTTAAGCATTACAGCCCTCGGGTACTCCCACTCGACCCTGTCATAGGCTTTCATCATATCAAGCTTCAAGGCACATGACTGATGCTTTTTGGCTTTGTTCCTTTTCATGAAATGCAAGCACTCATATGTTGTGATAATATTGTCTGTTATCAATCTGCCAAGGACAAAAGTCGACTGCTCCTCCGAAATGATGTCAGGTAACACTGTTTTGAGCCTGTTAGCTATTACCTTCGACGCTATCTTGTACAAGACATTGCATAAGCTCATGGGACGAAATTGGGGTAATAGTGTAGGGTTTTTTTACCTTGGGGATCAAAACAAGAACCGTTTCATTGATACACTTGGCTGACTTGGTGCCCTCCACTATTTTCAGTACCACCTTTGTAACATCATCACCGCATACCTCTCAATGGCGCTGGAAAAAGTGTGCTGGATATCCATCAGGGCCTGGGGCTTTGATAGGAAACAATTGAAATAATGCGGCCTTGACCTCATCTCGGCTGTACGGGGCATTGAGAGATTCATTCATTGCCTGGGTGACTTTGCAAGGAACAGTGTCGAGGACCTCATTCATATTAGTGACCCCCTCCGAGGAGTACAAGTCCTCATAAAAAGAAGTGGCTAGTGCCTCCATCTCAGCTATGTTCTCTGTCATTTGCCCATCTGGCCGCTGTAGCATTTTGATTTGATTTTTCCTCCTTCTCCTACTAGCACACAGATGGAAAAAATATATATTTTTGTCCCCGTGCACCAGCCACTCCAATCTTGCCCGTTGTCGCCAGAGCATTTTCTCCCGGTGCTAAAGTTCAGTCAAACAGTCAACCACTTTTAATTCCAAATGATTGGGACCCGATCTGCCTGGGATCTCCCGCATCTCCTGTAGCTAGTGCTTTAATCGAGCGATTTCCCGCCTGACATTCCCGAAGTGTGTGCGATCCCATCGCGACAGATTGCCCGACAGCGTCTGCAGTCTGTCCTGGAGTGCACCGACCGATCCGCAGTGCTCCTTGCCAGGCTGTCTCCACTACTGCCGGCAGTGTCTCTTCCCTTTCCCAGCATATTTCGTATTTAAAAGGCCATGGGGCCCTTCTACATGCATGCACGTAGCTATAGTGAACTAGCAGCGGTACGCGATCTGAAGCGGCCATCGTCAAGTGACATAGCTCTGCCCCTGGAAAAGTGATTGACCAAGCTGGGTTGGCTACTCCCCTATCCAATCTTACCCTTGTATAAGTACCTCATGTCACCCTTTTTTTTAAATGTCCAACTTGTGCCTATATAGCCAATGTCAGACAGGCCGCAAGTATCTAGTGCATCACGGAACAAATCCATCTGCGCCTGGCTTCGGTTCCCCACGCCATCATGCTCCTGTGCGTGGATTACTTCGTTAAAATCATCCATCACTAGCCAGGGCATTGTACTCATCCCTGCAATACCACGGAGCATGTCCCATGTTTTGTACCGTTCATTTTTTCTCGCCTCACCGTAGACGAAAGTTACCCTAGTTTGGATGTCCACCATCTCATCAACCACAACATCAATATGATACTCCGAGTAACCCACAACCTTAAGCTTTATTTCTTCATTCCTAAAAATACCTAAACCTCCACTTCTACCAGAACTGCTTACAGCGAAGCTTTTATTGTATCCTAAAGAACCGACCAAGTTTTCAATTCTAGAGCCCTCCATTTGTGTTTCAAGAATACATGTGATAGAGGGGGCATACTGCCTTGTGAGATCACGAAGCTCACGAACTATCGCGGGTTTGCCAACCCCACGATAGTTCCAACATAATAGACTCATTGCGCTAGGCACGACTCCATGTGGGAGCCCGCCAAACGTGCATCATTATCAATGTTCATAACTAGGTTCTTCACCATGGTGCTATCACTGGTGGGTAGAGTCGTCTTGGTCCTCTTCGGTTCTTGCTTCAATGGGGAGCTAGTCACAGGCCCCGGTGGTGGCGCCAGAAGTAGCGGATTACTTGCCAACGTGGCTGATGTTGAGCTCTTAACCATTGCACCCCTCTTCCTGTTGTTTTCTGCTTCATTCATAGAAACATCTCCTGCATGATCTTCAGCTTCCTGATCCTATCAGTCCCACCGATCCTCTGTGATTCTCCACGTCTGCGTCCCCTACCACGGCCCTGACGGCCGCTCCCCCTTCCTTCTCCTGGCCCCCATCCTGGGCCTCTGAACCATGATGCCCTCAAGTTTTTTAATACCAGGGCTTGAGGTGGATGGACACCATCGCCATGTTCCTTGAATTGGTGACCCAGATGGCCACACACGGCAGACCAATCGGGCAGTCGTTCATATTTAACCAAGAAAACTTCCTTTTGCCTTCCTTCACCATAGAGACTTCGTTTTTGAGTGGTTTATGGACATTTATCTTCACCCTGACACGCACAAAATTTCCTTCAAAATCTTGGGATTTCGCCTCAGCATATATGAGTTCGCCAATCTTTCCAGCCAGGGCTTTCACCATTGGCAAGTAACCATCAAGCAGATCATGTATCTGGACCCAGATATCCAGCATATCCAAGTTAATCTCCGATGGCTTTGTAAATCCATCATACTCCGCCATCACCACCGCATTGCCCTTGAAAGTCCATGGGCCATCGGCCATTACACGCTCCCAATCGCCCAAGCACGAGAACTACATCGTGTATAGATTACTCTCGAGCGGTCGGATTTTTACTTCCTGGGCAAGATCCCACGCAGCCCTCATGTTGCAGAAGAACCAGTACTAGCTGTATTGTATTGTTGTATGAACCCGTGCCACGGCCATCCACCTGACGGTTGCATCTGCTGGAACCTGTTGCTCTTCGAAGACCACGTTGTCTAGGTCATCTTCCGTTAAGCCCAGATTCTTCATCATCTCTTCAACATCATATGTTCCTGAGCGCGCGCCTGAAGCCGAACTCGCCATCGATGCAAAACCCTAACCCGACGAAACAACAGAAATCACCGGGCGGAGAGACCCTAACTACCCTCTTACACCCCCAAACCCTAGCTGGTCCGAGATCGGGCGGCGATGCAAGATCACCCCATGGTCAGTCCAAGTCCGACCAGGGCTCGGGGGGAAGAACGGCGAGGGGAGAGGTAGATCTCAACGGCGCCTCCCAGAGTCGCCGAGAGGACGGGTAACCCTAAGGGTGCGTTGCAGTGAAGTAATGCGCGTGTACTCGTTGTAGACGTTGCTGGCCATGTTGGCCTAGCCCAGCGTGAGCGAGCAGCGTGGGGGATGACAAGGCCGCTGCTGGCGCGGGAATTTCCGAAATCATTAGTTGAGGAGTACTCGTTGCAAAGATCACTCCAACCTCCCCAGGTTGCGACAAGTGGTGCACTGCGCCACTTGTTGCAACCTGAGAGTTTTCCATTTTTGTAGATGCATTTATTCAAAACATTTTATCTCTTAAACCGTGCATCCAAATCTCGAACCGCTTTCACCGTTGGATTCTCGAGATCTTCAAAACTAGATCCCATGTTGATAGGTTTTGACGAACATTTTTTCATGAAAAATCGAACAAAAAAACCGAACCGGGAGCATGGGTTTTCTCCCTTTCCGAAAGAGGTACGGGCCGAAAGAGGCACGCCCGTGCCTCTCACGAAATCACAACCGTGCCTCTCACTGAAGCAAAACTGTGACTCTCACGGAAGGAAAAAAAGAGAAAACACATTTTTTTTTCATTTCCGAGGAGGCACGGTCATGACTCTCGCGAAAGCACAACCGTGCCTCTCGCGGAAGGAAAAAAAAGAGAAAATGCATTTTTTCGTTTTCAAGGAGGCACGGCCATGACTCCGCGAAAGCACAACCGTGCCTCTCGCGGAAGGAAAACCGTGACTCTCGTGAAAGAAAAAAAACAGAAAACGCGTTTTTTTTTGTTTCCGAGAGGCACGGCTGTGACTCTCGCGAAAGCACAACCGTGCCTCTCACGGAAGCAAAACCGTGGCTCTCATGAAAGAAAAAAAACAGAAAATGCGTTTTTTTTGTTTCCGAGAGGCACGGCCGTTACTCTCGCTAAAGCACAATCGTGCCTCTCGAGGAAGCAAAACCGTGACTCTCGCGAAAGGAGGAAAAACAGAAAACTGTTGGGGAACGTAGTAGTTTCAAAATTTTCCTACGATCACGCAAGATCTATTTAGGAGATGCACAGCAACGACAGGGGAGAGTGGGTCCACGTACCCTCGTAGACTCAAAGCGGAAGCGTTTAGTAACGTTGTTGATGTAGTCGAACATCTTCGCGATCCAACCGATCCAAGTACCGAACGTACGGCACCTCCACGTTCAGCACATGTTCAGCTCGATGACGTCCCTCGTGCTCTTGATGCAGTTGAGGACGAGGGTGAGTTCCGTCAGCACGATGGCATGGGGACGGCGATGGCGATGTTACCAGCACATGGCTTCACCTAAGCACTACGATGATATGATCGAGGTGTGTAACTGTGGAGGGGGGCACCGCACACGGCTAAGGCAAAACTTGGTGTGTTCTATGGTGCCCCATGTCCCCGTATATAAAGATGGGAGGAGGAGGAGGCTGGCCCTAGAGGGGCGCGCCAAGGGGGGAGTCCTACTTGGACTCCTGGTCCAAGTAGGATTCCCCTTCCCCTTTCCTGTTCCAACTAGGAGAAGGAGGGAAGGGGGAAGAGGGGAGAAGGAAGGAGGGGGGCGCCGCCTCCTCCTAGTCCAATTCGTACCAGCCCATGGGGGGCACACGGCCACACCTTGAGTCCCTTCTCTCCTTTCCCCTAAAGCCCATTAAGGCCCAACAACTCCCCGGGGGGTTCTGGTAACCTCCCGGTACTCCGGAAAATACCTGAACTTCTCCGGAACCATTCTGATGTCTGAATATAGCCTTCTAGTATATCAATCTTTATGTCTCGACCATTCCGAGACTCCTCATCACGCACGTGATCTCATCCGGGACTCCGAACAAACTTCGGTCATCAAAACACATAACTCATAATACAAATCGTCATCGAACGTTAAGCGTGCGGACCCTACGGGTTCGAGAACTATGTAGACATGATCGAGACACATCTCTGATCAATAACCAATAGCGGAACCTGGCTGCTCATATTGGATCCTACATATTCTACGAAGATCTTTATCGGTCAAACCGCATAAAAACATATGTTGTTCCCTGTCATCGGTATGTTACTTGGCCGAGATTCGATCGTTGGTATCATCATACCTAGTTCAATCTCGTTACTGGCAAGTCTCTTTACTCGTTCCGTAATGCTTCATCCCGCAACTAACTCATTAGTCACATTGCTTCCAAGGCTTATATTGATGAGCATTACCGTGAGGGCCCAGAGATACCTCTCCGAAACACGGAGTGACAAATCCTAATCTTGATCTATGCCAACCCAACAAACACCTTCGGAGACACATGTAGAGCATCTTTATAATCACCCATTTACGTTGTGACATTTGATAGCACACAAGGTGTTCCTCCGGTATTCGGGAGTTGCATAATCTCATAGTCTGAGGAACATGTATAAGTCATGAAGAAAGCAATAGCAATGAAACTGTAACGATTTGCTAAGCTAACGGATGGGTCTTGTCCATCACATCATTCTCCTAATGATGTGATCCCATTCATCAAATGAAAACACATGTCTATGATTAGGAAACATAACCATCTTTGGTCAACAAGCTAGTCAAGTAGAGGCATACTAGGGACACTATGTTTTGTCTATGTATTCACACATGTACTAAGTTTCTAGTTAATACAATTCTAGCATGGATAATAAACATTTATCATAATATAAGGAAATATAAATAACAACTTTATTATTTCATCTAGGGCATATTTTCTTCAGTCTCCCACTTACACTAGAGTAAATAATCTAGTTCACATCACCATGTGATTTAACACCAATAGGTCACATCGTTATGTGATTACACCCATAGCTCACATCGCCATGTGACCAACACTCAAAGGGTTTACTAGAGTCAATAATCTAGTTCACATCGCTATGTGATTAACACCCAAAGATTACTAAGGTGTGATCATGTTTTGCTTGTGAGAGAAGTTTAGTCAATAGGTCTATAACATTCAGATCCGTATGTATTTTGCAAATTTCTATGTCTACAATGCTCTGCATGAGCTACTTTAGCTAATTGCTCCCACTTTCAATATGTATCTAGATTGAGACTTAGAGTCATCTGGATCGATGTAAAAGCTTGCATCGATGTAACTCTTTACGACGAACTCTTTTATCACCTCCATAACCGAGAAATATTTCCTTAGTCTTCTTAGGTAACTAAGGATAACTTTGACCATTGTCCAGTGATCCACTCCTGGATCACTATCGTACCCCTTGCCAAACTCATGATAAGGTGTACAATAGGTCTGGTACACAGCAAAGCATACTTTATAGAACCTATGGCTAAGGCATAGGGAATGACTTTCATTCTCTTTCTATTTTCTGCTGTGGTCGGGTTTTGAGTCTTACTCAACTTTACACCTTGCAATACAGGCAAGAACTCCTTCTTTGACTGTTCCATTTTGAATTACTTCAAAATCTTGTCAAGGTATGTACTCATTGAAAAATCTTATCAAGCGTCTTGATCTATCTCTATAGATCTTGATGCCTAATATGTAAGCAGCTTCATCGAGGTCTTTCATTGAAAAACTTTTATTCAAGTATCCTTTTATGTTATCCAAAAATTCTATATCATTTCCAATCAACAATATTTCATCCACACATAATATTAGAAATTCTACAGAGCTCCCACTCACTTTGTTGTAAATACAGGATTCTCCAAAAGTCTGTATAAAACCATATGCTTTGATCACACTACCAAAGCATTTATTCCAACTCCGAGAGGCTTGCACCAGTCCATAAATGGATCGCTGGAGCTTGCACACTTTGTTAGTACCTTTAGGATCGACAAAACCTTCTGGTTGCATCATATACAACTCTTCTTTAAGAAATATCCATTTAATGAATGCAGTTTTGTCATCCATTTGCCAGATTTCATAAAATATGGCAATTGCTAACATGATTCGGACGGATTTAAGCATCGCTACAGTTGAGAAAATCTTATTGTAGTCAACACCTTGAACTTGTCGAAAACCTTTTGCGACAAGTCGAGCTTTCGAGATAGTAATGAAGGAAATATGCCCTAGAGGCAATAAAAAAGTTATTATTTATTTCCTCATATCATGATAAATGTTTATTATTCATGCTAGAATTGTATTAACCGGAAACATAATACATGTGTGAATACATAGACAAACATAATGTCACTAGTGTGCCTCTACTTGACTAGCTCATTAATCAAAGATGGTTATGTTTCCTAACCATAGACATGTGTTGTCATTTGATTAACGAGATCACATCATTAGGAGAATGATGTGATTGACTTGACCCATTCTGTTAGCCTAGCACTTGATCGTTTAGTATGTTCCTATTGCTTTCTTCATGACTTATACAAAGTTCCTACAACTATGAGATTACGCAACTCCTATTTACCGGAGGAACACTTTGTGTGCTACCAAACGTCACAACGTAACTGGGTGATTATACAGGACCTCTACGGGTGTCTCCAAAGGTACATGTTGAGTTGGCGTATTACGAGATTAGGTTTTGTCACTTCGATTGTCGGAGAGGTATCTCTGGGCCCTCTCGGTAATGAACATCACTATAAGCCTTGCAAGCAATGTGGCCAATGAGTTGGTTACGGAATGATGCATTACGTAACGAGTAAAGAGACTTACCGGTAACAAGATTGAACTAGGTATTGGATACCGACGATCGAATCTCGGGCAAGTAACATACCGATGACAAAGGGAATAACGTATGTTGTTATGCGGTTTGACCGATAAAGATCTTCATAGAATATGTAGGAGCCAATATGAGCATCCAGGTTCCGCTATTGGTTATTGACCGGAAACAGTTCTAGGTCATGTCTACATAGTTCTCGAACCCGTAGGGTCTGCACGCTTAACGTTACGATGACAGTTTTATTATGAGTTTATAAGTTTTGATGTACCGAAGGTTGTTCGGAGTCTCGGATGTGATCACGGACATGACAAGGAGTCTTGAAATGGTCGAGACATAAAGATTGATATATTGGACGACTATATTCGGACACCGGAAGTGTTTCGTGTGATTTGGAGAAAACGGAGTCTTGGGAGGGTTACTGGAACCCCCGGGAAGTATTGGGCCTTAGTGGGCCTGAGGGAGAGAGAGGGCAGCAGCCCAGAGGTGGCGCCCCCTCCCATGGGAGTCCGACTGGACAAGGGAAGGCGGCCCTCTTTCCTCTCCTCTCCTCTCTTTCCTTCCCCTTCCTCCTTCCTAGTTGGACTATGAAAGGAGTCCTACTCCCACTAGGAGGAGGACTCCCCCCTCCTTGGCGCGCCCCCTAGGGCCGGCCGGCCTCCCCCCTTGCTCCTTTATATACGGGGGCAGGGGGCACCTCTAAACACACAAGTTGATCTTCGTGATCGTTCCTTAGCCGTGTGTAGTGCCCCCCTCCACCATATTCCACCTCGGTCATATCATACCGGTGCTTAGGCGAAGCCCTGCGACGGTAGAACATCATCATCATCACCATGCCGTCATGCTAACGGAACTCATCCCCGACACCCTGCTGGATCGGAGTCCGGGGATCGTCATCGAGCTGAATGTGTGCTGAACTCGGAGGTGTCGTACGTTCGGTGCTTGGATCGGTCGGATCGTGAAGACGTACGACTACATCAACTGCGTTGTCATAACGCTTCCCCTTTCGGTCTACGAGGGTACGTGGACAACACTATCCCCTCTCATTTCTATGCATCACCATGATCTTGCGTGTGCGTAGGAATTTTTTTGAAATTGCTACGTTCCCCAACAGTGGCATCCGAGCCTAGATTTTATGCGTTGATGTTATATGCACGAGTAGAACACAAGTGAGTTGTGGGCGATACAAGTCATACTGCTTACCAGCGTGTCATACTTTGGTTCAGCGGTATTGTTGGATGAAGCGGCCCGGACCGACATTATGCGTACGCTTACGCGAGACTGGTTTTACCGCCGTGCTTTGCACACAGGTGACTAGCGGGTGTCTGTTTCTCCAACTTTAGTTGAACCGAGTGTGGCTACGCCCATTCATTGCGAAGGTTAAAACAGCACTAACTTGACGAACTATCGTTGTGGTTTTGATGCGTAGGTAAGAACGGTTCTTGCTCAGCCCGTAGCAACCACGTAAAATTTGCAACAACAAAGTAGAGGACGTCTAACTTGTTTTTGCAGGGCATGTTGCGATGTGATATGGTCAAGACGTGATTCTATATTGTATTGTATGAGATGATCATGTTTTGTAACCGAAGTTATCGGCAACTGGCAGGAGCCATATGGTTGTCGCTCTATTGTATGAAATGCAAACGCCCTGTAATTGCTTTACTTTATCACTAAGCGGTAGCGATCGTCGTAGACGCAATAGATGGCGTAACGACAACGATGCTATGATGGAGATCAAGGTGTCGCGCCGGTGACGATGGTGATCACGACGGTTGTGACACCCCAAAATTTTAGCCTTGTTTTGTTAATAAAAACTTTGCCAGGAAATTAAAACTTTTATTTTTTTGGGCTCCCTTTCGATTTTTTTTGGAACATTTCCTTTTTACCTTGGAGTTGTTTCCTTCAGTGAGAACTTTTCTATTATGATATTGGACTTGTTTACCCTCTCAAGAAAATATTTTATTAGAGGAAATAATTATATAATATTATTCCTGATCTTTATTTTCTTGAAAAATGGTTTCCCATGGTTTATGGTCCCTTTTGAACTGCAACCCTTTTATAAATTCATTCAATAATCCCACCAAAATTTGGAGATGTCATGTGATGTTTTTAAAACACTTTTATGCAAAAATATATTTTATTCCTTGGATATTTTGAGTTCTACACCAAGTTTTCAAATCTGGTCCAGAGGACAGTTTTGCACTACAACCTATTTAAATATTTCTTTAAAGCTTCCACCAAAATTTTGGGATGTCAGTAGGAGCATATTATTCAGCTTTATGCAAAACCCCAGCTATGTTCTTTGAAAAATTTGAGTGAATCATCCTCATTTCCATTCTGGTCCAACTTGAGGATTTGTACTACAACTATATTTTAACTTGCTCCTTTTGCTGTGATTCCTTTTCCTACTTGTATTACACCTTACCAAACCCCTAAGTCCAGGAGCATGCACTCATTGGATTCATTTTTGGTTCATGAAAAGATGCCATTTACCCTCTGTCCATAATTGAAGTTTTGCAAAACTTGCACTAGCAAGTTTCTCCTTTTGTCAAACTAACCTCACCACTCTCTCTTTCATCTAAAGAGACCCCACTCTGGGAGATTTGGCCACCCCAAGAACTGCCTAGGTGCCTTCGGCATTTTGTCAAACACCTTGAGAGCATGGACAGATTTGGCATGAGTTTTTGTCTACATTGTGAACTTGATCCCCTGACCAGACCAGCATGTCCCATGGTTTTGCCCTAGCCTATAACCCCACCCTGCTCAACCTCTTGTGGTTTAGAGCCCCCTAACATACCTTCGCATTTCGTCGAGCACGTTACGTGCGCGCTCTATGCACGCCCAGAGCGCGAGCAGAGCACGCGTTTTGCACGTGCCAGGACTGAGCCGCCGCGTCTTGTACCGCACTCACTCGGGTCCGTGACCGACCGTAGCCAGCTCACCATATCCCCTTCTGCTCCCCACGAGCACCACAGCCCTCGCCACATCTCCGGCAGGCCAGCAGCTAGCCGCCACTGCCGCCCGACAGCTCCGCAATGGCCAGCGCCACCCGAACCACGCCCGCTCGCCAGCTCGCCCTTGGAGCAGTACCCACTCGTCCGCTAGGTCCTGCCGCCATCCCCAGCCTCGCCACGATGCCCTGCAGCTACAGAAAGTCGGTCGCCGATGAGCTCATCCACTGCCGCTGCGAACCGACATGGGAATGCAATAAAAGGGAGTCCCTCGAGCCACTTCGAGCACACTAGCAGCCTCACACCGTACCCCTAGTGCCCCGTTGCCGTCAGTTGGAGAGAAAGAGGCCGTCTTTCCCCACTCCGGCCAGTCCAACCACCGCCGCCTCCCGGCTCCGTTCGGCACAACCAGGGCCTCTCCCTCTCCACTCTCTTCACCAGGAACCCCCTTTCCCCCTCGTGAGTCCGTCCCCCTACTCAATTTGATCGGGACTCGCCGCGGGCGAAAACTCACTTTTCCCGACGACCACCATCCGCCGCGGAGCTCGCCGTTGGCAGCTCCGTCCACCCCAGAGACCAAAGCGACCACCAGTAGGATCGCCTCGATCCCCTTAGGCCGTGGGTGACTCTGTTTCCCGAACGATGCCACCGTTCACCGGCGAACCTCGCCGGAGTTCCACCCCCCTCGCGGGCAGAGGAAGAGGAGGGAGGGTGGACTAGTCAAACCTGACCAGTGGGCCAGGCGGTCCCACTGTCAGTGACTCAGGCACGGTCCTCTCTGGATAAGTGGATACGTATTTCCAGAATACGCTTTCGACGTGTACGTATATATTCGAAACGTTTTTCTTTTCTGTTTTTTTAAAAACAGTTTTTGACCGAAACTTTGACTAAGCTTAACTTTTTAAATACAACTCCAAATGAGTTGATTCTTTTTCCTACCTCTCTCAAATATTGTCTAGTTTATTTTAAGATTTATTTCAAAAAAATTCAGACAACTTTTTGGTACTGTTTTTGAAACTATATAATGATTCAAAATATTTTAAATAGGATTTTGGAGAAGACTTTCAAAAGTTTTGGAGTGCACCCTGCCTTTCCACATATTGAAGGCAAGCATTCTGAACCCTGGCATAGTATTTTTGCATGCATTGTTTGACACAATCATGACACCACCTCAATACATGGAACTCGTTATTTTATGTGGTGATGTGATCGTTTGCATGAATGTTTATTGAAAATTTCTTTGTTGTTGGAAATGGATATGCTTGTGATGATGATCATCCTCGTATGCCTTTCGTGCCTACCGGAAGGAAAACGGGAAAGTCTCTGTCTTGGGTAGACCCGAGCTTGTCCCTTGTTCCTCGTCGAGACGAGTGTGTCTGGCATGGCATGAGGGGTATGATGAGTGGTGACTCTGTCTGTTGGGTGAAATATTTTCGTTATGCTAATCATGCAGGGAATACATAACCTCCTGAGTCGACCGTAGATCGAGTCTTGTTCCAGTAACCCCCATACTTGTTTCGTACTAGCACTTGTCCCTACAACAAGTAGGGTACGGTTCAGTAAGTCGTCAACCCCTTTCTAGCACACACCGTACAGAGAGGCCATGGTGGAAGATATCGGTTGCAGCCGGTAGGCAGGCCACCTGGTCCGGGGGCATGGGTGTTTCCGGTTGGGACCGAGAGGGGAGGCCACCCCTTAGAGCGCGCGATATAAATTTGATCCCATGCTACGCGAGGTTGTAGCCTCCCCACTTAGAGGTTTGCTTGACGGGTGTCGTGGGTGATTCCAGACACCGGGGAGTTAAGCTGGTGTGTGCAAGTTAGGTGTGTTTTCAACTAAAAGACCGTAGACGGAATAGTCCCGATGGACTAATGGAATCCGTTGCTCGCAGGTAAAGAGTACACCCTCTGCAGAGATTAAATCTATTCGAATAGCCGTGTCCATGGTTAAGGACTACAGTCTGGGATGGGTCAAGTGTCGGTCTTAGTGTCGGTCTTCGGAGGAGAAATTGTTAAACCAGAACTTGGATGTGACTTGTGACTCGTGATGATTATGATGATTATTATTATGGACTAACCCATTATATTATTGAGTATCCCTAGGATGGTTCTACCTCCTGGATATTCATTGTGATTATTTATTTTATAAGCCCTTTATATGGTGTCGCTGAGACGCCCGACTGCGGCATTGCCTGTTATTTATTTACCTTATAAGCCCTTTATGTGGTGTCGCTGAGACGCCCGACTGTGGCATTGCTTGATTATTTATTTTATAAACCCTTTATGTGGTGTCGCTGAGACGCCCGACTGTGGCATTGCCTGTTATTTATTTATCCTATAAGCCCTTTATGTGGTGTCGCTGAGACGCCCGACTGTGGCTTTGCTTGTTAATTATTTATTTTATAAGCCCTTTATGTGGTGTCGCTGAGATGTCCGACTGTGGCATTGCCTGTTATTTATTTACTTTATAAGCCCTTTATGTGGTGTCGCTGAGATGCCCGACTGTGGCATTGTTATTTATTTACTTTATAAGCCCTTTATGTGGTGTCACACAGACGCCCGACTGTGGCATTTTAGTTCAACTCCATTATTGCATATCATGTTGCACATAAATAACCTGCTTGCATGCATAAAAGATCTTTATTTATGACTGACGATGTGATCATAGAATATTTCAGTGCATGATTTTTAGTTATATTATCCCAGTGTTCATAATGTTTGCGAGTACATTCAAAGTACTCACAGGCTTGTCCCTAGCTATTGTCTTGGCCAGATTTCTTGCACGGAGAGGAGCGACATGATGACAGCCCCGGAACCTAAGCAACGGTGATAGCAGCCTCGCGAAGATAGGAGTTAACCTGGTCAGCTGTTCCTGTTGGGAAATGGAGTCCCATAGACGCTGATGTTTCACAGATCGCTTCCGCCATCAACCATTAGAAACCATTTGTTGTACTCACAGGCCAGAATGGTCTTGTACTACATATATTGTATTTTGCTTGGAATTCCTGTATCAAGTTGGTTCCTCATCAGCTAACAGTTATCCTGGGGCTGGTGAGCATGACGGCCATTTTCTGAAAATTAATACCCGGAAAACCGGTCGTGACAGACTTGGTATCAGAGCCAGGCTGACCATTGGCTAATCCTATCATAGCTAGGTCAATAAACTTAGGCAAACCAACCCACTAGACGTTAACCGAACCCCAGCCAAGCTTCTCGTGCAAGATAGCCACACAGTGACCCCGACACTTTTGGCAGTCGGTGCCCAACCTATCAACCTAGCCTGTCGATCACGCACCAGTGACCAGCACCCAAGGTGTCTCATTTGCAAGCGTGCGAAGGAAGACTCCGTCCCCTTTTCCTATAAAAAGGGCACGCTAGCCCCAAACCAGGACAGCACAGCCTCTACCCCAAACCGAGCCACAATGCCTGGACCCGTCGTGCACAACGAGACCACAGCAACCAACCTTGGAGGCTTTGTGACCATACTCGCAAACCTCACCCGTCGTGCCTATGCGTTAGAAGAGCCACCAGAATATGTTGTGTACCAAGGACCCATGAGCGGTGAGAGCCGTCAATTCTGGGCCACTGTACACATCTACGGTAGGGGTCTAGCGCCCGAACGCCCCTATAGGTTCACCGGAAGGACAACTTCCTTTGAGCCACAAGCCGTCCAGCTAGCAGCACGAGAGGCTATAGTTCAACTCCAACACTTGTCGCCCAGAGTTAACTGTCGCTCGTTCCACTACTACCCCAGACGTGAAGGGTATGGCAGACCACCCCAAGTTGCCAACGGAGATCACGAGACAGATCCTGCATTGCTGCACCTAGTGCCCTATGTAGGTGCACTAGAGGAACTGTTCGATAAAATCACCATTGATATGATCGCTGCTCGTGGAGAGCTGGTTCGTCGAGCCCCGACGAGAGAAGAAAACGAGCCCGACGCCGACAACCCAGTCGTACTGTTCGGACACCCGATCGAGACCCTGAGGTCAGCCCCATCCGTCAATCAAGGTGCTTTGATGACCCCAGAAGTACTTCGTCGTCTTTTGGGAGCACACTCCAACGGGATTGTGGCCAACAATCCCCGCGATGGTCATCATCGCTACCCCGAGCCTGCAGCCCCTCAACCCTCTCCAGCTAATTCCGACGGTGAGACCCGTGGAGAAGCCTCGACATCCACAAGGCACGCCCGCTTGGATGTAAACGAGGTAGACTAAGTCACCAAGTAGTGTCGAGTCCCAGTGTATCCTCGCTTTGTAATCGTGTGACCATGTAAATAAACGCCGCCTGTCGTTGTGCCACTGTAACCTTGCAGGGATATATCAACCTGCAATTACATTTTTATTCCGGGCACAGCTACCAAAACCACCTCGACGACCCCCACAGTGATACGTCACTTTATTGAGATGTGTGTATCTGTGGCCTTGACCCCGACCCTTGGAGCTGAACGGGCAAATTCATTACCTTTCACCACGGTAAAACAACCCAGCTCTAGTGCTATAAAAAGGCCACCGCGTGACCTTGCCAAACACCTCTCACCTTGTGCACCATCCTCACAACCATTTCTTGCCATGCGGAGCCCTAGCATTTATCTGAGAACTCCAGATGCAACCCCAGGTAGTTTTGTCAAAATATTGTGGGACTTTACCTGCAGTACTATGGGTTCTACCCAGCCACCCCAGTACGAGCTGTTCAAATCGAGAATCACCCCTTCCACCTCGAGATATTGGGCAGCAGTGCACATCCCTCCCGTTAACTCAAACCAAGACCCAACGGAGGTCTCCTTCGTGGGGAAATCTATGCCAACCCCACCTATGGCCATAGAAGTTGCTGCGTACGAAGCGCTTGCTCGCCTTTGATTTGCGGTACCCTATGCCAGCGAACGAGGGTATTATTGCTTTCCGAGCCGTGCAGCACCCGGAGGAGTAACATCTTTTCCCGGTGGACGAATTGAGAGAGACCCAGTCCTGGCCAACCTTGTCCAGTACGTCATCGCTCAAGAGCGTTTAACCCAGCACGTGATGGGTTATCTCCAAAGTCTCGCGGATTTAAATCTTCAGATAGCCATCGGCAGATCACTGAGGCCCGACCAGGAGAGACACATTCATCGTCTGGTCAATCCACTTTCCCGATAGAAGAGGAGTGTATCCCAGTGCCAGAGACATTTTCTCAGGACCCCGTCCAGTTACCGTTTTCTATTTAGACGTCACTGTTGTATTTATTATCGCAACTTTTATTTATGTGTGTAACTTATGCGTGATACCCCGAGTTTGCGCGGCAAGTAAATCATTTAGTTTCTATTAATGTGAGTAGCTCTGTTGCGGTTTGACTCTAGTGTATTACTGTTTTCTCTCGCAAAAAAAATCCTGGAGTGAGATTTTTCTTCCCTAAATTTTTGCATCATACATCTTCTCACGACACGGATTATTTTATTTCCCGCAGCACCCCGGCAACAGACTCACAACCATAATCATTCGAGCACATACACTGCTTGCTAAACCTTGCAACCGTGTTGCATCTAATTGGACACCTCCCGAGCAACAGTCAGCACCCGACACACCCCGCCTACTCCTCGTGATCACCGCCACCGCGGAGAGCCAACAACCGAGCAGCAGCATCGCGACGATCATCGAGGATCATCGCGCACGGGAGCACTGAGAGCCCCAGCACCGCTGCCAGCCCTCCGCACACCAGGATCACGTACCAGTCCGGCACCACCTCCGCCATTAGAGCCTCGCCTCGAGCTTCGGCAAACGGAAACAGAGGAGAAGGAAGAAGTAGGAGGAGCGAGGCCAGGTGTGAGGAAGAAGAAAGGAGCACCCCGGTCGTTTTATAGCTCGAGATCGGTGTACGGTGGGCAAGTCCACCAGCGCCGCCCGTCGCCCGACCGCCGGTGTTCGGAGGCGAATCCGCGAGCAGTGCCGACAGCGCACTGGCCCGCGAGGTGAGTGCACGCTGCACCGGCAACTAGCACGCCGCGCACTACCGCAGTATGGCCTAGATACCCTACGCGCTAGGCGTCGCCGGTGAGAAAGCGCGGGAAAGAACACGTGAGAGAGGAAGAAGAAAGAGCCAGAGGAAGAAGAAGAGGCCGACAGTGGGCCCCGGGTCCACCTGTCAGCCAGAGGGAGCACTGTGCTCTCGGGTACGACCAGCGTATTATTAAATTTAGAATTTATTCTAAATTTATATCCAGTGTAGAAATCCCTCGTTTTCTTCCCAAAACCGTAGATTTTTCCACGCAGCGTCAGTGCCCCACACTGTTTTTTTTGCACCACTTATTGCCCTCTCACTGTAGCCATTTTTGTTTCAATGCATATATATATATATATATATATTAAAAAAACAGCTTTTAGCAAATCTCGAGGACGAGATTTTTCTTAAGGGGGGTAGTGTTGTGACACCCCAAAATTTTAGCCTTGTTTTGTTAATAAAAACTTGGCCAGGAAATTAAAACTTTTATTTTTTGGGCTCCCTTTTGATTTTTTTTGGAACATTTCCTTTTTACCTTGGAGTTGTTTACTTCTGTGAGAACTTTTCTATTATGATATTGGACTTGTTTACCCTCTCAATAAAATATTTTATCATAGGAATTAATTATATAATATTATTCCTGATCTTTATTTTCTTGAAAAATGGTTTCCCATGGTTTATGGTCCCTTTTGAACTGCAGCCCTTTTATAAATTCATTCAATAATCCCACCAAAATTTGGAGATGTCATGTGATGTTTTTAAACACTTTTATGCAAAAATACATTTTATTCCTTGGATATTTTGAGTTCTACACCAAGTTTTCAAATCTGGTCCAGAGGACAGTTTTGCACTACAACCTATTTAAATATTTCTTTAAAGCTTCCACCAAAATTTTGGGATGTCAGTAGGAGCATATTATTCAGCTTTATGCAAAAACCCAGCTATGTTCTTTGAAAATATTGAGTGAATCATCCTCATTTCCATTCTGGTCCAACTTGAGGATTTGTACTACAACTATATTTTAACTTGCTCCTTTTGCTGTGATTCCTTTTCCTACTTGTATTACACCTTACCAAACCCCTAAGTCCAGGACCATGCACTCATTGGATCATTTTTGGTTCATGAAAAGAGGCCATTTACCCTTTGTCCAGAATTGAAGTTTTGCAAAACTTGCACTAGCAAGTTTCTCCTTTTGTCAAACCAACCTCTCTTTCATCTAAAGAGACCCCACTCTGGGAGATTTGGCCACCCCAAGAACTGCCTAGGTGCCTTTGGCATTTTGTCAAACACCTTGAGATCATGGACAGATTTGGCATGAGTTTTTGTCTACATTGTGAACTTGATCCCCTGACCAGACCAGCATGTCCCATGGTTTTTCCCTAGCCTATAACCCCGCCCTGCTCAACCTCTTGTGGTTCAGAGCCCCCTAACACACCTTCGCATTTCGTCGAGCACGTTACGGGCGTGCTCTGTGCAAGCCCAGAGCGCGAGCGGAGCACGCGTTTTGCACGTGCCAGGACCGAGCCGCCGCGTCTCGCCCCGCACTCACTCGGGTCCGTGACCGACCGCAGCCAGCTCACCATATCCCCTTCTGCTCCCCACGAGCACCACAGCCCTCGCCACGTCTCCGGCAGGCCAGCAGCTAGCCGCCACTGCCGCCCGACAGCTCCGCAATGGCCAGCGCCGCCCGAACCACGCCCGCTCGCCAGCTCGCCCTTGGAGCAGTACCCACTCGTCTGCTAGCTCCTGCCGCCATCCCCAGCCTCGCCACGATGCCCTGCAGCTACAGAAAGTCGGTCGCCAACGAGCTCATCCACTAACGCCGCGAAGCGACGTGGGAATGCTATAAAAGGGAGTCCCTCGAGCCACTCCGAGCACACTAGCAGCCTCACACCGTACCCCTAGTGCCTCGTTGCCGTCAGTTGGAGAGAAAGAGGCCGTCTTTCCCCACTCCGGCCAGTCCAACCACCGCCGCCTCCCGGCTCCGTTCGGCGCAACCAGGGCCTCCCCCTCTCCACTCTCTTCACCAGGAACCCCCTTTCCCCCTCGTGAGTCCGTCCCCCTACTCAATTTTGATCGGGACTCGCCGCGGGCGAAAACTCACTTTTCCCGACTACCACCATCCGCCGCGGAGCTCGCCGCCGGCAGCTCCGTCCACCCCAGAGACCAAAGCGACCACCGGTAGGATCGCCTCAATCCCCTGAGCCCGCGGGTGACCTCTGTTTCCCGAACGATGCCACCGTTCGTCCGCGAACCTCGCCGGAGTTCCGCCCCCCTCGCGGGCAGAAGAAGAGGAGGGAGGTGGACTAGTCAAACCTGACCAGTGGGCCAGGCGGGCCCACTGTCAGTGACTCAGGCACGGTCCACGCTGGATAAGTGGAGACGTATTTCCAGAATACGCTTTCGACGTGTACGTATATATTCGAAACGTTTTTCTTTTCTGTTTTTTTAAACAGTTTTTGACCGAAACTTTGACTGAGCTTAACTTTTTAAATACAACTCCAAATGAGTTGATTCTTTTTCCTACCTCTCTCAAATATTGTCTAGTTTATTTTCAGATTTATTTCAAAAAAAATCAGCCAACTTTTTGTTACTGTTTTTGAAACTATATAATGATTCAAAATATTTTAAATAGGATTTTGGAGAAGACTTTCAAAAGTTTTGGAGTGCAACCTGCCTTTCCACATATTGAAGGCAAGCATTCTGAACCGTGGCATAGTCTTTTTGCATGCATTGTTTGACACGATCATGACACCACCTCAATACATGGAACTCGTTATTTTATGTGGTGATGTGATCGTTTGCAAGAATGTTTATTGAAAATTTCTTTGCTGTTGGAAATGGATATGCTTGTGCTGATGATCATCCTCGTATGCCTTTCGTGCCAACCGGAAGGAAAACGGGAAAGTCTCTGTCTTGGGTAGACCCGAGCTTGTCCCTTTTTCCTCGTCGGGACGAGTGTGTCCGGCATGGCATGAGGGGTATGATGAGTGGTGACTCTGTCTGTTGGATGAAATATTTTCGTTATGCTAATCATGCAGGGAATACTTAAACCTCCTGAGTCAATCGTAGATCGAGTCTTGTTCCAGTAACCCCCATACTTGTTTCGTACTACCACTTGTCCCTACAACAAGTAGAGTACGGTTCAGTAAGTCGTCAACCCCTTTCTAGCACACACCATATAGAGAGGCCATGGTGGAAGATATCGGTTGCAGCCGGTAGGCAGGCCACCTGGTCCGAGGGCATGGGTGTTTCCGGTTGGGACCGAGAGGGGAGGCCACCCCTTAGAGCGCGCGATATAAATTTGATCCCATGCTACGCGAGGTTGTAGCCTCCGCACTTAGAGTTTTGCTTGACGGGTGTCGTGGGTGATTCCAGACACCGGGGAGTTAAGCTGGTGTGTGCAAGTTAGGTGTGTTTTCAACTAAAAGACCGTAGACGGAATAGTCCCGATGGACTAATGGAATCCGTTGCTCGTGGGTAAAGAGTACACCCTCTGCAGAGATTAAATCTATTCGAATAGCCGTGTCCATGGTTAAGGACTACAGTCTGGGATGGGTCAAGTGTCGGTCTTAGTGTCGGTCTTCGAAGGAGAAATTGTTAATCCAGAACTTGTATGTGACTTGTGACTCGTGATGATTATGATTACTATTATTATGGACTAACCCATTATATTATTGAGTATCCCTGGGATGGTTCTACCTCCTGGATATTCATTGTTATTATTTATTTTATAAGCCCTTTATGTGGTGTCGCTGAGACGCCCGACTGTGGCATTGCCTGTTATTTATTTACCTTATAAGCCCTTTATGTGGTGTCGCTGAGACGCCCAACTGTGGCATTGCTTGATTATTTATTTTATAAGCCCTTTATGTGGTGTCGCTGAGATGCCCGACTGTGGCATTGCCTGTTATTTATTTATCCTATAAGCACTTTATGTGGTGTCGCTGAGACGCCCGACGGTGGCATTGCTTGTTAATTATTTTTTTTATAAGCCCTTTATGTGGTGTCATTTGAGGCGTCCATTCGTGGCATTGCCTGTTATTTATTTACTTTATAAGCCCTTTATGTGGTGTCGCTGAGATGCCCGACTGTGGCATTACTTGTTATTTATTTACTTTATAAGCCCTTTATGTGGTGTCGCACAGACGCCCGACTGTGGCATTTTAGTTCCACTCCATTATTGCATATCATGTTGCACATAAATAACCTGCTTGCATGCATAAAAGATCCTTATTTATGACTGACGATGTGATCATAGAATATTTCAGTGCATGATTTTTAGTTATATTATCCCAGTGTTCATAATGTTTGCGAGTACATTCAAAGTACTCACAGGCTTGTCCCTGGCTATTGTCTTGGCCAGATTTCTTGCACGGAGAGGAGCGACGTGATGACAGCCCCGGAACCTAAGCAACGGTGATAGCAGCCTCGCGAAGATAGGAGTTAACCTGGTCAGCTGTTCCTGTTGGGAAATGGAGTCCCATAGACGCTGATGTTTCACAAATCGCTTCCGCCATCAACCACTAGAAACCATTTGTTGTACTCACAGGCCACAATGGTCTTGGACTACATATATTGTATTTTGCTTGGAATTCCTGTATCAAGTTGGTGCCTCATCAGCTAACAGTTATCCTGGGGCTGGTGAGCATGACGGCCATTTTCTGGAAATTAATACCCGGAAAACCGGTCGTGACAACGGTGCTTCAGAGATGGAGATCACAAGCACAAGATGATGATGGCCATATCATATCACTTATATTGATTGCATGTGATGTTTATCCTTTATGCATCTTATTGCTTTGATTGACGGTAGCATTTTAAGATGATCTCTCACTAAATTATCAAGAGGTGTTCTCCCTGAGTATGCACCGTTGCGAAAGTTCTTCGTGCTGAGACACCACGTGATGATCGGGTGTGATAGGCTCTACGTTCAAATACAACGGGTGCAAAACAGCTGCACATGCGGAATACTCAGGTTAAACTTGACGAGCCTAGCATATACAGATATGGCCTCGGAACACGAAGACCGAAAGGTCGAACGTGAATCATATAGTAGATATGATCAACATAGTGATGTTCACCATTGAAACTACTCCATCTCATGTGATGATCGGACATGGTTTAGTTGATTTGGAGCACGTGATCACTTAGATGACTAGAGAGATGTCTGTCTAAGTGGGAGTTCTTAAGTAATATGATTAATTGAACTTAAATTTATCATGAACTAGCAAACTTGCCCGTGCGTTGCAACGGGAAAAAGATTCGCATGCTTCCAGCATAATAAGCACGACTCAAGACCCCTTCACATGTCCAAATTATCTATTTCAACATAGCGCTTTAACTGCGTTGTTGCTTATGCTCTTTCCTGCTTTGACCGATCATGGTTGCTGTGTCCACATGATCACATTGCGTCCGAACATGGTGAATCCTAATGTGACGATCTCAACCACACACGCATGTCATTGAACATGTCGTTGCAAGTTCATGTTTAATACTCGTCGAGCTGGATATGACGTCGGCGCTTCCTGAGCTACGACCTACATCATTCCTCATACACCTATTCACTTATAAATTGTATACTTATTATTTTAAATGCATCAACATTCTTTTTAAAATACACAAATGATTTTTAAATCACATGGACTTTAAAAAAGCATGATTTTTATTAAATTATGACTGTATCTTTAAGCACGTGAACAAAATTTATAATTACATGAATTTTTTAGAAAAGGGTGAACATTTTTTTAATTGTTTGGACATTATTTTAATATGTGAACACTTTTCTTAAAGCTGCACAAACAACTTGAAATGCTGGAACATTTTTTCAAAAGGCACAAAGAAAACATGTGAACACTTTTCATTAGTTTGTGTATTTGATTTGAAGTGATCAGGTTACACATACACGCTCGGCCAAATATATTTTTTTCTGGACACAATGATTTGGTTAGATTTCTCCTTCCTTCCTTCCTCCATTCCATTATCCCACCTGATTATAACAATCCTTCCTTTAATCCCGCATCGGAGTTCAAATTCCTTCTTTTATTTTGTCTCTTTTAGAGGTAGAACGGAGATTATTATTTTTAATTCTTTTCATTGTTTTCAAAGTGCACGTCCTGAGCACTATCCGCCCACGATCAGTGCTTCCTTTTAATTATTAGCCCCACACAATCCTTCCTTAATTATCCTACGTACACAATCCTTCCTTAATTATCACACCTATTTACAGCAATTCCTTCTATAAATTAGAAGTCCACTATCTTTCCTTCAATTTTATCCAACTTGCTTATAACAATCCTTCCTTTTATATCCCACAATTCTTTCTTTAATTTGCCCATCGATTTAATTAGTTCGCACATATGTTGTCTGACTGTTTGTTAATTCGCGAACCTGGTATATTAACCAGTGCGTGTTGGTTTAGAAACGCGAGGTCGGACAATTGAACATCAAAGATCGGTTGTTTAGTTGGTCATGCGAGGTAAGACCCTTACGCAAGGTCATCAGTTCGACTCCCAGTGGCCCCATATATTTTACGGTGTCGTTTCATGGCCTTTTTTTTCACTTTCAGAAAGCCCACTCGTGGGCCTGTGTGGCTAGTACAGGCTGCGGGAAGGAGAAAAATTGGCCGCGAGGCCGGATGTGCTGAGGCCCAAGTGCGGAAGATGTGTTCTTTAATGCCCGACAAAACAACACAAAAATTTAGTACCACCTCATCAGATAGTAAAAATTATAATACAGGTGAACGAATGAAAAAATTGGAGAAACGCATCTTGCTTTATTAGTAGGTATAGATTTAGTACCTGATAGTATTTTGCTTGTCTATGTTTGATGTAGATAGATGGCTCGTACTGTTGTTCCGTTGAATTATAATGCGTTCCTTGAGAAAGCTAAGTTGAAAGATGATGGTAGCAATTATACGGACTGGGTCCGTAACCTGAGGATTATCCTCATTGCTGCACAGAAGAATTACGTCCTGGAAGCACCGCTGGGTGCGAACTGCTGCAGATCTGGCGGCGGCGTTAAGAACGTCTGGCAGAGCAAAGCTGATGACTAATCGATAGTTCAGTGTGCCATGCTTTACGGCTTGGAACCGGGTCTTCAACGACGTTTCGAACATCATGGAGCATATGAGATGTTCCAGGAGTTGAAGTTAATATAAGCAAATGCCCGGATTGAGAAATATGAAGTCTCCAATAAGTTCTATAGTTGTAAGATGGAGGAGAATAGTTCTGTCAGTGAACATATACTCAAAATGTCTGGGTATAATAATCACTTGATTCAACTGGGAGTTAATCTTCCTGATGATAGTGTCATTGACAGAATTCTTCAATCACTACCACCACGCTACAAGAGCTTCGTGATGAACTATAATATGCAAGGGATGGACAAGACTATTCCCGAGCTCTTCGCAATGCTAAAGGCTGCGGAGGTAAAAATCAAGAAGGAGCATCAAGTGTTGATGGTCAATAAGACCACCAGTTTCAAGAAAAAGGGCAAAGGGAAGAAGAAGGGGAACTTCAAGAAGAACAGCAAACAAGTTGCTGCTCAAGAGAAGAAACCCAAGTCTGGACCTAAGCCTGAGATTGAGTGCTTCTACTGCAAGCAGGCTGGACACTGGAAGCGGAACTGCCCCAAGTATTTGGCGGATAAGAATGATGGCAAAGTGAACAAAGATATATATGATATACATGTTATTGATGTGTACCTTACTAATGCTCGTAGTAGCACCTAGGTATTTGATACTGGTTCTGTTGCTAATATTTGCAACTCGAAACAGGGACTACGGATTAAGCAAAGATTGGCTCATGACGAGGTGACGATGCGCGTGGGAAATGGTTCCAAAGTCGATGTGATCGCGGTCGGCACTCTACCTCTACATCTACCATCAGGATTAGTTTTAGACCTAAATAATTGTTATTTGGTGCCAGCGTTGAGCATGAACATTATATCTGGATCTTGCTTGATGCGAGACAGTTATTCATTTAAATCAGACAATAATGGTTGTTCTATTTATATGAGTAATATCTTTTATGGTCATGCACCCTTGAAGAGTGGTCTATTTTTATTAAATCTTGATAGTAGTGATACACATATTCATAATGTTGAAGCCAAAAGATGCAGAGTTGATAATGATAGTGCAACTTATTTATGGCACTGCCATTTAAGTCATATCGGTGTAAAGCGCATGAAGAAACTTCATACTAATGGACTTTTGGAATCACTTGATTATGAATCACTTGGTACTTGCGAACCGTGCCTCATGGGCAAGATGACTAAAACGCCGTTCTCCGGAACTATGGAGCGCGCAACTGATTTGTTGGAAATCATACATACTGATGTATGTGGTCCAATGAATATTGAGGCTCGCGGCGGGTATCGTTATTTTCTCACCTTCACAGATGATTTGAGCAGATATGGGTATATCTACTTAATGAAACACAAGTCTGAAACATTTGAAAAGTTCAAAGAATTTTAGAGTGAAGTGGAAAATCATCGTAACAAGAAAATAAAATTTCTACGATCGATCGTGGAGGAGAATATTTGAGTTCGAGTTTGGTTTACATTTGAAACAATGCGGAATAGTTTAGCAACTCACGCCACCGGAACACCACAGCGAAATGGTGTGTCGAGCGTTATGTCGTACTTTACTGGATATGGTACGATCTATGATGTCTCTTACTGATTTACTGCTATCATTTTGGGGTTATGCTTTAGAGACGGCCGCATTCACGTTAAATAGGGCACCATCAAAATCCGTTGAAACGACGCCTTATGAACTGTGGTTTGGCAAGAAACCAAAGTTGTCGTTTCTTAAAGTTTGGGGCTGTGATGCTTATGTGAAGAAACTTCAACCAGATAAGCTCGAACCCAAATTGGACAAATGTGTCTTCATAGGATACCCAAAAGAGACAATTGGGTACACCTTCTATCACAGATCTGAGGGCAAGATTTTCAATGCTAAATTCGGATCCTTTCTAGAGAAGGATTTTCTCTCGAAAGAAGTGAGTGGGGGGAAAGTAGAACTTGATGAGGTAACTGTACCTGCTCCCTTATTGGAAAGTAGTTCATCACAAGAACCGGTTCCTGTGACAACTATACCAATTAGTGAAGAAGCTAATGATATTGATCATGAAACTTCAGATCAAGTTTCTACTGAACCTCGTAGGTCTACCAGAGTAAGATCCGCACCAGAGTGGTACGGTAATCCTATTCTGGAAGTCATGGTACTTGACCATGGCGAACCTACGAACTATGAGGAAGCGATGATGAGCCCAGATTCCGCAAAATGGCTTGAAGCCATGAAATCTGAGATAGGATCCATGTATGAGAACAAAGTATGGACTTTGGTTGACTTGCCCGATGATCGGCAAGCCATTGAGAATAAACGGATCTTCAAGAAGAAGACTGACGCTGATGGTAATGTAACTGTCTACAAAGCTCGGCTTGTTGCAAAAGGTTTTCGACAAGTTCAAGGGATTGACTACGATGAGACTTTCTCACCCGTAGCGATGCTTAAGTCTGTCTGAATCATGTTAGCAATTGCTGCATTTTATGATTATGAAATTTGGCAAATGGATGTCAAAACTGCATTCCTGAATGGATTTCTGGAAGAAGAGTTGTATATGAGGCAACCGAAAGGTTTTGTCGATCCAAAAGGTGCTAACAAAGTGTGCAAGCTCCAGTGATCCATTTATGGACTGGTGCAAGCATCTCAGAGTTGGAATAAACGCTTTGATAGTGTGATCAAAGCATATGGTTTTATACAGACTTTTGGAGAAGCTTTGTATTTACAAGAAAGTGAGTGGGAGCTCTGTAGCATTTCTGATATTATATGTAGATGACATATTGTTAATTGGAAATGATATAGAATTTCTGGATAGCATAAAGGGATACGTGAATAAAAGTTTTTCAATGAAAGACCTCGGTGAAGCTGCTTACATATTGGGCATCAAGATCTATAGAGATAGATCAAGACGCTTAATTGGACTTTCACAAAGCACATACCTTGATAAAGTTTTGAAAAAGTTCAAAATGGATCAGGCAAAGAAAGGGTTCTATCCTGTATTACAAGGTGTGAAGTTGAGTCAGACTCAATGTCCGACCACCGCAGAAGATATAGAGAAAATGAAAGATGTTCCCTATGCTTCAGCCATAGGCTCTATCATGTATGCAATGCTGTGTACCAGACCTGACGTATGCTTAGCAATAAGCTTGGCGGTAGGTACCAAAGTAATCGAGTGGATCACGGACAGCGGTCAAGAACATCTGAAATACGAAAAGGACTAAGGATATGTTTTCGTTTATGGAGGTGACAAAGAGCTAGTCGTAAATGGTTACATCGATGCAATCTTTGACACTCGATCCGGACGATTCAAATCGCAAACCAGATCGTGTTTTTATTAAGCGGTGGAGCCGTAAGTTGGTGCGATTCTAAACAAAGCGTCGTGGCGGGATCTACATGCGAAGCGGAGTACATAGATGCTTGAAGCAGCAAATGAAGGAGTCGGATGAAGGAGTTCATTTCGATCTAGGTGTCATACCTAGTGCATCGGGACCAATGAAGATCTTCGTGACAATCTTGGTGCAATTGCCTTGGCAAAGGAATCCAGATTTCACAAGAGGACCAAGCACATCAAGAGACGCTTCAATTCCATCCGGGATCAAGTCCAGGTGGGAGACATAGAGATTTGCAAGATACATACGGATCTGAATGTTGCAGACTTGTTGACTAAGCCTCTTCCACGAGCAAAACATGATCAGCACCAAGACTCCATGGGTGTTAGAATCATTACTGTGTAATCTAGATTATTGACTCTGGTGCAAGTGGGAGACTGAAGGAAATATGCCCCAGAGGCAATAATAAAGTTATTATTTATTTCCTCATATCTTGATAAATGTTTATTATTCATGCTAGAATTGTATTAACCGGAAACATAATACATGTGTGAATACATAGACAAACATAATGTCACTAGTGTGCCTCTACTTGACTAGCTCGTTAATCAAAGATGGTTATGTTTCCTAACCATAGACATGTGTTTTCATTTGATTAACGAGATCACATCATTAGGAGAATGATGTGATTGACTTGACCCATTCCGTTAGCCTAGCACTTGATCGTTTAGTATGTTGTTATTGCTTTCTTCATGACTTATACAAAGTTCCTACAACTATGAGGTTATGCAACTCCCGTTTACCGGAGGAACACTTTGTGTGCTACCAAACGTCACAACGTAACTGGGTGATTATAAAGGAGCTCTACAGGTGTCTCCAAAGGTACATGTTGAGTTAGCGTATTTCGAGATTAGGTTTTGTCACTCCGATTGTCGGAGAGGTATCTCTGGGCCCTCTCAGTAATGCACATCACTATAAGCCTTGCAAGCAATGTGGCCAATGAGTTGGTTATGGAATGATGCATTACGTAACGAGTAAAGAGACTTACCGGTAATGAGATTGAACTAGGTATTGGATACTGACGATCGAATCTCGGGCAAGTAACATACCGTTGACAAAGGGAACAACGTATGTTGTTATGCGGTTTAACCGATAAAGATCTTCATAGAATATGTAGGAGCCAATATGAGCATCCAGGTTCCTCTATTGGTTATTGACCGGAAACAGTTCTAGGTCATGTCTACGTAGTTCTCGAACCCGTAGGGTCCGCACGCTTAACGTTACGATGACAGTTTTATTATGAGTTTATAAGTTTTGACGTACCGAAGGTTGTTCGGAGTCCCAGATGTGATCACTAACATGACGAGGAGTCTCAAAATGGTCGAGACATACAGATTGATATATTGGACGACTATATTCGGACACCGGAAGTGTTCCGGGTGATTTCGGAGAAAACCGGAGTGCCGGAGGGTTTACCAGAACCCCCCAGGGAAGTATTGGGCCTTAGTGGGCTGAGGGGAGAGAGGGCAGCAGCCAGAGGTGGCACGCCCCCTCCATGGGAGTCCGAGGTGGACAAGGGAGGGGCGCCCTCTTTCCCTCTCCCTCTCCCTCTCTTTCCTTCCCCCTTCCTCCTTCCTAGTTGGACTAGGAAAGGGGAGTCCTACTCCCACTAGGAGGAGGACTCCCCCCTCCTTAGCGCGCGCCCTAGGGCCGGCCGGCCTCCCCCTTGCTCCTTTATATACGGGGGCAGGGGGCACCTCTAAACACACAAGTTGATCTTCGTGATCGTTCCTTAGCCGTGTGCGGTGCCCCCCTCCACCATATTCCACCTCGGTCATATCGTAGCAGTGCTTAGGCGAAGCCCTGCGGTGGTAGAACATCATCATCGTCACCATGCCGTCGTGCTGACGGAACTCATCCCCGACACCCTGCTGGATCGGAGTCCGGGGATCGTCATCGAGCTAAACGTGTGCTGAACTCGGAGGTGCCGTACGTTCGGTGCTTGGATCGGTTGGATCGTGAAGACGTACGACTACATCAACCGCATTGTCATAACGCTTCCGCTTTTGGTCTACGAGGGTACGTGGACAACACTCTCCCCTCTCGTTGCTATGCATCACCATGATCTTGCGTGTGCGTAGGAATTTTTTCGAAATTACTACCTTCCCCAACAAGTAACACTATTATCAGCATCTGTCTTCCTCTTGAAGATCCATTTGTTTTCTACGGCTTGCCGATCATCGGGCAAGTCCACCAAAGTCCACACTTTGTTCTCATACATGGATCCCATCTCAGATTTCATGGCCTCAAGCCATTTCGCGGAATCTCGGCTCATCATCGCTTCCTCATAGTTCGTAGGTTCATCATGGTCTAGTAACACGACTTTCAGAATAGGATTACCGTACCACTCTGGTGCGGACCGTACTCTGGAAGACCTACGAGGTTCTATAGTAACTTGATCTGAAGTTTCATGATCATCATCATTAGCTTCCTCACTAATTGTTATAGGAATCACTGGAACTGATTTCTGTGATGAACTACATTCCAATTCGGGAGAAGGTACAATTACCTCATCAAGCTCTACTTTCTTCACACTCACTTCTGTCGAGAGAAACTCCTTCTCTAGAAAGGATCCATTCTTAGCAACGAATATATTGCCTTTGGATGTGTGATAGAGGGTGTACCCAACAGTTTCTTCTCCTATTTGGGTTCGAGCTTATCAGGTTGAAGCTTTTCACATAAGCATCACAGCCCCAAACTTTAAGAAACAACAGCTTAGGTTTGTTGCCAAACCACAGTTCATACGGTGTCGTCTCAACAGATTTTGATGGTGCCCTATTTAAAGTGAATGCAGTTGTCTCTAAAGCATAACCCCAAAATGATAGCGGTAAATCAGTAAGAGACATCATAGATCGCACCATATCCAATAAAGTACGGTTACGATGTTCGGACACACCATTATGTTGTGGTGTTCCAGGTGGCGTAAGTTGTGAAACTATTCCACATTGTTTCAAATGAAGACCAAACTCGTAACTCAAATATTCTCCTCCACGATCAGATCGTAGAAACTTTATTTTCTTATCATGATGATTTTCCACTTCACTCTAAAATTCTTTGAACTTTTCAAATGTTTCAGACTTATTCTTCATTAAGTAGATATACCCATATCTGCTCAAATCATCTATGAAGGTAAGAAAATAACGATACTCGCCATGAGCCTCAACACTCATTGGACCGCATACATCGGTATGTATTATTTCCAATAAGTCAGTAGCTCGTTCCATTGTTCCGGAGAACGGGGTTTTAGTCATCTTGCCCATGAGGCATGGTTCGCAAGCACCAAGTGATTCATAATCAAGTGATTCCAAAAGCCCATCAGCATGGAGTTTCTTCATGCGCTTTACAGCAATATGACCTAAACGGAGGTGCCACAAATAAGTTGCACTATCATTATCAACTTTGCATCTTTTGGCTTCAATATTATGAACATGTGTATCTCCACGATCGAGATTCAATAAAAATAGACCGCTAAGCAAGGGTGCATGACCATAAAAGATATTACTCATATAAATAGAACAACCATTATTCTCTGATTTAAATGAATAGCCGTCCTGCATCAAACAAGATCCCGATATAATGTTCATGCTGAACATCGGCACCAAATAACAATTATTCAGGTCTAAAACTAATCCCGAAGGTAGTGACGGTGCCATAGACCTAGGGTAGGGTCATAGGCCTGACCTATACGCCCTACCCAAGGTCACTACCCTAGAAGCAAAGACATTCAAAGAGCAACAGAGAGTACCAACTGAAGTTGTCGAGTGCAATCCACTCGACCAATCATCTCATTCGGGTACCCCTCCCTCCTGGAATCGCTTGACCAAGATGAAGCCATTCGACTATACGAGAAACCACTCGACCTACAGAAGACCAGAAGTCACTCAGGAAGGCAACGGTCAGGTGTTCACTCTATAGTCTTAAAGGTCATTAAATACACTTTATAGATGGCATTACCAGTAACGCCCTATCTTTATGTACATTGATTGGCGAAGGCAGAATTTTTTTATAGGTGTGGCGGAGTTCACGAAAGACGAAAACAATAATGTATAATATAATCAAGATGTGCCATAGTTAATATAACTGATAATATAACTATGTGCAGATTGTTGCCATCTGAGTAGATTAGAACAACAAATTCACTGGTTGTATACAAATAATCAAAATTAACCGGTTGTATATAACTAATCAAAATTATAAAGATTGATGTTTGATAGTTTATGGACTATAAAAAATTGGACAAAAGGATTACAAAATTTTAGGGCTAATATGGCTGTGATCCTGACCTGATGTCGCCGCTTCCGGCTCGCCGTCGCTGGCACATAAGCTCGTCCTTTTGTGGTTTGTGGCGTAGTGTTTCACTCGTCACCAAGTTCCCTGCAGTGCCACCCGCCGCCGTCGCCGCGTTCATCAAGCATCATCGCCGTGTGCCCGAGTCGCCCTAACTGAGGTAGATCGTGCCGCTATTCCGTAACTGCGTCTGTGTGGACGCGATTTCCAAGCAGTGAATCATTGTGTAACTGGACAGATCGAGCTGGCCTACATACAGCTAGGTGGGCTGCTAGGAGGATAACTGGGCCATTGGCAATTAAGTTTGAGGCCCCTGCGTGTCTCCTACTCCTCCAAACTGATGAAACGGATAGAACTCCATCGACCAACGCTCAAACTCCAGATATATAGTATACACGGTATTTAGCCAAATTTTAGGTATGGCAGCCGCCAAACCTCGCCATATTGCTAGATTCGCCCCTGTGTACATTGAACCCCTCTAACAGAGGTGGGCTAGGGTCCTGGCACACTCTATATAAGCCACCCCCCTCCTCTAGGACAAGGGTTCGCACCCCCTGTAACACACACTCCCATATTCCAGTCGACCGCCTCAGGGCACCGAGACGTAGGGATTTTACCTCCTCCGAGAGGGGCCTGAACTCGTAAACCTCTTTCATACAATCTCGTCGTAGCTATGACCTTGCCTGCTCATACGTACCCCCTATTCTTACTGTCAGACTTAGTACCATGACAGTTGGCGCCCACCATGGGGCAAAGCGTCTTAGCGACTTCCGGCGAGGTTCCATTTTCTTCGATCTTCATCAACATGGTTTCCGGTGGCGGTTTGGTCATGGGCCACGAGTTCCGACTCGGCGCGCTCACTTTCGTCGCCGACGACTCCGCCTGGCTCCAGGAGGCCCCCCTCGATGTCGAGGCTCTCCCGGTCCGTGGTTCGTCGCACTTCCGCGTGAGTGCCTGCAGTGTCCTCCTTCGGCAGCCTTCGACCCTGTATCAGTCGGTCCTTGCATCATCGTCTCACTCTGTTGGACGCCGTCGCAAGTGATCTCGTAGATCGTGGCTCCAGCGGTGGGTGAAGCACGCGGTGGCTCATCAAGCGTTCACCCCCCAAGTTGCGGTGATCGAGTCCGACGTATTTCACTGCGGTTCAGTCGACCTGTTGACTGATTTCACAGACACCTTTTCCGAAAGCGGGAGTTGTGACCCCACGGAAAAATTCCTCATGGTCGACTCCCATTGCATCCCACCTAGTTTTCGTCGCAGCGGCGGCAACGGTGGCGGCGACGACCCGTTATTCGGCCATGAGGAGTATCAGCCCCAACCTATCAGCTCATAGCAGAGGGAGGAGCTGCACCGCCGCAACGTGGAGGCTCTCCAGATCCCCATCATAGGGGAAACCGCCGAGGCTCGTGCCTTGGAGGTAGTACGCCTGGCCACGCTGGCTGAGTGCAGTCGTTTGGAGAATCTCCAACATTCTCTCGACGAGCATGCCCGTCGATTGATCCCCGAGTCCAGTCGACATCCACGATAGTTGTTTCCACCGGAAACTCAGGTATTCTGCACACTGATTCAGAATCTTGCACCTGTTGCGTGTATCGCAGAGTCCATTCAGTCGTCCCGTTTAGAGGCTGGAAGAGGCTTGGAACATATCAGGGCGCTGCTCCGAGCAGCGGGAGACCAGAACTCCGCCGTGTCGATCCGCGAGCAGAATCCACAAGAGGTCGATGAAGGCGGACACCGTTCAGTCGGCACACAGTCCTAGGTCGCCTTTGCGGCATGGAGATCGTGATCACCGCCAAGATCGGCACCTGGGAAGAGCTCATGGAGAGTATGATTGTGAGTACGCCTGAGACAATCATCGTCGAGCGCCTTCGCCCCTTTCGAGGGATGGGTCGTACGCGCCCCGGCGGTATGATGATAGGTGTCCGTGTGGAAATGACCGCACAGTTCCAGTCGACCCTAGAGAGCCTGGCTTCAACGCAAGGTCAGTCCTTGTGCAGGGTTTGGTTGACCGGAACAGAGCATACAAAGAAGGGCTGGATAGAGACAGGCCCGGTGGAAGCAGGGTCCATGTTTTTGGCCCAGAGTGTTTCGGAAGAGCCATCAGAGCCGCTGAGATCCCTCATAACTTCAGATTAGCGACTTGCATCAGTAAGTTCACAGGAGAATCAAAGCCCGACACTTGGCTTGAAGACTACTGAGTGGCTGTGCACATTGGTGGTGGCAGCGATAAGGTGGCCATGAAGCACCTCCCTCTGATGCTTGAAGGTTCTGCCAGGGCCTGGCTGAATCAGCTGGCCCCTGGGAGCATTTTGAGTTTGGGTGAGTTGGCCCGGGTGTTTATCAGAGCATTTGAGGGCACCTGCAAGAGACTTGCTGGTCTACCAGAGTTGTAGCATTGCATGCAGAAACCGAATGAAACCTTGAGAGACTATATCCGGAGATGGATCACTCTGCACCATACAATGGAGAATGTGTCTGATCACCAAGCAGTCTGTGCCTTTAAGGAAGGCGTTCGCTACAGAGAGTCAGTCTGAAGTTCGGTCGGACCGGAGATATGTCCCTGACTCAGATGATGGAGATTGCTACCAAGTACGCTAACGGCGAAGAAGAAGACCGACTCCGGAGTGCTAAGAATAGACCAGTCGCCCAGGACACCAAAGGAGGAAATTCCAGTCGGAAGTAGAAGCGAAAGGCTGAGGCAGTAGGTCCTGCCGAGACAGCAGTGTTGAATCAAGGAAAGTTCAAGGGGAAGCCCAAAGGGCCTTGGATCCCTAAGAAAGTGAAGGACCAAGCAGGAAATGATGTGATGGATTTGCCGTGTCATATTCACACCAAGAAGGATGAGGAGGCGAACCTGATTCTCCCCAAGCATATGACTCAACAATGTCGACTCCTAATCCAGAGCTTCCGAGAAAGCCGACCCAGTGAAAAGGACAAAGAGTCTGATAAGGAGGAAAACAAAGATGATGATGGTGGTTACCCCAATGTCAATGCCACCTTGGTGATTTCTGTTGATCTCGAGAGCAAAAGTTGACTGAAGGTCATTAACAGAGAGGTGAACATGGTTGCTCCGACAACACCAAAGTATTTGAAGTGGTAAAAAAACTCCATTACATTCGACCAGTATGACCACCCGCCACGCGTTGCTACCCCTGGGCGGCAAGCGCTGGTGGTCAACCCAGTCATTGGGGGCACCCGACTGACCAAGGTTTTGATGGATGGTGGCAGTGGTTTGAATATCCTACACGCTGAGGCCCTAAAAGGAATGGGCATTCCGATGTCCAAGATCAGCGAGAGCAACATGCAATTCCACGGAGTCATCCCAGGAAAGAAAGCCGACTCACTCAATCATATTACTCTTGACGTGGTTTTCAGCGATGAGAAGAATTGCCGCAAGGAAAAGTTGACGTTTGAGGTTGTGGATTTTCAGAGTGCCTATCATGCCATTTTGGGTAGACCTGCCTATGCTAGCTTCATCGCTCGACCGTGTTATGTGTACCTCAAGATAAAGATGCCTGACCCCAGAGGCGTGATAATGGTCTCCGGTAACCGTCAAAGAGCAGAAGACTGTCTTCAGGATGGTGCAAAGATAGAAGATGAGCAGATGGCAGCAGTAGAGTTTCAAGAGTACCAGAAAACTGCAGATCCGAGTGATTTTCTACGTGCCAAGAGGCCTACCTCGGAGTCTGCATTTCAGACGGCCGGCGAGACCAAGCTAGTCCACGTTCACCCGACCGACCCCAATGCTGCTCCGACCAATATCTCAATGACACTCGACAGCAAATAGGAAGAAGCGCTCATCCAGTTCCTCCGTGAGAACTGGGACATCTTTGCATGGACGCCATCTGACATGCCAGGTGTACCCAGGGGACTGGCTGACCATCGTTTGCGAGTCAACCCAAAGGCAAAACCCGTTAAGGATCATCGTCGGTCAGCCGCGAAGAAGAGAAAGGCAATTGGTGAGGAGGTGGCTCGGCTTCTGGCCGCTGAGTTCATCCGTGAGATATACCACTCCGAGTGGCTCGCCAATGTCATTATGGTTCCCAAGAAAGATAAATCACTTCGAATGTGTATTGACTTCAAGCACATCAATTGGGCCTGCCCGAAAGATCATTTTCCTCTGCCCCGCATCGACCAGATAGTCAACTCAACTGCGGGATGTGAACGACTGTCCTTTCTGGACGCTTATTCCGGGTACCATCAGATCCGACTGTATGGACCCGATGAGATAAATACAGCTTTCATCACCCCGTTCGGGTGTTTTTGCTATGTTACTATGCCCTTTGGCCTCAAGAATGCTGGTGCCACATTCATGCGCATGATTCAGAAGTGTCTACTCACTCAAATCAGTAGGAATGTGGAAGCATACATGGATGACATAGTGGTTAAGTCACGCAAAGGTTCCGACCTGCTGACTGACCTTGCTGAAACCTTTGCCAATTTAACAAAGTATGATATCAAGCTCAATCCATCAAAATGCACATTCGGAGTCCCCGACGGGAAGTTACTCGGTTTTCTCGTTTCCAAACAAGGGATTGACGCGAATCCAGAGAAGATTGGCACAATCCTCCGAATGAAGCGCCCCGAGCGTGTGCATGATGTTCAGAAGCTTACTGGTTGTTTGGCTACATTGAGTCGATTCATCTCACGCCTCGATGAAAAGGCAATGCCTCTTTACCGACTGATGAAGAAGTCTGACAAGTTCGAGTGGAATGACGAAGCTGAAGCAGCGTTTAAAGAGCTCAAAGCCTTGCTTTCCACCCAGCCGGTGCTTGCTGCTCCAGTTAGCAAGGAGCCTTTACTGCTTTACATCGCAGCCACGAGACAAATTGTTAGCACAGTGCTCACAGTCGAGCGGGAAGAAGAAGGCAAAGCCTTCAAAGTTCAGCGTCCTATGTATTACATTTCAGAAGTCTTAACCCCGTCCAAGCAGAGATACCCTCACTATCAGAAGCTTGTTTATGGATTTACCTGACCACGAAGAAGGTTGCACACTATTTCTCTGATCACTCAATTTCAGCCGTCAGCGATGCTTCATTCTCAGAAATTCTGAATAACAGAGATGCAACTGGTCGAGTGGCAAAGTGGGCGATTGAACTTCTTCCTTTAGATATCAAGTTTGAGGCAAAGAAGGCCATCAAGTCTCAAGCAATTGCAGATTTCCTCGCCGAGTGGATAGAACAACAGCAGCCGACTCAGATTCAGTCGGAACATTGGACCATGTTCTTTGATGGATCCAAGATGTTGAATGGCTCTAGTGGAGGAGTGGTTTTAGTGTCCCCACGAGGAGACAAGCTCAGTTATGTCCTCCATATTCACTTTGATTCTTCAAACAATGAAGCTGAGTATGAGGCACTATTGTATGGGTTGCATATGGCCATTTCACTCGGCGTCTGGTGCTTGATGGTCTATGGCGACTCATACTTAGTGGTTAATCAAGTAATGAAGGAATGGGACGTCAGGAGTCCCGCAGTGACCGGTTATTGCAATGCAGTGAGAAAGCTAGAGAAAAAGTTTGAGGGGTTAGAGCTTCACCACATACCACGAATCAAGAATCAAGCTGCTGATGATCTGGGGAAGATAGGTTCCACTCGGAAGCCTATCCCCAGCAAAGTGTTCTTGGAGCATCTCCATACCCCGTCAGTACAAGAAGATCCCTTCAAGGAAGAGCCCCCGCAACCAATAAGTTCAACCGACCCGACTGAGATTGAGGTTCCAGCCGTGGTCGACTTGATCATGAAAGTCTTGGTGATCACGCCCGATTGGCGGTATCGTACGTCACGTAAATTCTTAGGCAGGAGCTCCCAAAGGATGAGGATGAAGCTCGCTAGATAGTCCGTCGATCCAAAGCCTTCATAGTAATAAAAGTACAATTTTACAAAGAAAGTGTCACAGGAGTGGCTCAGCGCTGCATCACCCTAGAAGAAGGTCGAATGATCCTAAACGATATCCACTCGGGGACCTGTGGTCACCATGCGTCCTCTCGGACCATCGTGGCCAAAGCATACCGAGCGGGATTCTACTGGCCTTGAGCAAATGAGATGGCAAAGGATATAGTTGACAAGTGTGCAGGTTGCCAATTCTACTCCAACATGTCCCACAAGCCTGCGTTTGCCTTGAAGACTATTCCACTCGTCTGGCCGTTTGCAGTCTGGGGATTGGATATGGTTGGACCCTTCAAGACTGACAGAAGTGGTTTCACCCATTTCCTTGTAGCAGTCGACAAATTCACCAAGTGGATCAAAGCCAAGCCCATCAAAAGCCTTGACACAGGCACTGCCGTCAGTTTCATCAAGGAGTTGATATTCAAATATGGGGTTCCTCACAGCATTATCACAGATAATGGCTCCAACTTTGATTCTAATGAGTTCAAGGTGTTCTGTGTGTCCCAAGGCACTCAGGTCATCTATGCATTCGTTGCACACCCGTAGTAGAATGGGCAAGCAGAAAGGGAGAATGGTTTGATCCTTCAAGGGTTAAAACCCCGACTGATGTGCAACCTCAAGCACGCTGCTAGAGCTTGGGTGACTGAATTACTGTCCGTCCTATGGGGGCTGAGAACGACGCCAAACCGGTCGACTGACCGAACCCCTTTCTTACGGGTGTATGGCGCCAAGGCTGTGCTTCCGAGTGACTTGCTGCACAATGCCCCCCGAGTGGAACTCTTCTCAGAAGCTGAAGCTGAGCAGGCACGCGAAGACGCAGTCGATCTCCTGGAAGAGGAACGTGAGATGGATTTGACTCGGTCGACCATCTACCAGCAAGATCTGCGTCGATTCCATGCTCGCAATGTCAGAGGTCGAGCATTTCAGGAAGGAGACCTTGTGCTCCGAGTGGATCAGAAACGGCCTCACAAGCTTGCTCCAGCCTGGGAAGGTCCCTTCATCATCACCATGGTGCTTCACAATGGGGCATACCACATCTACAACGTAGCCAAGAACATGGACGAGCCACGCGCATGGAACGCAGAGCTGCTTCGTCCTTTCTATACCTAAAATCACTCGACCCGACGAGTTATAATAAGGTACTTCAGTTTGCTTTCCAAAGACAAGATTTTTACATTATCTTAATGATTGATTCCCCATAATCATTTGTGTCTGAATCCCCCATTGGGTGGCTTAGCCGCAAACCTGATTCGCCTAAGTTAAAAACAAGCTGAGTGGAGAGCAATCCTCCCACTCGGGGGCTTAGCTGCGACCACGTACCCGCCTAAGTTAAAAAACATTCCGAGTGGAGAGCAATCCTCCCACTCAGGGGCTTAGCTGCGACCCCGTACTCACCTAAGTTAAAAAACATTCCGAGTGGAGAGCAATCCTCCCACTTGGGGGCTTAGCTGCGACCCCATACTCGCCTAAGTTAAAAAACATTCTGAGTGGAGAGCAATCCTCCCACTCGGGGGCTTAGCTGCGACCCCGTACTCGCCTAAGTTAAAAAACATTCCGAATGGAGAGCAATCCTCCTACTCGGGGGCTTAGCTGCGACCCCGTACTCGCCTAAGTTAAAAAACATTCTGAGTGGAGAGCAATCCTCCCACTCAGAGGCTTAGTTGCGACTCCGTACTCGCCTAAGTTAAAAAACATTCCTAGTGGAGAGCAATCCTCCCACTCAGGGGCTTACCTGCGACCCCATACTTGCTTAAGTTAAAAAACATTCCGAGTGGAGAGCAATCCTCCCACTCGGAGGCTTAGCTGCGACCCCGTACTCGCCTAAGTTAAAAAACATTCCAAGTGAAGAGCAATCCTCCCACTAGGGGGCTTAGCTGTGACCCCGTACTCGCCTAAGTTAAAAAACATTCCGAGTGGAGAGCAATCCTCCCACTCGGGGGCTTAGCTGCGACCCCGTACTCGCCTAAGTTAAAAAACATTCCGAGTGGAGAGCAATCCTCCCACTCGGGGGCTTAGCTGTGACCCTGTACTCGCCTAAGTTAAAAACACTCCGAGTGGAGAGCAATCCTTCCACTCGGGGGCTTATCTGCGACCCTGTACTCGCCTAAGTTAAAAACACTCCGAGTGGAGAACAATCCTCCCACTCGGGGGCTTAGCTGCGATCTCGTACTCGCCTAAGTTAAAAACACTCCGAGTGGAGAGCAATCCTTCCACTCGTGGGCTTAGCTGCGACCCCGTACTCGCCTAAGTTAAAAACACTCCGAGTGGAGAGCAATTCTCCCACTCGGGGGCTTAGCTGCGACCCCGTACTCGCCTAAGTTAAAAACACTCTGAATGGAGAGCAATCCTTCCACCCGGGGGCTTAGCTGCGACCCCGTACTCGCCTAAGTTAAAAACACTTAGAGTGGAGAGCAATCCTTCCACTCGGGGGCTTAGCTGCAACCTCGTACTCGCTTAAGTTAGAAACACTCCGAGTGGAGAGTAATCCTCCCACTCGGGGGCTTAGCTGTGACCCCGTACTCACCTAAGTTGCAAAGATCATTTGAGCTTCACAGGTACAACGTACGCTCCATCCCGATCCACAAGAATGACAAGGTGTCGACTGAACACCACGTCTGAGCTACGCCACAAGTACAACATACACTCCATCCCGATCCGCAAGGACGACGAGGTGTCGACTGAACACCACGTCTGAGCTGCGCCACAAGTATAATGTACTCTCCATCCCGATCCGCAAGGACGACGAGGTGTCAACTGAACACCACGTCTGAGCTGCGCCACAAGTGCAATGTACTCTCCATCCCGATCCGCAAGGACGACGAGGTGTCGACTGAGCACACTGTCAGACCCACTCGACGAAAGGTGAAAAGATCAAGTTCACTCGGAATCGAAAGACATTCAAAAGCGATAAAGGAAAAATCCATGGTATTCAAAGAAAACCAAGTTCAAATAAATCCCGCAAAAGTTCAGAACCACAACGGGCAGAAGTACTCAGGCATCAAGTCTCAAAGAGTTTAACGGTTACATAACCACTTGGCATTCCAAGGCAAACAAAGGTGGGGCATAATGTTTGTTCACTCGGCAGGAGGAGGACTTGATGGATCGCAAAAGTTGTCAAGGTCGATGCTGTCTGTGATGCGAGTCGTGGCGTTAAGGAAGGTGTCCATAAAAGACTGGAAGCTGAGCTTATTGGTGTTGGCAACCTTGAGAGCCGCCAGCTTGTCTTCTCTAACATCCTTGCAGTGCACTCGGACCAATGATAGAGCGACATCGGCACCACAACGAGCAGATGACTTCTTCCATTCCTGCACTCGACCAGGATCTGATTTAGTCGAGTCATCAGAGACTCGAGATCCTGTGAGAGTTTCGTCTGAGGCTAGAGTTCAGGATCAATCCGCGTCATTGCCTCCTTCAGACGAGCGAGATAATCCACAGCACTGTCTAGGCGAGACTCCAACCGCAGCACATTCATCACAATGTCATCATTGACAGGAGAGTTTATGGGGTCAAGACCTGTCTCGACCCGCCCAGTTTCTGCTTCGAAGTCTTGACTAAGTTCTGCACAGTCAGAGAAACAGTGAGTCGACAGTTTAACAAGATGTGTCAGTCGAGCAAGAGGAAATACCTTCAAGCTTCAAGACCAACTTCACAGCAAGCTTCCCCAGATAAGACTCCAATTCGCCCTTCTTGGCCTTGAGACTTCCAACTTTGTCATTCAAGCTTCCCTTGTCCTTCTTCAGTCGCGCAACCTCCTGGTTGGCTTCAGAAACGGCAGTCTTCAACTTGGAGTTCTCCTCTTCCAACTTGTTGACTGAGGCCAACTTCTTGTCCGCAAGTGCCGTTTTCTCTCGTGCCTCCTTCTAGGCTGCGGCAAGATCTTGATCCTTCTTCTCCAGAGCCTGCTTCATTTTCTCTAAGGAAATAACATTCTTTAGATGAGCTTGGAGTTGAGGGTTTTCACTATGCACATCTGTTCGAGTGGAGCCACTCGGTTCAAAGAGACTAAAAAAAGAGAGAGAAAATCATAAGGTGGACAGTCGACGAATGGTTACCTTCCATGGTAGCTGCTTCGTCCTGGGCCTTCTTGAGGTTCTTCTTGGCCAGTTCCAGATCAAGGTTGAGGTTGATCTGCTTCTTCTCCAATTCAGAAAATTGGGTTCCAAGATCACAAGACTTCTGCAGTTAGCAAATAAGATATGTCAGTCGACAGAAACAAATGCCAATCACACCGAAAGTTGCTCTAAGACTACCGCTAATTCAAACATTCAATAGTAGTCTCAGGGACTACACCCAGTGGGTGCAGTTGGCGTGCCCCCACTAGTCCGGTTTACACTCGGCATGGTCTACCCAGCATGAGTAAAAAAGGAGATTCTCAGACCCCAGTCGACTACCAGTAGTCGACTGCGGTCTTGGGGACTACACCCAGTGGGTGCACTCTGCGTGCCCCCACTGGTTCAGGAAAACACTCGACTCAACCTGGTCGACTCAAGTGGAAGAACTATTTGGCTCTAAGTCAGAAACACCCTAGTGGGTGATTGGATGCGAAATGCAAACCCATGATAGATGCAAATAAAAGGTTCCAAAATGCTCATCCAAGGACACCGTATGGACAGTGAAGCAACAATTGCAACTATCACTATTCAAGAGACCAGTCGGAAACCAACTAACCTTGATGTTGGCTTGTAGAGCGGTGCTGGCGTTGTAGGTAACCTGACTGACCTCATGCACCACCTTCATCTGCTCCATCACGAGGTTTGCCTGGAGAAGGGCCTCCCTGGCGGCACTCGGCGGGTCGTCTGGAGTCTGGTATGCAGCGAAGAGCAATGATGGCGATCTGATCGAGAAGCGATCCACAGGGCGGAAGCATGGAGTTATCTTTGGGCGGCAGAGGCCTGAGCAGTCGACCCCGAAGGATGGTCAGTCGATAGTGGATTGGCAAAGGTAACATTGGTCCGAGCCGGATCTCCGGATTGCTGGACCATTGTCTCAGGCACCAATGTCGACTGAGGCACCTGACCCTCAGTCATTTTCCCGCTTGAGGCCCTGCCCCTCCTTATCCTCTCTCTCAGAGGTACTTATTCTTCATCATCCGAAAGCTCAATGATGTCCTGCGGAGCTGCAACAAAAAGCAACCTTAAGAGTTCAATCAACCAACAACTCAGTCGGCAGAATAAATTCAAGTTGGAAAGAGCGTACCAGCTTTGGAAGTGGACGCGTCATCGGCCTCCTCATCACCTGGGACCTTGTCAACGTCCATGGAAGTCGCAGAAGTCGCAGCGCTGAAAAATTTCATAATCCAATCGGTCAGAGCAGAAGTATGAGTCAGTAGAAGAAAACGTAGAAAGATAGTGCACTCACCGAGAGGTAACAGGAACGTCCATCTTGATCTTGGGCAAGGTCTTCCAAGGCTTCAAAGGAGCCACCTAGGGTTGCTTGGCGACCTTCTCCGTTGGCTCCGGAGTCGAAGTCCGAGTGCGCTTCTGTGCTTGGGTACTCGGAGCCACGGACTTGTCGCGCCCACCCGCCGGATCTTGGAGTTGCTTGGATTGACGCTCTGAGCGAGGTGGTGAGTCGACTACCTCTTCATCGTCCGACTCATCACTGTCTTCCTCGTCATCATCTTCTGGGGATTGCCAGTCATCGCTCTCTTCTGCACTGTCCTCTCCCTCCTGGTCTTGCTCCAGGGCTTGTTCACCATTGGGCATTGAGTACATCTCAGTATAAACCTACAAGACAAGAAGTCAATCAAATATCAGTCGGATTCAGGAACAGTTGCAAGACAAATTGAAGTACACTCGGGAGTGAAGATCAAACCTTGTCTGGCTGGTTGTTGGTGTTGAATGGATCGACTCTCCTGGCTCCCCTGGGGTTGTCCTTGTTTCTTGTAATGCCCTTCAGCCACAGGGCCACTATCTCATCCGTAACCTCCTCTGAGTGGACCTGAGCGGTGTCATTGGCTCCCAAATACATCCACATCGAGTGGTCACAAGCTTGGAGCGGCTGGATGCGTTGACTGAGCAACACCTCCAGCAGATCCATGCTAGTTACACCCTGATGGACCAACTGGACCACCCTCTCGACCAACATGTTCATTTCCAGATCCAGGTCGACTGCCAGCCCCTGAACGACTCGGGAACCGTCGTGGGAGGGAAAGCACTCCTCTTCCTCATCTGGATCCCTAAACCCCCGCACATCTGGATAATATGCGTCCTCTCGTCACTTGAGTTCGCTTTCTTCACGGTCTGAGAGCGGATTGAGAAGATGTATTTGAAAGACCCGAGTGCGATCGACAACCCAAGAAATTCTCACACATGGACACAAACGCGGCGAGGTACGTGATGGTGTTGGGAGAGAAGTGGTGGAGCTGAGCACCAAAGAAGTTCAAGAAGCCCTAGAAAAAAGGATGCGGAGGAAGAGAAAAGCCACGGTCGACATGGGTAGCAAGCAAGACACACTCACCCGACCGTGGCTGAGGCTCCGTCTCCCCCTTCGGCAACCTCCCGGCTCCGGCAACGATCAAACCAGAGATGGCCAGCTCTTCCAGATCCTATTGCCGGAGCGAAGATCTGATCCAATCGCCCTAGATCCAGCCTGGCGGCAGCGCGGACCTCGACAATGACCCCCGATTCGTATTCTTGCCTTTCGCCGCCCTGATACGTCTCCAACGTATCTATATTTTTAGATTGTTCCATGCTATTATATTACCCCTTTTGGATGTTTATGGGATTTATTTTACATATTTATATCATTTTTGGGACTAACTTACTAACCGGAGGCCCAGCCCGTATTGCTGTTTTTTTGCCTATTCCGGTATTTCGAAGAAAAGGAATATCAAACGGAGTCCAAACGGAATGAAACCTTCGGGAGCGTGATTTTTGGAACGAACGTGATCCAGAGGACTTGGAGTGCAAGTCAAGAAGCAATTGAGGCAGTCATGAGATAGGAGGGCCCGCCCACCCCTCCTGGGCACGCCCCTGTCTCCTGGGCCCCTCGAGCGGCCACCAACATACTTCTTCCTCCTATATATACCTACGTACCCCAAAAACATCCATGGAGCCAACGAAAAACAATTTCCACCACCGTAACCTTCTGTATCTGCGAGATCCCATCTTGGAGCCTTCACCGGCGCTTCGCCAGAGGGGGAATCGACCATGGAGGGCTTGTACATCAACACCATAGCCCCTCCGATGAGTTGTGAGTAGTTTACCACAGACCTTCGGGTCCATAATTATTACCTAGATGGCTTCTTCTCTCTTTTTGGATCTCAATACAATGTTCTCCCCCTCTCTTGTGGAGATCTATTCGATGTAAACTCTTTTTGCAGTGTGTTTGTCGAGATCCGATGAATTGTGGGTTTATGATCAAGTTTATCTATGAGTAATATTTGAATCTTCTCTGAATTCTTTTATGTATGATTGAGTTATCTTTGCAAGTCTCTTCGAATTATCAGTTTGGTTTGGCCTACTAGATTGATCTTCATTGCCATGGGAGAAGTGCTTAACTTTGGGTTCAATCTTGCGGTGTCCTTACCCATTGACAAAAAGGGTTGCAAGACACGTATTGTATTGTTACCATTGAGGATAAAAAGATGGGGTTTATATCATATTGCTTGAGTCTATCCCTCTACATCATGTCATCTTTCTTAATGCGTTACTCTGTTCTTATGAACTTAATACTCTAGATGCATGCTGGATAGCGGTCGATGTGTGGAGTAATAGTAGTAGATGCAGGCAGGAGTCGGTCTACTTGTCGCGGACCTGAGGCCTATATACATGATCATGCCTAGATAATCTCATAATTATTCACTTTTCTATCAATTGCTCGACAGTAATTTGTTCACCCACCGTAATACTTATGCTATCTTGAGAGAAGCCACTAGTGAAACCTACGGCCCTGGGTCTATCTTTTATCATATAAGCTTTCAATCTACTTTTATTTGCATCTTTACTTTTTGCATCTATATTATAAAATACCAAAAATATATTTATCTTATCATATTATCTCTATCAGATCTCACATTTGCAAGTGGCCGTGAAGGGATTGACAACCCCTTTATTGCGTTGGTTGCGAGTTCTTTGTTTGTTTGTGTAGGTGCATGGGACTTCTGAGGAGCCTCCTACTGGATTGATACCTTGGTTCTCAAAAACTGAGGGAAATACTTACGCTACTATTGTTGCATCACCCTTTCCTCTTCAAGGAAAACCAACGCAAGCTCAAGACGTAGCAAGGAGGATTTCTAGCGCCGTTGCCGGGGAGGTCTTCGCTCAAGTCAAGACATACCAAGTACCCATCACAAACTCATCTCCCTCGCATTTACATCATTTGCCATTTGCCTCTCGTTTTCCTCTCCCCCACTTCACCATTGCCGTTTTATTCGCCCTCTCTTTCCCAATCTTCTCCTCTCTTTTTCGCTTGCATTTTTCTGTTTGCTTGTGTGTTGGATTACTGGTTGCTATGGCGCAAGATAATACCAAATTGTGTGATTTCTCCAATACCGATAATATTTATTTCCTTAGTACTCCGATTGCTCCTCTTAATGATGTTGAGTCTTGTGAAATCAATACTGCTTTGCTGAATCTTGTGATGAAAGATCAATTCGCCGGCCTTCCTAGTGAAGATGCCGCTACTCATCTAAACAAATTTCTTGATTTGTGTGATATGCAAAAGAAGAAAGATACGGATAATGATATTTTTAAATTGAAGTTATTTCCGTTTTCACTTAGAGATCGTGCTAAAGTTTGGTTTTCGTCTTTGCCTAAAAATAGTATTGATTCTTGGAACAAGTACAAAGATGCTTTTATCTCTAAGTATTTTCCTTCCGCTAAGATTATCACTCTTAGGAACGATATTATGAATTTTAAACAACTTGATCATGAGCATGTTGCCCAATCTTGGGAAAGAATGAAATTAATGATTCGCAATTGCCCTACTCATGGTTTGAATTTATGGATGATCATACAAAATTTTTATGCCGGTTTGAACTTTGCTTCTAGAAATCTTTTAGATTCGGCCGCGGGAGGCACGTTTATGGAAATCACGTTAGGAGATGCTACAAAACTTCTTGATAACATTATGGCTAATTATTCTCAATGGCACACCGAAAGATCTTCTAGTAAAAAAGTGCATGCTATAGAAGAAATCAATGTTTTGAGTGGAAAGATGGATGAACTTATGAAGTTGTTTGCTACTAAGAGTGCTCCTTTTGATCCCAATGATATGCCTTTGTCTACTTTGATTGAGAATAATAATGAATCTATGGATGTGAATTTTGTTGGTAGGAATAGTTTTGGAAACAATGCTTATAGAGGAAACTTTAATCCTAGACCGTTCCCTAGTAATTCCTCTAATAATTATGGAAATTCCTACAATAATTCTTATGGTAATTTTAATAAGATGCCCTCTGATTTTGAGAATAGTGTGAAAGAATTTATGATCTCTGAAAAGAATTTTAATGCCTTGCTTGAAGAAAAATTGCTCAAAGTTGATGATCTGGCTAGGAACGTTGATAGACTTTCGCTTGATGTTGATTCTCTTAAACTTAGATCTACTCCTCCTAAGCATGATATCAATGACTCTCTCAAAGCCATGAGAATTTCCGTTGATGAGTGCAAGGAAAGAACCGCTAGATTGCGTGCTAAGAAAGATTGCTTTGTAACGGCGTGTTCTTCTAGTTTCCATGAAAATAATGATGAAGATCTTAAAGTTATTGATGTGTCCCCTATTAGATCTTTGTTTTGCAATGTGAATCTTGATAATAATGGGACTGGAGATGAGTCAACTTTAGTTAGAAGGCGTCCCAATAATTCGGAGTTTTTAGATCTTGATGCTAAATTTGGTAAAAGTAGGATTGGAGAGGTCATGACTTTAAATAGTATTGAACCCGCTATCTCGGATTTCAAGGAATTTGATTATGATAATTGTTCTTTAGAAGGTTGTATGTCCTTGTTGCAATCCGTTGTTAATTCTCCTCATGCTTATAGTCAAAATAAAGCTTTTACCAAACATATCGTTGATGCCTTGATGCAATCTTATGATAAAAAACTTAATTTGGAAGTTTCTATACCTAGAAAACTTAATGATGAGTGGGAACCTACTATAAAGATTAAAATTAAAGATCATGGGTGTTTTGCTTTGTGTGATTTGGGTTCTAGTGTTTCCACGATTCCGAAAACTTTATGTGATATTCTAGGTTTCCATGATCTTGATGATTGCTCTTTAAATTTGCACCTTGCGGATTCCACCATTAAAAAGCCAATGGGAAGGATCAATGATGTTCTCATTGTTGCAAATAGAAATTTGGTGCCCGTAGATTTTATCGTTCTTGATATAGATTGCAATCTTTCTTGCCCTATTATTCTTGGTAGACCTTTCCTTAGAACGATTGGCGCGATTATTGATATGAAGGAAGGGAATATTATATTCCAATTGCCATTAAGGAAAGGCAAGGAGCACTTTCCAAGAAATAAAGTTAAATTACCTTATGAATCTATCATGCGGGCTACTTATGAATTGAGTGCCAAAGATAGCACTACTTAGATCTATCTTCGCTTTTATGCCTAGCTAGGGGCGTTAAACGATAGCGCTAGTTGGGAGGCAACCCAATTTTATTTGTGTATTTTGTTTTTGTTTCTGTTTAGTAATAAATTTTGCATCTACTTCCTGTTTAGATGTGTTTTCATGTTTTAATTAGTGTTTGTGCCAAGTAGAACCTATAGGATAACCTATGGTGATAGTTAATTTGATTCTGCTGAAAAACAGAAACTTTGCGCGCACGAAATTAGTTTTGTTAAATCACATAAACATGATTTTGCGCTGATTCTTTTTTATTCTGATCAATAGATAAATTGTCCAGGACTTCCTATTTTGTTAGGATTTGTAGAGTTCCAGAAGTTTGCGTTAGTTACAGATTGCTACAGACTGTTCTGTTTTTGACAGATTCTGCCTTTCGTGTGTTGTTTGCTTATTTTGATGCATCTATGGCTAGTAAAATAGTTTATAAACCATAGAGAAGTTGGAATAAAGTAGGTTTAACACCTAAATAAATGAAGAATTAGTTCATTACAGTAACTTATGTGGTGGTTTTGCTTTCTTTCACTAACGGAGCTTATAAGATTTCCTGTTCAGTTTTGTGTTGTGAAGTTTTCAAGTTTTGGGTAAAGATTTGATGGACTATGGAATAAGGAGTGGCAAAAGCCTAAGCTTGGGGATGCTCATGGCACCCCAAGATATTCAAGAATAGCCAAAAGCCTAAACTTGGGGATGCCCCGGGAAGGCATCCCCTCTTTCGTCTTCTTTCATTGGTAACTTTACTTGGAGCTATATTTTTACTCGCCACATGATATGTGTTTTGCTTGGAGCGTCATGTATGATATTAGTCTTTGCTTTTTCGTTTACCGCAATCATCCTTGCGCTACACACCTTTTGGGAGAAGCCTACTTGATTAGAATTTATTAGAATATGCTATGTGCTTCACTTATATCTTTTGAGCTTGATAATTTTTGCTCTGGTGCTTCACTTATATCTTTTAGAGCACGGTGGTGGCTTAATTTTGTAGAAATTTCTAGTATCTCATGCTTCACTTATATTATTTAGAGTCTTTTAGAACAACGTGGTATTTTCTATGGTTATAAAATTGGTCCTAGAATGGTAGGCATCCAAGTTGGGTATAATAAAAACTATCATAGGAAGTGAATTGGATGCTATGATCAATTTGATACTTGATAATTGTTTTGAGATATGGAGGTAGTGATATTAAAGTCATGCTAGTTGGGTGATTATGAATTTAAAGAATGCTTGTGTTGAAGTTAGCAAGTCCCGTAGCATGCACGTATGGTTAAAGTTGTGTAGCAAATTTGAAACATGAAGTGTACCTGGCTTGTGCATCCTTATGAGTGGCGATCGGGGACGAGCGATGGTCTTTTCCTACCAATCTATCCCTCTAGGAGCATGCACGTAGTGCTTGGTTTTTGATGACTTCTAAATTTTTGCAATAAGTATATGATTTCTTTTTACTAATGTTGAGTCCATGAATTATACGCACTTTTACCTTTCCATCATTGCTAGCCTCTTCGGTACCGTGCATTGCCCTTTCTCAACTTGAGAGTTGGTGCAAACTATGCTGGTGCATCCAAACCCCGTGATACGATACGCTCTATCACATATAAACCTCCTTATATCTTCCTCAAAATAGCCACCATACCTACCTATTATGGCATTTCCATAGCCATTCCGAGATATATTGCCATGCAACTTTCCACCGTTCCGTTTATCATCATGACATACATTACTTTTGTCATATTGCCATTGCATGATCATGTAGTTGACATCATATTTGTGGCAAAGCCACCATGCATAATTTTTCATACATGTCACTCTTGATTCATTGCACCATCCCGGTACACCGCCGGAGGCATTCATATAGAGTCATACCTTGTTCTAGTTTCGAGTTGTAATTCATATGTTGTAATCAATAAAAAGTGTGGTGATCATCATTATTAGAGCATGGTCCCAAAGAAAAAAAGGCCAAAAGAAAAAAAGAAAGGCCAAAAAGAAAAAAATGAAAAAATGAAAAATGAAAAAATGAAAAAAAAAAGAAAATAAATAAAAAGGGGCAATGTTACTATCTCTTTTTCCACACTTGTGCTTCAAAGTAGCACCATGTTCTTCATATAGTGAGTCTCATATGTTGTGCTTCAAAGTAGCACCATGTTTTTCATATAGAGAGTCTCATATGTTGTCACTTTCATATACTAGTGAGAATTTTTCATTATAGAACTTGGCTTGTATATTCCTACGATGGGCTTCCTCAAATGCCCTAGGTCTTTGTGAGCAAGCAAGTTGGATGCACATCCACTAGTTTTCTTTTTGAGCTTTCATTCATTTATAGCTCTAGTGCATCCGTTGCATGGAAATCCCTACTCCTCATGTTGACATCAATTGATGGGCATCTCCATAGCCCGTTGATTCTCCTCGTCAATGTGAGACTTTCTCCTTTTTTGTCTTCTTCACACAATCCCCATCATCATATTCTATTCCACCCATAGTGCTATATCCATGGCTCACGCTCATGTATTGCGTGAAAGTTGAAAAAGTTTGAGATTATTTAAGTATGAAACAATTGCTTGGCTTGTCAACGTGGGTGTAGAATTTGGGAACATTTTTGTGTGACGAAAATGAAGCATAGCCTAACTATATGATTTTGTAGGGATGAACTTTCTTTAGCCATGTTATTTTGAGAAGACATGATTGCTTTGATTAGTATGCTTGAAGTGTTACTATTTCTTATATCAATATGAACTTTTATTTTGAATCATTTGGATCTGAACATTCATGCCACAATAAAGAAAATTACATTGAGAATTATGGTAGGTAGCATTCCACATCAAAAATTCTGTTTTTATCATTTACCTACTCGAGGATGAGCAGGAATTAAGCTTGGGGATGCCTAAGACGTCTCCAACGTATTTATAATTTTTGATTGTTCCATGCTATTATATTACCCCTTTTGGATGTTTATGGGCTTTATTTTACATATTTATATCATTTTTGGGACTAACCTACTAACTGGAGGCCCAGCCCGTATTGCTGTTTTTTTGCCTATTTCAGTATTTTGAAGAAAAGGAATATCAAACGGAGTCCAAACGGATGAAACCTTCGGGAGCGTGATTTTTGGAACGAACGTGATCCAGAGGACTTGGAGTGCAAGTCAAGAAACAATCGAGGTGCGCCCCCTGTCTCCTGGGCCCCTCGAGCAGCCACTGATGTACTTCTTCCTCCTATATATACCTATGTACCCCGAAAACATCCAGGGAGCCAACGGAAAACAATTTCCATCGCCGTAACCTTCTGTATGCGCGAGATCTCATCTTGGAGCCTTCGCGGCCGCTCATGGGAGGAATCGACCATGGAGGGCTTCTACATCAACACCATAGCCCCTCCGATGAGTTGTGAGTAGTTTACCACAGACCTTCGGGTCCATAATTATTAGCTAGATGGCTTCTTCTCTCTTTTTGGATCTCAATACAATGTTCTCCCCCTCTCTTGTGGAGATCTATTCGATGTAAAATCTTTTTGCGGTGTGTTTGTCGAGATCCGATGAATTGTGGGTTTATGATCAAGTTTATCTATGAGTAATATTTGAATCTTCTCTGAATTCTTTTATGTATGATTGAGTTGTCTTTGCAAGTCTCTTCGAATTATTAGTTTGGTTTGGCCTACTAGATTGATCTTTCTTGCCATGGGAGAAGTGCTTAGCTTTGGGTTCAATCTTGCGGTGTCCTTACCTAGTGAAAGAAAGGGTTGCAAGGCACGCATTGTATTGTTGTCATCAAGGATGAAAAGATGGGGTTTATATCATATTGCTTGAGTTTATCCCTCTACATCATGTCATCTTTCTTAATGCGTTACACTGTTCTTATGAACTTAATACTCTAGATGCATGCTGGATAGCGGTCGATGTGTGGAGTAATAGTAGTAGATGCAGGCAGGAGTCGGTCTACATGTCGCGGACGTGATGCCTATATACATGATCATGCCTAGATAATCTCATAATTATTCGTTTTTCTATCAATTGCTCGGCAGTAATTTGTTCACCCACCATAATACTTATGCTATCTTGAGAGAAGCCACTAGTGAAACCTATGGCCCCCGGGTCTATCTTTTATCATATAAGCTTTCAATCTACTTTTATTTGCATCTTTACTTTTTGCATCTATATTATAAAATACCAAAAATATATTTATCTTATCATACTATCTCTATCATATCTCACTTTCGCAAGTGGCCGTGCAGGGATTGACAACCCCTTTATTGCATTGGTTGCGAGTTCTTTGTTTGTTTGTGTAGGTGCGTGGGACTTCTGAGGAGCCTCCTATTGGATTGATACCTTGGTTCTCAAAAACTAAGGGAAATACTTACGCTACTATTGCTGCATCACCCTTTCCTCTTCAAGGAAAACCTACGCAAGCTCAAGACGTAGCACGCCCCCGTCGCCTTTTTGCACGCTCCAGCGCCGCCGTCTTGTCCTTCACCATCGTGGCGGGGCGGCGGCATCGAGAGCGGAGGGAAAAAGATGCAGTGGAGAAGCGGAGAAGGAAGAGGGGAGAATGAATACGTACAGTGCAGACGCCTCGGTCCCGACGCCTTTTAAGGACCCACTTCCGAGTGGCTGGCGCGTGGGCCCGAGCAATCCTGTCAAATCCCCCAACAGTCACGCGCCGGTTACGTGGCAAAAAAGGTGGCGCAGAAATCGAGGCACCCCTGTCTATCCGTCTCGCTTACTGCGGCGCGTTTCGCCTCGCGCGCTTCCCCAAAATTTTAAATCCCGCGACATCTGGGATACGCCGTAACCAATCGCGCCAAAGACTTCGCATCAAAGTAACACTCGACGAGTGCCAGGACAAATCCACTCGACAACTTCTGAATCAATCAAGGCGACTAAAACGAAGCCGAAGTTTCAGCGTGGGCCTCCAATCCGGCATGGGCACTTTCGAAGTACAAGAGTCAAGGCAGGACCAACTTCAACCTTCTTTTCATTCGGACCTCAATCCATTCGGGGGCTAATGACGGTGGCATAGACCTAGGGTAGGGTCATAGGCCTGACCTATACGCCCTACCCAAGGTCACTACCCTAGAAGCAAAGACATTCAAAGAGCAATAGAGAGTACCAATTGAAGTCGTCGAGTGCAATCCACTCGACCAGTCATCTCACTCGGGTACCCCTCCCTCCTGGTATCATTCGACCAAGATGAAGCCATTCGACTGTACAAGAAACCACTCGACCTACAGAAGACTAGAAGTCACTCAGGAAGGCAACGGTCAGGCATTCACTCTGTAGTCTTAAAGGTCATTAAAATACACTTTATAGTTGGCGTTACCAGTAACGCCCTATCTTTATGTACATTGAACCCCTGTAACGGAGGTGGGCTGGGGTCCTGGCGCACTCTATATAAGCCACCCCCTCCTCTGGGACAAGGGTTCGCACCCCCTGTAACACACACTCCCATATTCCAGTCGACCGCCTCAGGGCACTGAGACGTAGGGCTTTTACCTCCTCCGAGAGGGGCCTGAACTCGTAAACCTCTTGCATACAATCTCGACGTAGCTAGGACCTTGCCTCCTCATATGTACCCCTATTCTTACTGTCAGACTTTGTACCACGACAGGTAGATGTATAGGTAGCGTGCCGACGGCGATCACATCGGCCTTGGAACCATTTCCAATGTGCATCGCCACCTCATCCTTAGACAATCTTCGTTTAATCCGTAGCCCCTGTTTCGAGTTGCAAATATGAGCAACAGAACCAGTATCAAATACCCAAGCGCTACTACGAGCATTAGTAAGGTACACATCAATAACATGTATATCAAATATACCTTTCACTTTGCCATCCTTCTCATCCGCCAAATGTTTGGGGCAGTTCCGCTTCTAGTGACCATTTCCTTTGCAGTAGAAGCACTTTGTTTCAGGTTCCAGCTTTGGGCTTCTTCCCGGGAGCAGCAACTTGCTTGCTATTCTTCTTGAAGTTCCATTTCCTTCCCTTTTCTTGAAACTAGTGATCTTGTTTAATCATCAACACTTGATGCTTTTGCTTGATTTCTACTTTCGCCGATTTCAGCATCACGAAGAGCTCGGGAATCTTTTTCATCATCCCTTGCATACTATAGTTCATCACGAAGTTCCAGTAACTTGGTGATGGTGACTAGAGAACGTTGTCAATCACTATCTTATCTGGAAGATTAACTCCCACTTGATTCAAGCGATTGTAGCACCCAGACATTCTGAGCACATGCTCACTAGCTGAGCAATTCTCCTCCATCTTTTAGGAAAAGTACTTGTGAGAGGTCTCATACCTCTTGACACGGACATGAGTCTGAAATACCAATTTCAGCTCTTGGAACATCTCATATGCTCCGTAGCGTTCAAAACTTTTTGAAGTCCCGGTTCTAAGCCGTAAAGCATGGTGCACTAAACTATCAAGTAGTCATCATATTGAGCTAGGAAAACGTTCATAACGTCTACATCTGCTCCTGCAATAGGTCTGTCACCTAGCGGCACATTAAGGACATACTTCTTCTGTGCAGCAATGAGGATAAACCTCAGATCACGGACCCAGTCCGCATCATTGCTACTATCATCTTTCAACTTAGTTTTCTCTAGGAACACATATAAAAATGTAGGAAAGCTATAACGTGAGCTATTGATCTACAACATAATTTGCAAAATACTATCAGGACTAAGTTCATGATAAATTAAAGTTCAATTAGTCATATTACTTAAGAACTCCCACTTAGATAGACATCCCTCTAGTCTCTAAATGATCACGTGATCCAAATAAACTAAACCATGTCTGATCATCACATGAGATGGAGTAGTTTTCAATGGTGAACAACACTATGTTGATCATATCTAATATATGATTCACGTTCGACCTTTCGGTCTCAGTGTTCCGAGGCCATATCTGCCTATGCTAGGCTCGTCAAGTTTAACCCGAGTATTCTGCATGTGCAAAACTGGCTTGCACCCGTTGTATGTGAACGTAGAGCCTATCACACCCGATCATCACGTGGTGTCTCGGCACGAAGAACTGTCGCAACGGTGCATACTCAAGGAGAACACTTATACCTTGAAATTTTAGTAAGGGGTCATCTTATAATGCTACCGCCGTACCAAGCAAATTAAGATGCATAAAAGATAAACATCACATGCAATCAAAATATGCGACATGATATGGCCATCATCATCTTGTGCTCATGATCTCCATCACCGAAGCATCGTCATGATCTCCATCGTCACCGATCCAACATCTTTATCTCCATCGTAGCATCGTTGTCGTCTCGCCAACTATTGCTTCTACGACTATCGCTACCGTTTAGTGATAAATTAAAGCAATTACATGGTGATTGCATTGCATACAATAAAGCGACAACCATATGGCTCCAGCCAGTTGCCGATAACTTTATCACAAAACATGATCATCTCATACAACAATTTATATCACATCATGTCTTGACTATATCACATCACAGCAAGCCCTGCAAAAACAAGTTAGACGTCCTCTACTTTGTTGTTGCAAATTTTACGTGGCTGCTACAGGCTTGTAGCAAGAACCGTTCTTACCTACGCATCAAAACCACAATAATTTTTCGTTAAGTGTGTTGTTTTAACCTTCAACAAGGACCAGCCGTAGTCAAACTCAACTCAACTAAAGTTGGAGAAACTGACACCCACCAGCCACCTATCTACAAAAACACGTCGGTAGAACCAGTCTCATGAACGCGGTCATGTAATGCCAGTCCGGGCCGCTTCATCCAACAATACCGCCGAATCAAAGTAAGACATTGGTGGTAAGCAGTATGACTATTATCGCCCACAACTCTTTGTGTTTTACTCGTGCATAAAACATCTACGCATAGACCTCGCTCAGATGCCACTGTTGGGGAACATAGTAATTTCAAAATTTTCCTACGATCACGCAAGATCTATCTAGGAGGTGCATAGAAATGAGACGGGATAGTGTGTCCACGTACCCTCGTAGATCTAAAGCAGAAGCATTTAGTAACATGGTTGATGTAGTTGAACGTCTTTGCAATCCAACCGATCCAAGTACCAAACGTACGGCACCTCCACGTTCAGCACACGTTCAACTCGATGACGTCCCTCGTGCTCTCGATCCAGTTGAGGACGAGGGTGAGTTCCGTCAGCACGACGGCGTGGCGACGATGATGATGATGTTGCCGGTGCAGGGCTTCGCCTAAGCACTACTACGATATGATCGAGGTGTGTAACTATGGAGGGGGACACCGCACACGGCTAAGGCAAAACTTGGTGTTTTCTAGGGTGCCCCCCTGCCCCCTTATATAAAGGAGGTAGGAGGAGGAGGCCGGCCCTAGAGGGGGCGCGCCAAGGGGGGAGTCCTACTTGGACTCCTGGTCCAAGTACGATTTGCCCCCCTCCCCCCCCCTTTCCTGTTCCAACTAGGAGAAGGAGGAAGGGGGAGGAGGGGAGAAGGAAGGAGGGGGGCGTCGTACCCTCCTAGTCCAATTCGGACCAGCCCATGGGGGGCGCACGGCCACCCCTTGAGGCCCTTCTCTCCTTTCCCCTAAAGCCCGTTAAGGCCCAACAACTCCCCGGGGGGGATACCCGAACTTATCCGAAACCATTCCGATGTCCAAATATAGCCTTCCAATATATCAATCTTTATGTCTCGACCATATAAAAACTCCTCGTCACATACGTGATCTCATCCGGGACTCCGAACAAACTTCGGTTATCAAAACACATAACTCATAATACAAATCGTCATCGAACATTAAACGCGTGGACCCTATGGGTTCGAGAACTATGTAGACATGATTGAGACACATCTCCGATCAATAACCAATAGCAAACCTGGATGCTCATATTGGCTCCTACATATTCTACGAAGATCTTTATCGGTCAAACCGCATAACAACATACGTTGTTCCTTTTGTTATCGGTATGCTACTTGCCCGAGATTCGATCGTCGGTATCATCATACCTAGTTCAATCTCATTACTGGCAAGTGAAGGAAATATGCCCTAGAGGCAATAATAAAGTTATTATTTATTTCCTCATATCATGATAAATGTTTATTATTCATGCTAGAATTGTATTAACCGGAAACATGATACATGTGTGAATACATAGACAAACATATAGTCACTAGTATGCCTCTACTTGACTAGCTCATTAATCAAAGATGGTTATGTTTCCTAACCATAGACATGTGTTGTCATTTGATTAATGGGATCACATCATTAGGAGAATGATGTGATTGACATGACCCATCCCGTTAGCTTAGCACTTGATCGTTTAGTATTCTGCTATTGCTTTCTTCATGACTTATACATGTTCCTGTAACTATGAGAATTATGCAACTCCCGTTTACCAGAGGAACACTTTGGGCACTACCAAACGTCACAACGTAACTGGGTGATTATAAAGGAGTACTACAGGTGTCTCCGAAGGTACATGTTGAGTTGGCGTATTTCGAGATTAGGTTTTGTCACTCCGATTTTCGGAGAGGTATCTCTGGGCCCTTAGTTATGAGATGACGTATTACAGAACGAGTAAAGAGACTTGCCGGTAACGAGATTGAACTAGGTATTGTATACCGACGATCAAATCTCGGGCAAGTAACATACCGATGGCAAAGGGAACAACGTATGTTGTTATGCGGTTTGACCGATAAAGATCTTCGTAGAATATGTAGGAACCAATATGGGCATCCAGGTCCCGCTATTGGTTATTGACCGAGAATGGTTTTAGGTCATGTCTACATAGTTCTCGAACCCGTAGGGTCCGCACGCTTAACATTTCGATGACAGTTTTATTATGAGTTTATAAGTTTTGATGTACCAAAGTTTGTTGAGTCCGGATGTGATCACGGACATGACGAGGAGTCTCGGAATGGTCGAGACATAAATATTGATATATTGGAAGCCTATGTTTGGACATCGGAATGGTTCGGGTGAAATCGGCATTTTACCGAGTGCCGGAGGTTACTGGAACCCCGGGGTTAATGGGCCTACATGGGCCACGAGGGAGAAGAGGGAAGGAGCCGAGGAGGGGCGCGCCTCCCCTCCTAGTCCGAATAGGACAAGGGAAGGCGGTGCCCCCTTTCCTTCCCTCTTCCTCCTCTTTCCCCTTCTCCTACTCCTACTTGGAAAGAGGAGTCCTACTCCCGGTGGGAGTAGGACTCCCCCTGGCGTGCCCTCTGGGCGGCCGCCTCCTCCCCTGGCTCCTTTATATACTGAGGCGGGGGAACTAAGACACACAAGTTGATCTCTGAGATCATTCCTTAGCTGTGCGGTGCCCCCTTCCACCATATTCCACCTCGGTCATATCGTCGCGGAGTTTAGGCGAAGCCCTGCGCCGGTAGAACATCATCATCATCACCACGCCGTCGTGCTGACGGAACTCATCTCCGGAGCCTTTGCTGGATCGGAGGGCCGGAGATCGTCGTCGAGCTGAACGTGTGCTGAACTTGGAGGCCCCGTACGTTCGGTGCTTGGATCGGTCGGATCGTGAAGACGTACGACTACATCAACCGCGTTGTGCTAACACTTCCGCTTACGGTCTACGAGGGTGCATGGATGAACACTCTCCCCTCTCGTTGCTATATCATCACCATGATCTTGCGTGTGCGTAGGAAATTTTTTGAAATTACTACGTTCCCCAACAGTGGCATCCGAGCCTAGGTTTTATGCGTTGATGTTATATGCACGAGTAGAACACAAGTGAGTTGTGGGCGATATAAGTCATACTGCTTACCAGCATATCATACTTTGGTTCAGCGGTATTGTGTGATGAAGCGGCCCGGACCGACATTACGTGTACGCTTACGTGAGACTGGTTTCACCGTTACGTGCACTCGTGCTTAAAGGTGGCTGGCAGGTGTCTGTCTCTCTCACTTTAGCTGAATCGAGTGTGGCTACGCCCGGTCCTTGCGAAGGTTAAAACAACACCAACTTGACGAACTATCGTTGTGGTTTTTGATGCGTAGGTAAGAACGGTTCTTGCTAAGCCCGTAGCAGCCACGTAAAATTTGCAACAACAAAGTAGAGGACGTCTAACTTGTTTTTGCAGGGCATGTTGTGATGTGATATGGTCAAGACGTGATGCTATATTTTATTGTATGAGATGATCATGTTTTGTAACCGAAGTTATCGGCAACTGGCGGGAGCCATATGGTTGTCGCTTTATTATATGAAATGCAAATGCCCTGTAATTGCTTTACTTTATCACTAAGCGGTAGCGATAGTCGTAGAAGCAATAGATGGCGTAACGACAATGATGCTACGATGGAGATCAAGGTGTCGCGCCGGTGACGATGGTGATCATGACGGTGCTTCGAAGATGGAGATCACAAGCACAAGATGATGATGGTCATATCATATCACTTATATTGATTGCATGTGGTGTTTATCCTTTATGCATCTTATCTTGCTTTGATTGACGGTAGCATTTTAAGATGATCTCTCACTAATTATCAAGAAGTGTTCTCCCGAGTATGCACCATTGCGAAAGTTCTTCGTCTTTGAGACACCACGTGATGATCGGGTGTGATAGGCTCTACGTTCAAATACAACGGGTGCAAAACAGTTGCACACGCGGAATACTCAGGTTATACTTGACGAGCCTAGCATATATAGATATGGCCTCGGAACACGGAGACCGAAAGGTCGAGCGTGAATCATATAGTAGATATGATCAACATAGCGATGTTCACCATTGAAACTAATCCATCTCACGTGATCATCGGACATGGTTTAGTTGATTTGGATCACGTGATCACTTAGATGACTAGAGAGCTGTCTGTCTAAGTGGGAGTTCTTAAGTAATATGATTAATTGAACTTAAACTTATCATGAACTTAGTACCTGATAGTATTTTGCTTGTCTATGTTTGTTTGTAGATAGATGGCTCGTCCTGTTGTTCTGTTGAATTTTAATGTGTTCCTTGAGAAAGCAAAGTTGAAAGATGATGGTAGCAATTACACGGACGGGAGTGCGTGACACGAGGATTATCCACATTGCTGCACGAAAAGTTACGTCTGGAAGCATCGCTGGGTGCGAACTCGCCGATGATCAACCGACGCGTTAGAACGTCTGGCGAGCAAAGCGATGACTACTCTATAGTTCGATGTGCCATGCTTTACGGCTTAGAACCGCGCCTTCAACGACGTTTTGAGCGTCATGGAGCATATGAGATGTTCCAGAGTTGAAGTTAATATTTCAAGCAAATGCCGGATTGAGAGATATGAAGTCTCCAATAAGTTCTATAGCTGCAAGATGGAGGAGAATAGTTCTATCGGTGAACACATACTCAAAATTTCGGGTATAATAATCACTTGATTCAACTAGGAGTTAATCTTCACGATGATAGTGTCATTGATGAAATTCTCCAATCACGCCACCAAGCTACAAGAGCTTCGTGATGAACTATAATATGCAAGGGATGAACAAGACTATTCTGAGCTCTTCGCAATGCTAAAAGCTGCGGAGGTAGAAATCAAGAAGGAGCATCAAGTGTTGATGGTCAACAAGACCACTAGTTTCAAGAAGAAGGGCAAAGGGAAGAAGAAGGGAACTTCAAAAGAACGGCAAGCAAGTTGCTGCTCAAGAGAAGAAACCCAAGTCCGGACCTAAGCACTGGCCGAGTGCTTCTACCGCAAGCGATGGACACTAGAAGCGGAACTGCCCCAAGTATTTGGCGGATAAGAAGGATGGCAAAGTGAGTATATGTGATATACATGTTATTGATGTGTACCTTACTAATGCTCGCATAGCACACAGGTATTTGATCTTGGTTACATTGCTAATATTTGCAACTCAAAGCAGGGACTACGGATTAGCGAAGATTAGCTAAGGGCGAGGTGACGATCTTGGCGTGGGAAATGGTTCCAAAGTTGATGTGATCGCGGTCGGCACGCTGCCTCTACATCTACCATCGGGATTAGTATTAGACCTAAATAATTGTTATTTGGTGCGTTGAGCATGAACATTATATCTGGATCTTGTTTGATGCGAGGCGGTTATTCATTTAAATCGAGAATAATGGTTGTTCTATTTATATGAGTAATATCTTTTATGGTCATGCACCCTTGAAGAGTGGTCTATTTTTATTGAATCTCGATAGTAGTGATACACATATTCATAGTGTTGAAACCAAAAGATGCGGAGTTGATAATGATAGTGCAACTTATTTGTGGCACTGCCGTTTGGGTCATATCGGTGTAAAGCGCATGAAGAAACTCCATACTGATGGGCTTTTGGAATCACTTGATTATGAATCATTTGGTACTTGTGAACCGTGCCTTATGGGCAAGATGACTAAAACACCGTTCTCCGGTACAATGGAGAGAGCAACAGATTTGTTGGAAATCATACATACAGATGTATGTGGTCCAATGAATGTTGAAGCTCGTGGCGGATATCGTTATTTTCTCACCTTCACAGATGATTTGAGCAGATATGGGTATATCTACTTAATGAAACACAAGTCTGAAACATTTGAAAAGTTCGAAGAATTTCAGAGTGAAGTGGAAAATCATCGTAACAAGAAAATAAAGTTTCTACGATCGATCGTGGAGGGAATATTTGAGTTCTGAGTTTGGTCTACACTTGAAACAATGCGGGATAGTCTCGCAACTCCGCCACTGGAACACCACAACGAAATGGTGTGTCGAGCGTCGTAATTGTACTTTACTTGATATGGTGCGATCTATGATGTCTCTTCTTGATTTACCGCTATCGTTTTGGGGTTATGCTTTAGAGGCGGCGCATTCACATTAAATAGGGCACCATCAAAATCCGTTGAAGCGACGCCTTATGAAGCTGTGGTTTGGCAAGAAACCAAAGTTGTCGTTTCTTAAAGTTTGGGGCTGCGATGCTTATGTGAAGAAACTTCAACCAGATAAGCTCGAACCCAAATCGGAGAAATGTGTCTTCATATGATACCCAAAGGAGACTATTGGGTACACCTTCTATCACAGATCTGAGGGCAAGATTTTCGTTGCTAAATTCGGATCCTTTTTAGAGAAGGAGTTTCTCTCGAAAGAAGTGAGTGGGAGGAAAGTAGAACTTGACGAGATAACTGTATCTACTCCCTTATTGGAAAATATTTCATCACAAGAACCGGTTCCTGTGACAACTGCACCAATCAGTGAGGAAGCTAATGATATTGATCATGAAACTTCAGATCAAGTTTCTACTGAACCTCGTAGGTCTACCAGAGTAAGATCCGCACCAGAGTGGTACGGTAATCCTATTTTGGAAGTCATGTTACTTGACCATGATGAACCTACGAACTATGAGGAAGCGATGATGAGCCCAGATTCCGCAAAATGGCTAGAGGCCATGAAATCTGAGATGGGATCCATGTTTGAAAACAAAGTATGGACTTTGGTTGACTTGCCCGATGATCGGCAAGCTATTGAGAATAAATGGATCTTTAAGAAGAAGACTGACGTTGATGGTAATGTAACTGTCTATAAAGCTCGACTTGTTGCGAAAGGTTTTCGACAAGTTCAAGGGGTTGACTACGATGAGACTTTCTCACCCGTAGCGATGCTTAAGTCTGTCCGAATCATGTTAGCTATTGCTGCATTTCATGATTATGAAATTTGGCAAATGGATGTCAAGACTGCGTTCTTGAATGGATTTCTAGAAGAAGAGTTGTATATGATGCAGCGGAAGGTTTTGTTGATCCAAAAGGTGCTAACAAAGTGTGCAAGCTCCAGCGTTCCATTTATGGACTGGTGCAAGCATCTCGGAGTTGGAATAAGCGCTTTGATAGTGTGATCAAAGCATATGGTTTTATCTGAGACTTTTGGAGAAGCTTGTATTTACAAGAAAGTGAGTGGGAGCTCTGTAGCATTTCTAGTTTTATATGTAGATGACATATTATTAATTGGAAATGATATAGAATTTCTGGATAGCATAAAGGGATACTTGAATAAAAGTTTTTCAATGAAAGACCTTGGTGAAGCTGCTTATATATTGGGCATCAAGATCTATAGAGATAGATCAAGATGCTTAATAGGACTTTCACAAAGCACATACCTTGACAAAATTTTGAAAAAGTTCAAAATGGATCAGGCAAAGAAAGGATTCTTGCCTGTGCTACAAGGTGTGAAGTTGAGTCAAACTCAATGCCCGACCACAGCAGAAGATAGAGAAAATGAAAGATGTTCCTATGCTTCAGCCATAGGCTCTATCATGTATGCAATCATGTGTACCAGACACGACGTATGCTTAGCAATAAGCTTGGCAGGAAGGTACCAAAGTAATCGAGTGGATCATGGACAGCGGTCAAGAACATCCTGAAATACCTGAAAAGGACTAAGGATATGTTTCTCGTATATGGAGGTGACAAAGAGCTAGTCGTAAATGGTTACGTCAATGCAAGCTTTGACACTGATCCGGACGATTCTAAATCGCAAATCGGATATGTGTTTATATTAAACGGTGGAGCTGTAAGTTGGTGCAGTTCTAAAAAAGCGTCGTGGCGGGATCTACATGTGAAGCGGAGTACATATTGCTTCCGAAGCAGCGAATGAAGGAGTCTGGATGAAGGAGTTCATTTCCGATCTAGGTGTCATACCTAGTGCATCGGGACCAATGAAGATCTTCTGTGACAATACTGGTGCAATTGGCTTGGCAAAGGAATCCAGATTTCACAAGAGGACCAAGCACATCAAGAGACGCTTCAATTCCATTCGAGACCAAGTCCAAGTGCGAGACATAGAGATTTGCAAGATACATACGGATCTGAATGTTGCAGACCCATTGACTAAGCCTCTCTCACGAGCAAAACATGATCAGCACCAAGACTCCATGGGTGTTAGAATCATTACTATGTAATCTAGTTTATTGACTCTAATGCAAGTGGGAGACCGAAGGAAATATGCCCTAGAGGCAATAATAAAGTTATTATTTATTTCCTCATATCATGATAAATGTTTATTATTCATGCTAGAATTGTATTAACCGGAACCATGATAGTCACTAGTATGCCTCTACTTGACTAGCTCATTAATCAAAGATGGTTATGTTTCTTAACCATAGACATGTGTTGTCATTTGATTAATGGGATCACATCATTAGGAGAATAATGTGATTGACATGACCCATCCCGTTAGCTTAGCACTTGATCGTTTAGTATTCTGCTATTGCTTTCTTCATGACTTATACATGTTCCTGTAACTATGAGAATTATGCAACTCCCATTTACCGGAGGAACACTTTGGTACTACCAAAGCGTCACAGCGTAACTGGGTGATTATAAAGGAGTACTACAGGTGTCTCCGAAGGTACATGTTGAGTTGGCGTATTTCGAGATTAGGTTTTGTCACTCCGATTGTCGGAGAGGTATCTCTGGGCCCTCTCGGTAATACTCATCACTTAAGCCTTGCAAGCATTATAACTAATGAGTTAGTTATGAGATGACGTATTACAAAACGAGTAAAGAGACTTGCCGGTAACGAGATTGAACTAGGTATTGGATACCGACGATCAAATCTCGGGCAAGTAACATACCGATGACAAAGGGAACAACGTATGTTGTTATGCGGTTTGACCGATAAAGATCTTCGTAGAATATGTAGGAACCAATATGGGCATCCAGGTCCCGCTATTGGTTATTGACCGAGAATGGTTTTAGGTCATGTCTACATAGTTCTCGAACCCGTAGGGTCCGCACGCTTAACGTTTGATGAGCAGTTTTATTATGAGTTTATAAGTTTTGATGTACGAAGTTTGTTGAGTCCCGGTTGATCACGGACATGACGAGGAGTCTCGGAATGGTCGAGACATAAAGATTGATATATTGGAAGCCTATGTTTGGACATAGGAATGGTTCCCGTGAAATCGGCATTTTACCGAGTCTAGGGAGGTTACGGAACCCCGGGGTTAATGGGCCTACATGGGCCACGAGGGAGAAGAGGGAAGGAGCAGGGAGGGGCCGCGTGCCTCCCCTCCTAGTCCGAATAGGACAAGGGTAGAGGCGGCCCCCCCTTCCTTCCCTCTTCCTCTTCTTTCCCCTTCTCCTACTCCTACTTGGAAAGAGGAGTCCTACTCCGGTGGGAGTAGGACTCCCCCTGGCGCGCCCTCTGGGCGGCCGCCTCCTCCCCCTGGCTCCTTTATATCTGAGGCGGAGGGCACCCCAAAGACACACAAGTTGATCTACGGATCATTCCTTAGCCGTGTCGGTGCCCCTTCCACCATATTCCACCTCGGTCATATCGTCGCGGAGTTTAGGCGAAGCCTGTGCGATAGAACATCATCATCGTCACCACGCCGTCGTCTTGTGGAACTCATCTCCGAGCCTTTGCTGGATCGGAGGGCCGGAGATCGTCATCGAGCTGAACGTGTGCTGAACTCGGAGGCCCCGTACGTTCGGTGCTTGGATCGGTTTGATCGTGAAGACGTACGACTACATCAACCACGTTGTGCTAACGCTTCCGCTTGCGGTCTACGAGGGTACGTGGACGAACACTCTCCCCTCTCGTTGCTATATCATCACCATGATCTTGCGTGTGCGTAGGAATTTTTTTGAAATTACTACGTTCCCCAACAGCAAGTCTCTTTACTCGTTCCGTAATGCTTCATCCCGCAACTGACTCATTAGTCACATTGCTTGCAAGGCTTATATTGATGAGCATTGCCGAGAGGGCCCAGAGATACCTCTCCGAAACACGGAGTGACAAATCTTAATCTTGATCTATGCCAACCCAACAAATACCTTCGGAGACACCTGTAGAGCATCTTTATAATCACCCATTTACATTGTGACATTTGATAGCACACAAGGTGTTCCTCCGGTATTCGGGAGTTGCATAATCTCATAGTCGGAGGAACATGTATAAGTCATGAAGAAAGCAGTAGCAATGAAACTATAAAAATCATAACTAAGCTAATGGATGGGTATTGTCCATCACATCATTCTCCTAATGATGTGATCTTGTTCATCAAATGACAACACATGTCTATGGTTAGGAAACATAACCATCTTTGATCTGCGAGCTAGTCAAGTAGAGGCATACTAAGGACACTATGTTTTGTCTATGTATTCACACATGTACTAAGTTTCCAGTTAATACAATTCTAGCATGAATAATAAACATTTATCTTGATATAAGGAAATATAAATAACAACTTTATTATTGCCTCTAGGGCATATTTCCTTCAAAAACGTGTTTTTTCGTTTCTGAGAGGCACGGCCGTGACTCTCGTGAAATCAAAACCGTGCCTCTCGCGAAAGCAAAACCGTGACTCTCACGAAAGAAAAAAAACGCGTTTTTCCACAAAAAAATCAAATTTTTTTATCGAAAAGCTAAGGAAGACCAGTGGAAACCCAAAACGTCAAAAAAAAGGAAAAAACTATTTAAAAAACCCAAAATGTGTGTGGAAAAATAAAAAATAAAATTCAGAGAGAGCGCCCAGAGCGCAACATGTGGCAAATGGCTGAGAGTGCGTCAAGTGTCGCTAATCGTTGTGAGGCTCCCGAAGAAGTGCTCGTTAACTAGTGGCTCCCGGGAATTTCCTAACCGACGCTCTTTGCATCAAGTTGTCGCTGCTTCGCACAGTGGCGAGCAATCTGACGAAAAGGGATGGGCCGGCCCAATTTCCGAACGTATCCACGCGCTACAGTATCCGGTTTTGTGAACCTTCTAGAAGTTTCTGAACTGGTTTTCACTGCTTTTTTATTTTTCGTTTTTTTGTTTCTTTTTCCTTTTTGTTTTCTGTTTCTTTTTCCTATTTTATTTACTTATTTCATTTATTTTATTTCTTTTCTAATTCTTTTTTCTTCCGTATTCTTAGTTTCATTTTTTTCAGATTTCAAAATTTGTTTGAACATTCAAAAAAAATCCTGTTATTAAATTTTTTTCCGCAAATTCAAAAACAATTTCGATTTTAAAAACATTCGCCAATTTGAAAAAGTGTTCTCTTTTTAAGAAATTTTTTTGTTTTAAAATTTTGTTCTAAAATTCAAAAATGTTCACAAATTTCAAATAACACTATTTCCTTATTGTGTTCATAGTTTCAAAATTAGTTCACATACGCAAAAAATGTCCCTTTTTTCATAAAATGCCCATGTTTTCCAAAATTGATCCGCTTTTTCAAAAATAAAATCACATATTCAAAAAAGTTTCTATTTAAAAAAATCGCACATTGAAAAATTATTCACATCTTTAAAACTTGTTCATGATTCTCAAAAAATGTTCCTGTTTTAAAAAAAAAGTCAACAATTAAAAAATGTTGTTGTTCTCAAAATTTGTTCACAAATTCAAAACTGTTCATTTCTTTAAAACAAATTGTTCACATTTTGTCAAAACTTGTTTGTGTTCATGTAAAAAAACTTGCGTTGTTGTCAAAAATTGTGCGGAATTCATAAAATGTTCCTGTTTTTTCAAGATTTGTTCGCAAATTCAAAAAATGTTCGTGTTTTTTAAACAAATCACTTTCATAAAATTGTTCGCATTTTCTAGAAACTTTATTGTTTTATCAAAAATTGATCGTAATTTAAAAAAATTGTTCCTGTTTTTCAATATTTGTCCACAACTTAAAATTGTTCCTGTTTTTTCAAATTTGTTGATAAATTCGAAAAATTGCTAACATTTTTTTAAAACTCGTGTGTGTTCTATCCAAAATGTTTGTACTTTTTAAAAGATATATTCAGAATTTACAAGAAAAGATCAAAAAAAGGAAAAATAGTCCGATCTACCGGTGTGACTAGGTCTAAAGTATTCACATTGCCTTTTCACCATCAAGTTGAATCAGGCGTAGTGGCTAGCTACATCTGTCTACAGGCTCGCGGTCACGAGCTCGAATCCTATGCGGCAGATAGGAAGTCCTGCTGGCGCGACCATGTCCGTGGAACCCACTCGTGGTGATGGAGTGAGGAGTATCCGGCGGTGGGCTGGGGTGATTTGAGTCAGGCGAGGGCCAAGGATGGTCCGGCCGTCCAGCGATAGAGAGAGCCGCATCGCATAGAAGTTGATGTGTTGTTGCTCAAAAAAAAGTGAACATGCTAAAGTTCAAAATAGAAGTGAATGTGTCTTATACATTTGTGGTTATCTGATATATTTTTCATGGAAATGACTTGTCCGTGCTTGTTTTACGCAAAGTATGACTTTCCTGGCAACTTTGGCTGAGCTAAAAAGGTTAATATTTATTTGGGTGTTCACGCAAAAATACAAGAATTGGGTTGCACCGAATTTTTAGCATACCCAGTGACCACTTTTACAAGCCTAGATAATTTTCCATGTCTTCCAATAGATATAAATATGATAGTACGTTAGATCTTGATTTATATAAACATATTAAAATAATTGTATAAATAAATATTTACTAGGGCAATACCCGTGCATTGCAACAAGATATATAAATATTCTAGTACGTTAGCTTGCGATTTACCTGCTCATATTAATGTGATTGTGTTAATAAATAGTTATCACCTGCTTGTGATTTACCTTATAGTTTAATGAGAAGTTTGGTAAGTAAATTAAGCTGAAATTGATTCATAAGGTAAATAAATTAAGGTGATTGATTAGCATACAAGGAAGATGCGGACAAAGGGCATGGTGAGAAAAAATAGGTTTGACGAAAGAATCAATGGACAGATGTGGTGAGAGGGGGGAGAACAGGTGACGAAGCATTCCGCCGGCAGGAAAAAAAAACACTTCTCTTTCTTGAAGTAGTAAAGATAAATTATGCCTGTGATTTACCTATCTAAATAAAAAATCACTTTATGTAAGTCAATGTAAGGGGGAATGTAAGGGGGAATGGTTATCAAAGAAAGCTGCTAAAAACAGAGATATCAGGGGGGGAATAAAAATAAAGAGAGGAAGGGAAAAAACGAAACGAAGAGAGGAAGGGGAAAACACAAGTAAGATTGGATGAAGAAAAGAAACGTCATTCTTTTTAAAAATAATAATAGTAGAGACAGAGATGTTGCTAAATTTGGGCAAATCTATCCAAGAAAACCTTGACCAATATTTTGGCTAGCAACCTTCTTTATCTTTTAGACGGAACGAACCAAATGTTTTTGACAAAATGTGCCTGAAAAGAGTTAATAAAAAAACACCTTCTACCTGCATTTACGGGTGTCGATTACATTAAATAATGAAAAACAACAGAAATATCTATGTCTTATACATCTACCACCACAAATTAGAAAAGAAAACTAACAAAAAGGAAAAACATTATAAATACCCAATGAAAATTCCCAAACACCTAATCCATGCATCCTCGAAGAAACCGCCTGAGTTAGATGGAGATGGGGCAATCAACTGCTGAAGGATCTCTCTTTTTTTTGGAAAGAATCAGATCTATTATAAAACCTCATTAGAAGTATAAAGCATTCCAGACATAATAAAGATTTACATCGAGATTTCGAAACCACCGAACGACCATTAGTGCCGCCAGAACAAGCCGCCGACGCACCACTGTCGCTGCTCCACCACTACAGCTAGCTTGACCTTGTCGATAATAGTTGGGAAGTCTCCATGCACGTGCCCCTAAGGACCAGTGCCCTTGAGCTGCAGTCGTCGTAGTTGAACTCTTGCATAGATCTAAAGCACCGGACATCAAATCTCACAACATGATGGAAAATCGTTACCTCGCCATCCCCAAGAGATAACAGGAATCTATGCATGAGCTCTGTCGACTACGTCCAAACGAACGAACTCGAGGAGTATCGAAGCCCAGAAAACAAACTTGAAGAAGAGGCCCTGGTATCTTCTCGAGCATCGCATCTGTAAGGACTAAAAACATCCTAACATAAACTACTAACCGGAGCAGAGACACGGAAACTTCCCTACCCGCCATGAGCCACCAGAGCTGTAGGCAGAGGGGAGGCGGGCCCGCGAGCTCGCTTGAATCGGAAGGGAAAAGTTTCTCCTAGCCGCCTAGGGTTAGGAAAGGAAACAAGAGGAAGTCGTGACTAAGCTCATCATTAGGATGCCACTTGAGCTAGGTTTTCTTTTTATTTTTTATTTAATTTCCTATAAGTTCTTTTTGAAAAGAAAATTCTTGGATTCGATTTATAGGGAAAATTTATCCTACCACCCAGGGGTAGTTACCCCACATGTCTCATATACTATAGTTTAGTGTTATATATACTACTTTATCATTATAAATATTTCATATATTATATATAACATATTCTAAAGTGGGTTACATGAAAAAATTGCAAGTTATCCCATGGTTTTATTATATTTGCGAAATATGTATATATTTGTACGTAAAAAAGAGCATACTCATAATACGATCCATACTACGCATACATACTCTCCGATTTGATAGATACTACATACAACATATAAAACTCAAATGGTGGTAACTACCACTGGTGGTAGATAAGATCTATCATATATATATCCTACTATAAATAAATAAATACACTTTTAAAAATTTCAGTGTGTATTCTTAAAACGTTAAGTCATATATAACACAAATATACACTATATATTTTTTAAAGGTTCACCATATATAAAAAATGTTTATCATATATAGTTTTTAATATATTCTAAATGTAGTATCATCAAAATTTAAAAATATTTCACTGCATATAAAATGTTTTATCATATATTGCAAAATGCATAGTATATTTAAAAAGATCACCATATGTTCAGAATATTTTATTGTACATAAATGTCAACTTATATTTTTAATAAGTGCACCGCATGTTAGACCAGAGTTCCTCATATATAAAAAATCAATGTGCATTAAAAAATATCATCAATATTATTAAATGTTTGCAACACAGAAAACTGGAAAAAAAGAAAACAAACATAGAAGACAAACCTAGATAAAAAAATCCCAAGGGAAACCAATCTCAAAGATAAAAACGAAATGAAGAAAAAAACATACTAATCGAAAACCGAAAAAAAACAGCACAAGAGAAAAAAAATGAAACACTGCACTTGCATTTTTTTTAGCAGACCGAACTGTACCGAACAGCGATTGCAGGGAACAAACTGTACCGAACAGCCCCACTGGGCCGACAAACTTAAGTTTTACGCCCGGCAGCAGAAGGTTCCCTGAATCAGGTTTTCAGTTTCTTTTTCATTTTTCATACTTTTTCGTTTTTAAAATTTTTCGTTTTTCTTTTTATTTTTCTTCTTTCTTTTTCCTTTTTATTTTTTGTTTTCTTTTTAGTTTTTCAATTAAGTTTTCGTAGTTTAAATTTCATGTTCGCAAAATTCATATTCGTGCTTTTAAAAAAGATCAAATTTAAAAAATATTCATGTTTTCAGAAATTGTTCATAAATCCAAAATAAAATTTCAATTTTAGAAAATCGTTCGGGGATTTTGTTCTCATTTTTCAAAAATTGTTTGGAATGTTTTTAAACATATTCGTCCTTCTAAAAAAATATTCAATTTTAAAAAAAATAATGTTTTCAAAAAGTTGTTCATAAATTCAAATTAATATTGCATTTTCAAAAAACAATTCGGAGATTTAAACGATGTTCTAATTTCAAAAAAATTGTTCCGGGATTAAAAACAATGTTCTGATTTTTTTAAAAATTGTTCAGAATGTTTTTCCCAAAAAAAGTAGAATTTTTCAAATAAGGATATGATTTTTAAAAAGTGTTCCTGTTTTCAAAAATTGTTCACAGATTTTTAAAAAAGTTCTTTTTCCAAAACAATTCACGTATTAAAACAAATTTCGCATTTCTATTTTTTGTGATTGTCAAAATTGTACTCCATTTTGAAATTTGTTCCAAAAATTCAAAATATGTTTGTGATTTTAAAGTTTGTTCCCAGTCTGATGTTTTCTTCACAAATTTGAAAAATGTTCGTATTTACTAAAAAATTCAGAAATTTCAAAATGTGTTCGCCATTTCACAAAATTGTACCTATTTGTCAAAAATTGTTTGCAAGTTAGAAAATAACTCAAATATTAGAATATTTTTCGAGATTCTTTCTAATAGTGTTAGCTCTGCTGTTGCTATTAGTTTTAAAATAGTGCTACGTACATTGGGAAGTAGATCTCGTTTGTTGTAGTGGCTTGCAGTGTGCGCTCGTGTGTAGGCAGTCATGGGATTGAGTCCCAACTAAGGTGAACAACTTTTTTGTGATTTTTCGCGGCCCACCCCAATGGACCGGCCCAGTTGGCCGCACTGTGCGAAGGGGTATATATTGCCGCAGAATGCGGAACATAGGTGCTCCCCAGGCAACTCCTATTTGGCACACAAGGTCGCCCGCGAGCGACCTGGCGCGTACTGCCTCAGGTGCTGGGGTATGGTATGGGCAGTCCCATTTCCGGATTGATCTCCATCGGTGTAGGAAGGTTCTAGAACCTTCTCTCAAATGTTTTTTCTTTTGCTTTTTTATTTCCTTTTTTATTTTTATTTTTATTTTCTCTTATCCCTTTTTTATTTCTTCATTTTTATTTTTTATTTCCTTTTTCTATTTCAATTTGCGAACACCTTTCAATTCTTAAGCATCTTTCAAAATCATGCATTACTTACTTTGCCCTTTTATATTGTTGCCATTACTTGCTTCTCAGCAACCATGCATAACAATGTTGTTTCCCTTTTTATAGGAAAATATTACCTCGTAGATTCGGGGTATCCAAACTATGAAGGATATCTTGCTCCTTAGAAAGGCCAAATATACCATATCCCGAATTTCATAATGGAAGAAAACCAGTGGGCAAATATGAAGTGTATAATCATGGGCACTCTTCACTTAGAAATGTTGTTGAGCGATCATTTGGAGTGCTCAAAGCTAAATGGCGCATCTTGAAGGGTGTACCTAGCTTCGACCCTCGTAAAGAAAAAAAAGATTATTGTTGCTTGTATGTCGTTGCACAACTACATTCGTGAGACCAACTTACCCGATGAGGAGTTTGACAAATGTGATGAAGACGAGGATTATATTTGTGATGAGGACTTGCGATTAAAGCCACTCCAAGGAGAAAGTGTTCCGGTGAAACTTTACATCGTCGAACAGAGTCCGTGATAGTATTGCTAACTCCTTGATGAGCTCGAGTGGATGATAGAGTTTTTTTATCTGTTCATGGACGAACTACTATTCTATTTTGTGGGCCGCTCCTAGTAATCTAGTTGTTGGGCTTTTGCTTCTAAAATTTGCTAGGGTTCCAATGTAGTGATGTATTGATCAATGATAAAATATTTGAGTTCTGCTATTTCATCAACATGATAAGTTGTTTGCCATTTCTAATTCTATGTTGTGTATTGATCCTTATAAAAAGATGCTACTCTTTCGCAATGTCAAAATATCATGTGATGCTACTCTTTCACTATGCCAAAATATCATTAAACAACGTGCAACCAATCTCTCAGCTTATAGGGGTATTTCAAACATTTTTCTCCACATCAACAACTCATACAACTAGTTTGCTAAATGGCGATTTTTCCGCAGCAGATTTTCCGGAACTGCTTTTAGAAATCCACAGTCCAACCAAACACCACCATAGCCTTAATCGCAAAGCGGTGAACACCCTCCCGTTGTCTTGGGCCGGCCCATTTCTTTTTATTTCTCTTTCTACTAAACACCAAAAAATGTTGCGGCAAAGTGATTCGAACTCAAGACTTATGCGTACCGAGAGAGCAGCAGTAACCACCTTGGAAATCCTACCACTTGTGTATATTCTCTCCTTTCCTTAGTTCAAAGGAAGCCCCTTTTCCTGGTTTGTTGGTCGATTTCCAGATAGTTCTTATCCTTTTTTTCTATTTTCTTTTATTTTCTTAAAAAATATTAACTTTTTACAAGTTCGAAACTTTCTTCAAATTTGTGCTTTTTTCAAAATCAATGAACTTTCTTCAAATATGTGATCTTCTGCCTAAAAATTCATCAAATTTTTCAAAATCAATGAGATTTTTTCAAATCCATGAACTGTCTAAAAAAATCTTTGATTTGTTTTTGCAAATCCATGAACTTTTTTCAAAATCAATGAATCTTTTCAAATTCATGAACTTTTTCAAAATTGATTGACATTTTTCAAAATTGATGAACTTCTATGAAATTGATGAAAAAAAAATTCCAAATCAATGATTTTTACAAAATTTGTGAACTCTTTTCTAAATTTGTGAACCTTTTTCAAATTCATGAACCTTTTTAAATTTTTGAGAAATCAATGGCCAGCGGGATCAAAATGGTCAACTATCAACAGATCAAAGGGTCAGAGGTTAAAAGCCAACTTTTTTAGCAAAAAAAAACAAAGCAGAAATGAACGATCAAAGCAGGGAACAAATGACTGAACAAGTAGGAATTTAGGTAAGGCCCACTTAGACGGGGGAGTGGGCGCCAGTTTGAAGAATGGGAGCTTAAGGCCCCCATTAGGAGCTCCCATCCCCGGTATCCATGGTGTTTCAATTAGATGTACAAGGGCTTGCCGATGGTATTCTGGGTCAGTTGAGTCTCTCGCTAATAGTAAAAAAACAAATTCCTTGCTAATTAATATACTTGAAGGGCATCTAAAAGGGATGTACTTGAAGGGCTAGGTAGTACTCCCTCTGTTCCATAATGTACTTGAAGGCCAAGGACACCTTCTCCTTTCCCAAAAGTGGCCACCAAGTTCAGTTTGAGCAGCTGCCTGGCATGGTCTTTGGCTGCGCCCACCACACCGAGCACTTCTATCCTTTGCCGGTGTCCTTGGCCTGGGCATGTGGAGGGTTACAAAACCACCTACCTTCTTCACGAAGCAGATCGATCATGGCCAAAGTATGCGCTTCTCTTACTGCCCATTCCCACCGGGGATGAGCGCATACAACTTTCTTCGGTTTGGCGACGACATTCCTAGTCATCCATTGCCGAACGTGCATCGCCAGAGCACACCCATCCTTCTGTCGGCCCAAGCCAACGATGGGTACTATGTCAAGCTCACTGCGGCCAGCGTGGGTCCATCGGGTGCCCGGCGTCACGCTGGAGATGTTCCGGCGCGGCCCGGGCGGGAAAGGCGGATGTGTGATCGACATTGGCACGAAGATGAGTGTGTTTGTGAACAAGGCACACATCCACGTCGAGTGGGCAGTGCGGCACTACCTGCAGCTCCATGGGGTAGAGCTCGTGCACATGTAGGGCCACCACCTGTGTGTCCACAAGCCGTCAGCCCACCGTGATGTCCTCCCGAGCATGACGTTGCATTTCAATAGTGGCGCGGGGCTCCAGGTCATGCCAGAGCATGTGTTTCTCGAGATCGTCCACGCTAACATCCACTATATGTGCCTTGCCTTCTTCCCGTCTTCAGAGCTGGCAATCATTGGCGCCAGGCAACAGATCCACCATCGCTTCATCTTCGACCTTCATGCTAGGACACCCTTATTAGCTTCAATCCGGAGGATTGCCACCTCGACGCTGGCGCCCCAAGCTAAATCTCGACATCTTGTACTGTAGTGCTGCTTGGAATAAATTGGTTGCAATAAACTCTTAGGTTTTCGACATTACAATTGATTTGTTTTGCCTTTTAGGTGTGGGTAATGTTTGGACCACTAGATGAAGATTTGATGGCCTATATTAGCCCTCTCCTAGTCCGGTTTTTAGAATACTCCCTCCTCCTCCTTTAAACCTAGGCACCAAGTAATAAGATCAAATTGGTGGCTCTGAAGATCATTCAGCCAATGCAAAAATTACCCCTTTTGCCGAGAGCTAGGAAACGAGGGAGGTGTTTTATGCAAAACCGTTCAGGAGCTATACACCAAGAAATAGAGGGGAATGGTTTTCAAAATCGATTTTGATTAAACTTAGTTCATGCAAATTTATACAAGTCTACTTCAAAGGGCTGGTTGGACACCATGCGTCAGTGGCATAAAAGATGACATGCGCGATGGTAAATTATTAGAGACGTAAAAATACCACGTATTAGTATTTGCATACATTTCCTTAACACATTGATGGACATCACGGATCTTGTTCCTGACCATCTTGATGATATTGTGAATTCTTAAAATGTACGAGCAGTCATTATGGAGTCGGAGCTATGTTAGAACAGTAGTAGGCCGTGCCCCGCCAAAACCAAATAGCCAAACATTGAAAAGTGAAGGCGAGGCATGGCCGTGATGGGAGCAAATAAAATGTACTTTCCTTTAGCCCCGGTTAAGCAGAGGCGGTGTAGCGGGCAGCAGCTGCTCCGACTTGGTCCGAGTCTTTGAGCGTCTCAGGACCGGCGCCTCGCACCGTCCAGGACGCAACGACACGGTGGTGACTTCGCTGTGCCGAGTAAAAGTAAACGGATGATGTACCGTACTAGTACTAGCGATGACCCAACGCGCACGTCCGACCCGCAGTTTACTCCTGGATCCTGTGAGGTCCAGAAGAGGCTCACACGCAGGCCAGTCACGAGCAGCCCGGCCAAAACCAAGACTCGACCGTGTGGTCTCGAGACCGACTCAACACTTACCCAGGCGAATCTCACGACTCCAAGTCAAAAAGTTTCTATGGGCGTGTTTGGTTAGTTTCTCCATCGGGTCTGGCTAGCATAGCAAAAACGAGTCAGACTGAGCAGGGCCTGGGTAAGAAAAAACAGGGCCAAAAACGTAGATGATTAATTGATTGGTGTCTGCATTAGGGGTCTTGTCATCGAGATGCAATTTTCAGCCCGCGTTTAGTTGCATACGTGCATATGATTAGGAGTTAACAACAAAGCTTAACACCCATCAGGTTTGGCATCTCATTTCGTCGAACACACGTTGAGCGCGCCGGAGGTTCCTCTGCCCATGCTCCCGGCGACCATGGGCGCGCTCGGCACCCGGACTCCTCCACGCATGGCACCGTGGCCGCGCCAGGCTCGCGGTCGTGGACGCGCCCAACTCCGGGCGCCTGCCGCTCTTCACCCTGGCGTCATCCCTCGCACCATGCCCGCCGCGTGCTCGGCGAGCTCCGCGTTCTGGTGCGTCCGTCACGCGGCGAGCAGCGTCTTCCAGATCATGGCGTCCAACCTCGTCGTGCTCCGGTTCAGCAGGTCCATGGCCTTGTCGAGCTGCCCGACACGCCGAGCAGGTCCACCATGCACGCGTAGTGGTCCGGCCCGGGCGCCATGCCGTGGTCCGCCTGCATGGACCGGAAGTGTGCCCGGTCGGCGTCGACCAGGCCGGCCTGGCTGCACGCGAAGAGAAGGCCGATGAAGGTGATGTAGTCCGGTCGGCACCCGGACATATAAAAAACCACGAGCTCCGGTCACCGCAGCCAAGCCGACCCAGCTCCAGCATCCAGATCCTAGAGCCGCCGCAGATCCCGGCGGGGAACCTCACCCAAAACCACCAGGCAAGGCCGCGCAGAGGACCAATTTAGTTAGCCAGCAGCAGAAGTGGGAGAGAGGGGGTGGAGAGGAGGTGTGTATGTGTCGTGCTTGGTGGCCTGCGCCTCGCCGCGCTTGTCGAGGTTGGCAGTGAAGCGAAAGCGGCGCTTGGGGTTCTTGACGACGCTGCAGAGCTTGCGCAATGCCGCAGCGCCTCCTCGGACGAGTTCTAGCGCCGCGGTCGAGTGGTGGTGGGACATGGACTTCGGGGTGGCGCCTGCATCGCGGCGGGCCGACTCCAGTAAACAGCGCGTTCAACGGCGGGACAAGTTCCAGCCTCCGGCCCGCCAGCGGGCGATGCGCACCACTTAGAGGACCTGTCGTCGCCGCGGACGCCGACGGACGGGATCGCACTGGAGTAGAGGGAGAGAGGGGATTGAGGATTAGGGAGGGAGGGGATTAACTGGAGACACACGTCTCCAGAGAGCCACCCACGTGCGCCTCGAAGCATCGCTCGAGCCTGGCTCTGGGGAAACTGTCGATTCGGCCGTTCCCACCGGATCAGACCCAGAGGTGCTTTATGAACCGTGCTATACGGGCTCAACAGTGTATGCGAGGAACCAAACAACCGAGGTCCGAAAAGATGCTGCATCACGCGGGGCTGGTTGGGCTCGATGCAGGCAACCAAACACGCTATGTAAGTCTCACTTTGTTTTTCTTTTCTTTTGCTTCCAGCAGGAAAAAGGTGCGCCTCTGCTTTCGCGCTCCTACCCCGAGTATACATCCGCCACCAGCAGCTGCCCGCCCCGCTCCCACGCACACAGAGAGACAGACACACCGTCCTCCTCCGTCCACCCCCCATGTCGCCTTCCCGCCTCTCCTCCCCTCCCTTCCCTTGCACGTCACTTAAGACTTAACCCAAGCAACCAGCGCGAGCTCCATCGGCCTCCCTCCGCACCGCAGCAGTACAATCCAAGCAACACCCCCCTCCCTCCCGTCGTCATCATCCCAACCCCGCGCGTCTCCCTCGCCACGCACGAGCAGTAGGAGCCCGGCAAGAACCGAACCATTTCTTTTCCTCCGTCCGAGCCCACCTAACCTCGCTCTCACCTCACCAAACGCCTCCTCGCCCAAATCCTCCCCCTCGCTCGACAGCCGCAGCTCCATTCGACTGATCGTGCGCGCGGAAATGGGCGGCGGCTGTGGCGCGAGGCCGTTCTTGGCCCTGCTCGCCGTCGTGGCGGCGGCCATGGCGATGGTGGCGCCGGCGCGGGGGCGGTTCGTGGTGGAGAAGAGCAGCGTGAGGGTGCTGGCGCCGGAGCACATCCGGGGGCACCACGACGCGGCCATCGGCAACTTCGGCGTGCCCGACTACGGCGGCACGCTCACGGGCGTCGTGCTCTACCCGGACAAGAAGGCCACCGGCTGCGCCGAGTTCCCGGGCAAGTTCAAGTCCAAGTCCGGCCGCCCCGTCGTCCTCCTGCTCGACCGCGGAGGTACACACAACACACAAGCTCGCTCAGCAATTATCTTCAGCCATTAACCCTGCTGATTTCATTGATTGATTCCTGGCTCTGGCCAATTCTCACGGGGAAGACATTGCTGATGTTTTAATTGGGAAGCTACTGATGGGAGTAGTACTAATATACAATTAGCCTAATACGTACACATGCTAATTACTTTAGTGCTAGCAGTATTACTTTAATCTTGTTGATGTAGATACATCTCCAACTTAGATATGAAAGATTGTGATGAAAGCTTCTTTTAATCTTTTTTTTCAAGAAACTGAACTTCTTTTAGTCTGCGGTGGGGGAAAGGGACTTCACAATTCTGGACAGCTAGTGGATATAAATTTTGCCCTGTTCCATTCAGTCCGCTGTTTTGTAAAAGGTAGAATCAGGCGACTTTTCTTGGTTGAATGCCATGTAAGTGGCCAAAAATTCGAATTCAAACGAAATTTAAAACAAGAAAAGGTACGTACCAAATTCAAACGAAATCGTCCTACCTGCTCGACGGTGGAGGTACATACACGCTTTTGATGATGCTAGTCTTTTATTTGCCTTATTAGCGATTTTGGCTAATTCTCACGAGGAAGGAATTGTTGAACTTCATGTCAAAGTGAAATTACTCGAGTTTGATTGCGTGAGTTCGACCTTGCCGACGATATGAATTTGTCCTTTTTGCACAGGTCGCATTCAACGTTTTTTCATCCTGAAATTTTACACACATACACATAAAATTCTTGTTTACTTGCACAAATTTTTTCAGATTTTTTTGAAACCAAAAAAGTTTGAAATTTGATTTGTTTTAATAGAAAAGGCCTCCATGGAGGCCAAGAGCCAAACGTCAGTTCTCCAAACATGCTGATTACTTTAGTGGCACCAGTCGTAGTTTTTTACTTGTTTTATGATGTGGATTGGTCTCCAACTTAGATATACGAGAGACATTGTGATCACGACTTCTTAAAACTGCGGTAGGGGAATGGAGTTCACAATTCTGATCTGCTACTGGTCATTGAAAAGGTAGAACCGGGCGACTTTTCTTGGTCGAACATCATGTAACTAGTCAAAAATTTGAATACTGACGAAATTTATTAAAAAAGCACCAAATTCAAATGCAAATCTGTGGGAACGCGCCAAATTCAAATGGAATTTATAACGCACCAAACTAATGTTTTCCTGATGGGTTATCTTCAGTTTGCTCCCCTTTTCTGCGTCAACAGTTTCAGATAACTGCCTAACCTGCCAACTCTGAACCCAGACAGCCAGAAGAGTAGACAGCCATTGCATTTGTTGGTGCCCATTTCATTTGATCCAACCATCGCAACGCACCTGATCACAACACTTCCACTACCAACTCCAACCAGTTGGTGCCGCAAGCAATTCCTTCAAGCCAAAGACAGAACCAGACAGACCAACAATCTGTCTCATCCTTCCTTGATTAATTTGCAAGCAAAGAAAGAAATAATTCCACACTTCCATTTCAAGAAACATAAAAGATGAACGAATTCTGGTACATTACTCTGTAGCTGTAAAAACTGACGGCGTGACGACGTTTGTACTGTCCCAACAGAGTGCTACTTCGCGCTCAAGTCGTGGAACGCGCAGCAGGCGGGCGCGGCGGCGGTGCTGATCGCGGACACGGTGGACGAGCAGCTGCTGACCATGGACACCCCCGAGGCGTCCCCCGACACTCGGTACCTCGACAAGCTCAACATCCCGTCGGCGCTGGTGAACCGCGCCTTCGGGGAGTCGCTGAAGCGGATGGCGGAGAAGGCCGACGCGGAGGGGGAGGTGGTGGTGAAGCTGGACTGGCGCGAGTCGATGCCGCACCCGGACGAGCGGGTGGAGTACGAGCTCTGGACCAACAGCAACGACGAGTGCGGCCCCCGGTGCGACGAGCAGGCGGCCTTCGTCCGGAGCTTCCGCGGCCACGCCCAGATCCTGGAGCGCGGCGGCTACGCGCGCTTCACCCCGCACTACATCACCTGGTACTGCCCCGAGGCGTTCCGGCTGACGCGGCAGTGCCAGTCGCAGTGCATCAACCACGGCCGGTACTGCGCGCCGGACCCGGAGGAGGACTTCGGGGAGGGGTACGAGGGGAAGCAGGTGGTGGTGGAGAACCTGCGGCAGCTGTGCGTGCACCGGGTGGCCAACGAGAGCGGGCGGCCGTGGGCGTGGTGGGACTTCGCCATGGACTACAAGCTGCGGTGCTCCATGAAGGAGAAGAAGTACAGCAAGGCGTGCGCGGAGGAGGTGGTCACCGCGCTGGGGCTGTCGCTCGACAAGGTGCTGGCGTGCATGGGCGACCCCGACGCGGACGCCGACAACGCCGTGCTGTCCAAGGAGCAGGAGGACCAGATCGGGCGCGGGTCAAGGGGGGACGTCACCATCCTGCCCACGCTCGTCATCAACGACGTCCAGTACAGAGGTATGGTTTGGTGTGTTGTTGTTGCACCGTCTCTTTAGTTTCTCCGGCGACCAGAGAACGGAGGATTTGACATGGTGTGTGTTGTGTGCGTGTAGGGAAGCTGGAGAGGACGGCGGTGCTCAAGGCCGTGTGCGCCGGCTTCAAGGAGGGCACCGAGCCGCAAGTCTGCCTCAGCCATGGTGAGCGCCAAGGCCTTCATTTCCGACGACAAGACGGCGAAACGACGATGAACTTCTGACGAGCTTTTGTACGCAGACATGGAGACGAACGAGTGCCTGCACCGGAACGGCGGGTGCTGGCGGGACGAGGCGACGAACGTGACGGCGTGCCGGGACACGTACCGGGGCAGGGTGTGCGAGTGCCCGGTGGTGAACGGCGTGCGCTACGACGGCGACGGGTACACCCACTGCAAAGGTACCTACCTACACTTTTCTCTTCATTCACACGACGGCGCTAGGAAAATAGTACTACCGGCGTGCTCATGTCTCTCCCCTGTTTTGCTGTCTCAGCTGTTGGTCCGGGAAGGTGCGCGCTGAACCACGGCGGGTGCTGGTCGGAGACCAAGGGGGAGCGCACCTTCTCCGCCTGCTCGGTACGATACAACCTCCTCCCTCCCCTACTTCTAGCCTTCAGAGTTTCACTCAGGAAACCTCTGAACCTCATCATCGTCTACCTACGAACCTATCCATGATCTCTGCTAACCTCACGAACGGTGGTGCCAGGACACGGCGCTGAGCGGGTGCCGGTGCCCGGCGGGGTTCCAAGGCGACGGCCACAAGTGCGAGGACCTGGACGAGTGCAGGGAGAAGCTGGCGTGCACCTGCCCGGACTGCCACTGCAAGAACACCTGGGGCAGCTACGAGTGCGGCTGCAGGGGCAACCAGGTGTACATCCGCGGGGAGGACGTCTGCGTGGCCAACAGCATGTCCAGGTTCGGCTGGCTCGTCGCCGTCCTCGCCGTCTCCTGCGCCGCCGGCCTGGGGGTCGCCGGCTTCGTCTTCTACAAGTACAGGCTCAGGGTACGTCTCCCCAACGCAAATGGCGCACACAAAGACCATTATTAGCACGACAAAAACTGACTCTTGGTGTTTCATTTCCTACTAGTCGTACATGGACTCGGAGATCATGGCCATCATGTCCCAGTACATGCCGCTCGACAGCCAGAACAACGAGCACCAGCCGCTCCGGCAGCATGCTTCAGACGCCTAAGGTAACAATCGTTCAGCCAAATGTGTTTGTCCTAGTAGGTTGCCAATGCAACATATGGTTCATTTTTCGCACTAAACCACCCCTGAAAATGGCTGCAGCTTATGAACAGGGAGCAGATGGAGATGGGTTTGGGTATGGAAGCTTGCAGACTCTTCAACCATACCCGGCAGATACTTTGCTATGATGCTTTTCAATGATTTTTTTGTTACTACAACTTCCCTTTCTATATATAGAAGAAACAAGAGAACCATGGTTTGTACAAAGCAGGCCGCAGGGGTGAGCTGTAGATACATAGCTAGGTAGGCATTTCTGCTCCCCTTGTGGCTGTGGATCGCAACACATTAGACAGAATACTTTCACTAAGAACATACAAAGTGTGATGTACAATGGATGACGTCGAAACACCGGGGGCTTTATTGTGACATGTATCAATACTGTTGTAAGTGCTACAGTTTCAGAATCAATGGTAGGCATACAGGTGATAGCTTGCTACTTTTCTAGTAGGTCCTCACTGGTAAGCCGACTTTATTAGTAGCTGAGCTGCGTGAGTTACCGTGCGTTGTCCTACAATCCGTTCCTTGGACAGTGGAGCATCGCCAGGCTCTAGGTTTGTCCACGTCGATCGACGGGTCCATGATGTGATTCTGGTGACCCTATTTGGGCACAAGAATCGTGTGCCCTGAAAACAGGACTCCCTGCTGAGAGCTCACTCCCTTACCAAATAAATACCATTTCATTTCTGAAATGGTCGAAATATGTGATCCATAGTACAAGAGGAAACAGACCACGCCATGATCATTCAAGCATCCATTATCTCATTAGTGCCTTAAAGAGGTAAGGGAGTTTCAGGGTTGTCGTAAACAAATGGCGACGACACTTCTAGAATCAAAATGACGATAGGAAAATCTCCCAAAAGAAATATCCACTTTCCCAGTGATTTTATTTGTCTAACTACCAGCCCGTAGAAAGAAGACGGGCTGCATGGATTGAATGTAACATTACACCTCTCAAAACAAGGGAAATCCGCTAAATCTTCTTAGGGGCTAAATGAGATCTTACAACAGTGTATCAGAAGCCTTTTACTTGTATTGCTCTGAAATTTCACGAACAAACTTGTCCATGAATTGACACTTCTTGTCAAAACCCCAGCCAGGATTATTCTGCAAAACACAAGAAGGCACAACCGAATAGTAGCTAAGTAGCAAGCAGGAAGCAGGTTTTGTCTAAGAAAACAAAAGATACGAATACTGAAATACATTAAGTATCAACACATAAATTATCCTTTTAAGGTACTATCTAGAACAGCACACTAAGATGTGAAATGCAAACGATTATCATCTTTTTCCTTCAAAAACTATGGAGACAAATGGCATTGCATATTTTGAGTTTACGATGCTAGCTGCAAATATTTCAATATGTGATGCTCATATCCATCAGCAGTTTATAACAAGCTGACTTTTAGCATATGTGTTTAGCCAACTTCAAAGTTAGATAGTATCAGAGATTTGCTATCTTTGAGGAACGAGTGCAAGCACTTATAGATCTATCTGACACCCATACAGACATACAACTAGATAGGGGATGTTCAAAGACCAGAGTTTTTTTTTTTCCGGAAGAGATCGCGGCCGTAGTTAAAATCATGTTTCGTATGCTAACAGAAGGCTGATCTATTTTTAAACAAGCTGACTATTAATAGTTATGTTAGAACCCGCCAAATAAGACAAGAATCATGTTGCTTCCGTTACAACTAAACATTCAGCAGCTCAATTACTCAAAAGGCTAAATTGATTGACTGACTCATGATACTATGCTGTCTAGAGCATCAGTTGTAATAAGAAGGCTAACCTTGAGAGAAAGTAAAGTTTTATCAGTAAACCGCTTTACTGAATTGGGTATGTTTGCTGGAAGAGTGTTGGCAACCCTTTGCAGCTCCCCTTCTTGCTGTATTGCAGTTACGACATCAGGCCCACTGTACATATCTATCATCTCTTTCATATGGGGTGCCTTTAAAATGATATCGGCCACGGCATCCTAAGAATGATACAGCAGATTAGTGGGTCAGTTGAAACCCTAAAATGAACTCATATGGCAGCAAAGTGAATGCAAGTACACAACTGTGAACTGCTAATGTATAGATGTAATTTGAAATTTAGGGTACACTAAAAGCTGAATTCCAAAATCAGAGATGCTTCTTTCTACAAATCTGGTCAGTATCTGGAAAATATAACCGTCTTACCATATTAATGATGAAACTATGGAGACATTCATGCCTTTCTGCAAAGATAATCTACAAAACTTAAATCCAATGTATTTGGCAAACTACCTTTATTTGGAACAGGAAACTCATCTGATAGTTTAGCAGTTTAACCTTATCAGCCAGGTCGAACCAGAAAATTGACCGTGGAAAGTTAGATATTCTATGTAAACCTCATACTGACTCCACATCATTTACAAAAATATGCATATCAACACTAGAATATTATCAGAGTAGATCTGAGATTTAACAGCAAATCCACGAATACCTTTTCGGCCACGATACAGGTAGTTGTATATGTATACTACTGGACAAAGTTAGGGGAAGTTTGATTGCCAACATAACACGAGGATATAAATTGCAAACGGAAGCTGTACTATTTTGATATTATTCTCTGGTCCATAACTTATTTATCAAGTCTAACGCAAGCAGTCTCGTATCATCCAAATATAGATATGTACCCAATACGCAAGCTATAACAGCAAAGCAAGGTAAAAAAAACCTTGCCCGGTAGACTTACTCTGGCACACTCCGATGTATTTGGTGACTAGTTGCAAGAAATACAAGTATATCATAAGAAAATATCTACTTGCACAAACATTTCCAGAGTGAAACAGATATGGCATGAGGGCAGTTAAACAAATCACCTCCCATTCTTCCTGGTCCTGGATGCCTTCATAAGCAACTATGAATGGCTTTACTTTCTCCAGCATCTCCTGCAATGACATAGGCGGCTTCTCCTCAATATCAGGATTACCAAAGCTCACATTGTACTCTGGCTCAAACTCAATCTGCACACACAAACATTCAAAGATAAAAAGCCATAAGGGATCCAACAAGCACACACAGATCTTATAATTTTGATAACTCTGATGCAGTGCAGAGCGCACCATGTTATCGGTATGAATATCGTCGAGAAGCTTATCATTCTCCGGGTGTGGCAGTGCCTCATCTGCTGCCTCATCGAACGCCTCATCCCAAATCTTCATTTTCTCAGGCCCAAGCCGCTTCTCGAGTTTCTCGCCATCAGCGTTGTCACCCAAGAAGATCTTTTCCTGCTCGTTGACGTCAGCAGGCCGACGGCCACCGTCCCGGCCACCTCCGCGGCCCCCACGCCCCCCTCTCCCGCGTCCACCGCCAGTATCGCCACGGCCAAGGAGCTCCAAAGCACGCTTCACAGCCTCCTGTGGCGCCAATTTCGGCTGCCCGCTTGGAGCCGACGGGGCCGGAGCTTTCCTTGCCCCGCGACTTCGAACGAAGCGGTTCTCCTCGGGGGCCCTGTCCACCGCTGGCTGCACACGCGGCACGCCGCGGCCGGCGCCGGAGGTAGGGATCGAACGCGGCGGCTCGGATGAGGAGGAGGCAACGGTGGCTGGCGGCTCCTGATCGGAGGGGGGAGGGACGGAGTCGAAGCGCTTTGCGAAGGTGGGTTGGTTGGGGGCATCTTCGTCGGATGGCGGCGGCGGCGGGGGAGGAGGCAGCGGGGATCCACGGCCGCGGCCAGCGCCAGAGAAGGACGAGAAGGACGGGATGGTGGGGGAGGGCGGGATCACGGGCTCCCCGCGGCCACGGCCGGCAGAAGATGATGCGGCGAAGAGATCCGCCCCATTGTCGTCCTCGGGGATAGGCCTCCCGGGAGCGCGCGGCGGCGCGGAGGCGGAGGGCGGTAGGCCGCGCCCGCGCCCGCGCCCAGCGCCACCGCTGCCGCCGATGCCGGAGAAGGAAGAGAACGCGGCGGCGTAGGAGGAGGGGAGGTGCGCGTGCCGCCGGGCGGCGGCGGCGGCTGCGGCGGCGCCGATGCCTCGCATGGTGGTGGTGGGGATGGGTTTAGAGCGCGCGATGCAGGCTAGGGTTGGGCTCGCGAGGTGTTCGACGAAATGGGCTGTGGAGTGGGGCCTGAAACGAATTTCGATCCGGCGTAAATCGAGGCCGTTGGATCTCAGTCGATGGCTGTATTTTCGCCGTCCGATCTTCATTTTCGCTAGAAGATTTGAGAGCAATATTCCACTTTCACGTATGGTCACTTGTCCTTGTAAAATCAGTACAGTTACTGAGCTCCCAGGAAATTGCGCTATCTGGTGTGTCGAGGGGTATAGCAGGCGCGTGGGACTAGTCTGTCAGGCGGCACGAAGAGGTTGACAGCCGGTTCGGTCCACCTCGCAGTTAACCCGTGTCGTATGTATGGGCATTCCTGGATTAGGTGCCATGTTGTCTCGAACAATCGAGTAATCAACCGAGCACGCCAACGCCCTATCTTCCCATTCTCATTGCCTCGGTCTAACCTCCTTCGTTCCCATCCCTTTTGCATCCAAGCAAGAAAAATGGGCTCGCAATGCTTCTCTCCCAAGACAACATAAGAGCACATCATGATTCGGCTGGAGAAGGACGTATGGAGGGGAAAGTGGAGGAAGCATAGCTGAGGTGGATGAGTGGGAGAGGGAGGCGCAGCAGGTGGCGTGAACAGGAAGGAGTGTCCGCGAACACTCGAAAATGATGTCTCGGACTAAGAAGTGAAGAAGCAGAGTCCGGTGAGTGGTGACAAAGGGTGGAGCTTGAGTGCTTGAACCAGCATGTGCGCTTGTGGAATAGTCAGCGCTGGTGCCTGCTCTTTCACTTTTAGTGGCGTGACGAGTAGCTGAATGGTGGCTGGTGACTCACCGAGTCGCCCCTAGTGAGGAAGTTCATCATGTTGGGGAACGTAGCAGAAATTCAAAATTTTCCTACGTGTCACCAAGATCTATCTATGGAGAAACCAGCAACGAGGGGAAGGAGAGTGCATCTACATACCCTTGTAGATCGCTAAGCGAGCGTTCAAGAGAACGGGGTTGAAGGAGTTGTACTGTCGTGATCCAAATCACGGAGATCCTAGTGCCGAACAGACGGCACCTCGCGTTCAACACACGTCTGACCGGTGGCGTCTCCCATGCCTTGATCCAGCAAGGAGAGAGGAGAGGTTGAGGAAGACTCCATCCAAGATAGCACAACGGCGTGGTGGTGATGGAGGCGTGGCAATCTGCGCAGGCTTCGCCAAGCACCGTGGGAGAGGAGGAGTACTTGGGAGAGGGGAGGACTGCGTCGAGAACTTGTGGTGCGGGTGCCTCCCACCCCCCATATATATAGGGGCAAGGAGAGGGGGCCCCTCGGATCCAATCGAGGAGGGGGGCGGCCAGGGGGAGGTGCCTCCCAAGTCAAGTGGAGGCCCTGCTGTTGGGGAACGTAGTAATTTCAAAAATTTCCTACGCACACGCAAGATCATGGTGATGTATAGCAACGAGAGGGAGAGTGTTGTCTACGCACCCTCGTGGGCCAAGCGAAGCGATCTGGCGTAGAGGAAGTAGTCGACGTTCTCCTCGCGATCCGACCGATCCGGCGCCGTTACTCCGGCGCCCGAGTTCTTGACACACGTCTGCTCGATGGCGTCCCTCGTACTCCGATCCAGCCGAGTGTCGAGGAGAGTTCCGTCGACCGACGGCGTGCAGGACGATCTTGATGTTTCACCGGCAGCGAGGCTTCGCTAAGCAGCGACGGTATAACCGAGGTGGAATATGGTGGAGGGGCGCGCGACACGGCTAAGGAACGATCTCACGATCAACTTGTGTGTTCAAGGTGCCCCCCGCCTCGTATATAAAGGAGCCGGGGGAGGGCGGCGGCCAAAGGAGGCATACAGGAGTCCTACTCCCTCGGGAGTAGGATTCCCCAATCCTAGTTGGACTAGGATTCCGGAGGGGAAGAGAGAGAGGGCGGCCCCTTCTCCTAGTCCTAGTAGGACTAGGGAAGGGGGGGCGCGCCCTCCTAGGGCTGCCCTTCTCCTTTCCACTAAGGCCCATCGAGGCCCATTTACCTCCCGGGGTTCGGTAACCTCCGGTACTCCTAAATTCCGTTTTCGCGGAACCATTCGAACTCCAAACATAGGCTTCCAATATATCAATCTTTATGTCTCGACCATTCCGAGACTCCTCGTCATGTCCGTGATCACATCCGGACTCGAACTCCTTCGGTACATCAAAATACATAAACTCATAATAAGCATCATCGAAACCTTAAGCGTGCGGACCCTACGGTTCGAGAACAATGTAGACATGACCTAGAACCATTCACGGTCAATAACCAACAGCGGGACCTGGATGCCCATATTGGTTCCTACATATTCTACGAAGATCTTTGTCGGTCGGACCGCATAACAACATCGTTGTTCCTTTGTCATCGGTATGTTACTTGCCCGAGATTCGATCGTCGGTATCCAATACCTAGTTCAATCTCGTTACGCAAGTCTCTTTACTCGTTCCGTAATACATCATCTCACAACTAACTCATTAGTTGTAGTGCTTGCAAGGCTTGATGATGTGCATTACCGAGAGGGCCCAGAGATACCTCTCCGACTATCGGAGTGACAAAACCTAATCTCGAAATCGCCAACCCAACATACGCCTTTGGAGACACTGTAGTACTCCTTTATAATCACCCGATTCGTTGTGACGTTTGGTAGCACCAAAGTGTTCCTCCGTAAGCGGAGTTGTATAATCTCATAGTTACGAGGAACATGTATAAGTCATGGATAAAAGCGGTAGCAACATACTAAGCGATCGTGTGCTAAGCTAAGGAATGGGTCATGTCAATCGATCATTCTACTAATGATGTGACCTCGTTAATCAAATAACAACTCCTTTGTTCATGGTCGAAACATAACCATCTTTGATTAACAAGCTAGTCTAGTAGAGGCATACTAGTGACATCTTGTTTTGTCTATGCATTCACACATGTATCATGTTTCCGGTTAATACAATTCTAGCATGAATGATAAACATTTATCATGAAATAAGGAAATAAATAATAACTTTATTATTGCCTCTAGGGCATATTTCCTTGATCTCCCACTTGCACTAGAGTCAATAATCTAGATTACACGGTAATGATTCTAACACCCATGGAGTCTTGGTGCTGATCATGTTTTGCTCGTGGAAGAGGCTTAGTCAACGGGTGCGCAACATTCAGATCCGTATGTATCTTGCAAATCTCTATGTCTCCGATCTGGACTAAGTCCCGGATGGAATTGAAGCGTCTCTTGATGTGCTTGGTCCTCTTGTGAAATCTGGATTCCTTTGCTAAGGCAATTGCTCGAGATTGTCACGAAGATTTTCATTGGACCCGATGCACTAGGTATGACACCTAGATCGGATATGAACTCCTTCATCGAGACTCCTTCATTAGCTGCTTCCGGCTGCTATGTATTCCGCTTCACATGTAGATCCCGCCACGACGCTTTGTTTAGAATCGCACCAACCGGCTCCTCCGTTTAGTGTAAATACGTATCCGGTCTGCGATTTAGAATCGTCGGATCGGTGTCAAAGCTTGCATCAACGTAACCGTTTACGATGAGCTCTTTGTCACCTCCATATCGAGAAACATATCCTTCGTCCTTTTCGGTATTTGGGATGTTCTTGACCATTGTCGATGATCCACTCTGGATTACTTTGGTACCTCCTGCTAGGCTTATAGCAAGGCACACATCGGTGCGGTACACAACATTGCATACATGATAGAGCCTATGGCTGAAGCATAGGAACATCTTTCATCTTCTCTCTATCTTCTGCAGTGGTGGGCATTGAGTCGACTCAACTTCACACCTTGTAACACGTGCAAGAACCCTTTCTTTGCTTGATCCATTTTGAACTTCTTCAAAACTTTGTCAAGGTATGTGCTTTGTGAAAGTCCAATTAAGCGTCTTGATCTATCTCTATAGATCTTGATGCCCAATATGTAAGCAGCTTCACCGAGGTCTTTCATTGAAAAACTCTTATTCAAGTATCCCTTTATGCTATCCAGAAATTCTATATCATTTCCGATCGGTAATATGTCATCCACATATAAGATCGTAAATGCTCTGAGCTCCCACTCACTTTCTTGTAAATCTGAGCTTCTCCAAAAGTGCAGTACAAACCCAAATGCTTTGATCACACTATCAAAACGTTTATTCCAACTCCGAGATGCTTGCACCAGTCCATATATGGATCATTGGAGCTTGCACACTTTGTTAGCTCCTTTGGATCGATAAAACCTTCTCGTTGCATCATATACAACTCTTCTTCGTAAATCCATTCAGAATGCGTCTTTACATCCATTTGCCAAATTTCATAATCATAAAATGCGCAATTGCTAACATGATTCGGACGGACTTAAGCATCGCTATGGGTGAGAAGGTCTCATCGTAGTCAACCCCTTGAACTTGTCGAAAACCTTTTGCGACAAGTCGAGCTTTATAAACGATAACATTACCGTCGTCGGTCTTCTTCTTGAAGATCCACTTGTTTTCTATTGCTTGCCTACCCTCGAGCAAGTCAACCAAAGTCCACACTTTGTTTTCATACATGGATCCCATCTCGATTTCATGGCCTCAAGCCATTTTGCGAATCTGGGCTCACCATCGCTTCTTCATAGTTCGTAGGTTCATCATGATCTAGTAGCGTGACTTCGAACAGGATTACCATACCACTCAGTGCGGATCTTACTCTGGTTGATCTACGAGGTTCTGCGATAACTTGATCGAAGTTTCATGATCAACATCATCAACTTCCTCACTACTTGGCGTAGGTGTCTCGTAAACCTGGTTTCTGCGACGAACTACTTTCAAGTAAGGGAGAAGGTACTATTACCTCATCAAGTTCCACTTTCCTCCCACTCACTTCTTTCGAGAGAAACTCCTTCTCTAGAAAGGATCCATTCTTAACAACGAATGTCTTGCCTTCGGATCTGTGATAGAAGGTGTACCCAACTGTCTCCTTTGGGTATCCTATGAAGACACATTTCTCGATTTGGGTTCGAGCTTATCGGGTTGAAGCTTTTTCACATAAGCATCGCATCCCCAAACTTTAAGAAACGACAACTTTGGTTTCTTGCTAAACCACAGTTCATAAGGTGTCGTCTCAGCGGATTTTGACGGTGTTCTATTCGGTGTGAATGCGGGTGTCTCTAGAGCATAACCCCAAAAGCGATAGCGGTAAATCTGAAGAGACATCATAGATCGTACCATATCTAGTAAAGCACGATTCTGACGTTCGGACACACCATTCTGTTGTGGTGTTCGGGTGGCGTGAGTTGCTTGAAACTATTCCGCATTGTTTCAAATGTAGACCAAACTCGTAACTCAAATATTCACCTCCACGATCGGATCGTAGAAACTTAATTTTCTTGTTACGATGATTTTCAACTTCACTCTGAAATTCTTTGAACTTTTCAAACGTTTAGGACTTATGTTTCATTAAGTAGATATACCCATATCCGCTTAAGTCATCTGTGAAGGTGAGAAAATAACGATATCCGCCACGAGCCTCAATATTCATCGGACCACATACATCTCGTATGTATGATTTCCAACAAATCTGTTGCTCTCTCCATAGTACGGAGAACGGTGTTCTAGTCATCTTGCCCATGAGGCACGGTTCATAAGTGCCAAGTGATTCATAATCAAGTGACTCCAAAAGTCCATCAACATGGAGTTTCTTCATGCGCTTTACACCGATATGACCTAAGCGGCGAGTGCCACAAATAAGTTGCACTATCATTATCAACTCTGCATCTTTTGGTTTCAACATTATGAATATGTGTATCACTACTATCGAGATTCATAAGAAATAGACCACTCCTCAAGGGTGCATGACCATAAAAGATATTACTCATATAAATAGAACAACCATTATTCTCTGATTTAAATGAATAACCGTCTCGCATCAAACAAGATCCAGATATAATGTTCATGCTCAACGCAGGCACCAAATAACAATTATTTAGGTCTAAAACTAATCCCGAAGGTAGATGTAGAGGTAGCATGCCGACCGCGATCACATCGACTTTGGAACCATTTCCCACGCGCATCGTCACCTCGTCCTTTGCGAGTTAAGCAATCAGTAGTCCTGCTTTGAGTTGCAAATATTAGCAAGCAGAACCAATATCAAATACCAGTGCTACTACGAGCTCTAGTAAGGTACACATCAATAACATGTATATCACATATACCTTTGTTCACCTTGCCATCCTTCTTATCCGCCAAATACTTGGGGCAGTTCCGCTTCAAAGTGACCGATCGCTTGCGGTAAAGAAGCACTCAGTTTCAGGTTTAGGGCCAGACTTTGGTTTCTTCTCTGAGCAACAACTTGTTTGCTGTTCTTCTTGAATTCCTTCTTCTTCCTTTGCCTTTCTTCTTGAAACTAGTGGTCTTATTGACCATCAACACTTGATGCTCCTTCTTGATTTCTACCTCCAGCCTTTAGCATTGCGAAGAGCTCGAGCATAGTCTTTACTAACCCTTGCATATTATAGTTCATCACGAAGCCTTTGTAGCTTGGTGGCGGTGATTGGAGAATTCATCAATGACACAATCATCCGGAAGATTAACTCCCAATTGTGTCAAGTGATTGTAGTACCCGGACATTACGAGTATATGCTCACTAATGTAACTGTTCTCCTCCATCTTGCAGCTATAGAACTTATTGGAGACTTCATATCTCTCAATCCGGGCATTCTGTTGGAATATTAACTTCAACTCTGGAACATCTCATATGCTCCATGACGTTCAAAACGTCGTTGAAGTCCCGGTTCTAAGCCGTAAAGCATGGCACATTGAACTATAGAGTAGTCATCGACTTTGCTCGCCAGACGTTCATAACATCGGCGTTGCTCCAAAGAAGAAGCTGTCACCTAGCGGTGCATCGGGGCGTAGCTCTTACGTGCAAACAATGAGGATGATCCTCGTTACGGACCCATCCGTGTAATTGCTACCATCATCTTTCAACTTTGCTTTCTCAAGGAACGCATTAAAATTCAACGGAACAACAAAGACGAGCCATCTATCTACAATCAAACATAAACAAGCAAGATACTATCGGTACTAAGTTCATGATAAATTTAAGTTCAATTAATCATATTACTTAAGAACTCCCACTTAGAAAAACATCTCTCTAGTCATCTAAGTGATCACGTGATCCAAATCAACTAAACCATAACCGATCATCACGTGAAATGGAGTAGTTTTCAATGGTGAACATCTTATGTTGATCATATCTACTATATGATTCACGCTCGACCTTTCGGTCTCCGTGTTCCGAGGCCATATCTGCATATGCTAGGCTCGTCAAGTATAACCCGAGTATTCTGCGTGTGCAAAACTGGCTTGCACCCGTTGTAGATGGACATAGAGCTTATCACACCCGATCATCACATGGTGTCTGGGCACGACGAACTTTGGCAACGGTGCATACCCGGGGAGAACACTTCTTGATAATTTAGTGAGAGATCATCTTATAATGCTACCGTCAATCAAAGCAAGATAAGATGCATAAAAGGATAAACATCACATGCAAATCAATATAAGTGATATGATATGGTCATCATCATCTTGTGCTTCATGATCTCCATCTTGTTGCACCACCATGATCACCATCGTCACCGCGCGACACCTTGATCTCCATCGTAGCATCGTTGTCGTCTCGCCAAACTTATGCTACTACGACTATCGCTACCGCTTAGTGATAAAGTAAAGCATTATGTATGCGATTGCATTGCATACAATAAGCGACAACCATATGGCTCTCTGCCGATTGCCGATAACCGGTTACAAAACATGATCATCTCATACAATAAAATATAGCATCACGTCTTGACCATATCACATCACAACATGCCTGCAAAAACAAGTTAGGCGTCCTCTACTTTGTTGTTGCAAATTTTACGTGGCTGCTACGGGCTTAAGCAAGAACCAGTCTCACCCACGCATCAAAACCACAACGATACTTCGTCAAATAGACTCCGTTTTAACCTTCTCAAGGACCGGGCGTAGCCACACTCAGTTCAACTAAAGTGAGAGAGACAGACACCCACCGGTCACCTTTAAGCAGCGAGTGCTCGTGGCGGTGAAACCAGTCTCGCGTAAGCGCACGCGTAATGTCGGTCCGGGCCGCTTCATCTCACAATACCGCTGAACCAAAGTATGACATGCTGGTAGGTAGTATGACTTGTATCGCCCACAACTCACTTGTGTTCTACTCGTGCAAAACATCAAACCATAGAAAAACCTAGGCTCGGATGCCATTTGTTGGGGAACGAGTAATTTCAAAAATTTCCTACGCACACGCAAGATCATGGTGATGTATAGCAACGAGAGGGGAGAGTGTTGTCTACGTACCTCTCGAGACCCAAGCGAAGCGATCACAACGTAGAGGAAGTAGTCGACGTTCTCCTCGCGATCCGACCGATCCCGCGCCGTTACTCGACGCCCGAGTTCTTGACACACGACAGCTCGATGGCGTCCCTCGTACTCGATCCAGCCGAGTGTCGAGGGAGAGTTCCGTCGACGACGGCGTGGTGACGATCTTGATGTTTCACGGTAGCAGGCTTCGCTTAAGCTTCATGACGGTATAACCGAGGTGGAATATGGTGGAGGGGCGACACGGCTAAGGAACGATCTCACGATCAACTTGTGTGTTCCAAGGTGCCCCCTGCTGCACAGATATAAAGGAGCCGGGGGGGGGGGGCGGCCAAAGGAGGCGCTGCTGGAGTCCTACTCCTCGGGAGTAGGATTCCCCAATCCTAGTTGGACTAGGATTCCGGAGGGGAAAGAGAGAGAGGCGGCCCCTTCTCCTAGTCCTAGTAGGACTAGGGAAGGGGGGGAGGCGCCCTCCTAGGGCTGCCCTTCTCCTTTCCACTAAGGCCCATCGAGGCCCATTTACCTCCCGGGGTTCCGGTAACCTCCGGTACTCCATAAATTCCGCCGCCGGAACCATTCGAACTCCAAACATAGGCTTCCAATATATCAATCTTTATGTCTCGACCATTCCGAGACTCCTCGTCATGTCCGTGATCACATCCGGACTCGAACTCCTTGGTACATCAAAATACATAAACTCATAATAAGCATCATCGAAACCTTAAGCGTGCGGACCCTACGGTTCGAGAACAATGTAGACATGACCTAGAACCATTCACGGTCAATAACCAACAGCGGGACCGGATGCCCATATTGGTTCCTACATATTCTACGAAGATCTTTGTCGGTCAGACCGCATAACAACATACGTTGTTCCTTTGTCATCGGTATGTTACTTGCCCGAGATTCGATCGTCGGTATCCAATACCTAGTTCAATCTCGTTACGCAAGTCTCTTTACTCGTTCCGTAATACATCATCTCACAACTAACTCATTAGTTGTAGTGCTTGCAAGGCTTGATGATGTGCATTACCGAGAGGGCCCAGAGATACCTCTCCGACTATCGGAGTGACAAAACCTAATCTCAAATACGCCAACCCAACATCGCCTTTGGAGACACTGTAGTACTCCTTTATAATCACCCGATTACGTTGTGACGTTTGGTAGCACCAAAGTGTTCCTCCGTAAACGGAGTTGCATAATCTCATAGTTACAGGAACATGTATAAGTCATGGATAAAAGCGGTAGCAACATACTAAGCGATCGTGTGCTAAGCTAAGGGAATGGGTCATGTCAATCAGATCATTCTACTAATGATGTGACCTCGTTAATCAAATAACAACTCCTTTGTTCATGGTCAGGAAACATAACCATCTTTGATTAACAAGCTAGTCTAGTAGAGGCATACTAGTGACATCTTGTTTTGTCTATGCATTCACACATGTATCATGTTTCCGGTTAATACAATTCTAGCATGAATGATAAACATTTATCATGAAATAAGGAAATAAATAATAACTTTATTATTGCCTCTAGGGCATATTTCCTTCACTCCCCCCTTAGGGTTTTCCTTCTCCCATGCGCATGGGCCTTGGGGGGGCTGGTGCCCCTGGCCCATTAAGGCTAGGGCGCCCCCCTACAGCCCATGCTACTGTATTTGACGTGGTGGAACAATTTCCGGACCTCCGGACCCCTCCGGAATCCTCCGGAACCTTCTGGAAGCTTCCCGGTACAATACCGAAAAAACCTGAACTTTTTCCGGAACCCGAACAACAACTTTCCATATATAAATCTTTACCTTTGAACCATTCCGGAACTCCTTGTGACATCCGGGATCTCATCCGGGACTCCGAACAACATTCGGTAACCACATACAAACTTCCATTATAACCCTAGCGTCATCGAACCTTAAGTGTGTAGACCCTACAGGGTCGGGAACCATGCAGACATGACCGAGACGTTCTCCAGTCAATAACCAACAGCGGGATCTGGATACCCATGTTGGCTCCCACATGTTCCACGATGATCTCATCGGATGAACCATGATGTCAAGGACTTAATCAATCTCGTATACAATTCCCTTTGTCTAACGGTATTGTACTTGCCCGAGATTCGATCGTCGGTATACCAATACCTTGTTCAACCTCGTTACCGGCAAGTCTCTTTACTCGTTCCGTAACACATCATCCCATGATCAACCCCTTGGTCACATTGTGCACATTATGATGATGTCCTACCGAGTGGGCCCAAAGATACCTCTCCGTTTAGACGGAGTGACAAATCCCAGTCTCGATTCGTGCCAACCCAATGACACTTTCGGAGATACCAGTAGTGCACCTTTATAGCCACCCGATTCACGTTGTGACGTTTGGTACACCCAAAGCATTCTGCGGTATCCGGTAGTTGCACAATCTCATGGTCTAAGGAAAAGATACTTGACATTAGAAAAGCTTTAGCATCTGAACTACACGATCTCTGTGCTAGGCTTAGGATTGGGTCTTGTCCATCACATCATTCTCCTAATGATGTGATCCCGTTATCAACGACATCCAATGTCCATGGTCGTGAAGCTGTAACCATCTATTGATCAACGAGCTAGTCAACTAGAGGCTTACTAGGGACATGGTGTTGTCTATGTATCCACACATGTATCCGAGTTTCCTATCAATACAATTATAGCATGGATAATAAACGATTATCATGAACAAGGAAATATAATAATAACTAATTTATTATTGCCTCTAGGGCATATTTCCAACATCTCCCACTTGCACTAGAGTGAATAATCTAGTTCACATCGTCATGTGATTAACATTCACATGTCACATCGCCATGTGACCAACATCCAAAGAGTTTACTAGTGTCATTAAACTAGTTCACATCATCATGTGATTAAGACTCAATGAGTTTCGGGGTTTGATCATGTTTTGCTTGTGAGAGAGGTTTTAGTCAACGGGTGCGCAACTTTCAGATCCGTATGTACTTTGCAAATCTCTAGGTCATTCGTAGAATGCTGCTTCCACGCTCCACTTGGAGTTATTCCAAATGGTTGCTCCACTATCGTATCCGGTTTGCTACTCGAGTCACTCGGATAGGTGTTAAAGCTTGCATCGACGTAACCCTTCACGCCAAACTCTTTATCACCTCCATAATCGAGAAACATGTCCTTATTTACTCCAAGGACAATTTTGATCATTGTCCAATGATCCATTCTGGATCATTCTTGTACCCTCGATCGACTCATGGCAAGGCACACTTCGATCGGCGCACAACATAGCATACTATAGAGCCTACGTCTGAAGTATAGGGGACGACCTTCGTCCTTTCTCTCTATTCTGCCATGGTCGAGCTTTTAAGTCTTAACTTCATACCTTACATCTCAGGCAAGAACTGTTGGGGAACGTAGTAATTTCAAAAATTTTCCTACGCACACGCAAGATCATGGTGATGTATAGCAACGAGAGGGGAGAGTGTTGTCCACATACCCTTGTAGACCCGAAGCGGAAGCGATCACAATGTAGAGGAAGTAGTCGACGTTCTCCTCGCGATCCGACCGATCCGGCGCCGTTACTCGACGCCCGAGTTCTTGACACACGACAGCTCGATGGCGTCCCTCGTACTCGATCCAGCCGAGTGTCGAGGGAGAGTTCCGTCAAGACGACGGCGTGGTGACGATCTTGATGTTTCACCGCGCAGGGCTTCGCTTAAGCTTTGACAGTATAACCGAGGTGGAATATGGTGGAGGGGGCACCGACACGGCTAAGGAACGATCTCACGATCAACTTGTGTGTTCCTAGGTGCCCCCCTGCCCTCGTATATAAAGGAGCCAAGGGGGGAGGGGGCGCCGGCCAGGAGAGGGAGGCGCAGGAGGAGTCCTACTCCTTCCGGAGTAGGACTCCCTCCAATCCTATTCAATTAGGATTCCCGGAGGGGAAAAGAGGATGAGGGGGCCGGCCACCTCTCCTAGTCCTAATAGGACTAGGGGAAGGGGGAGGCGCGCAGCCCATCTAGGGCAGCCCCTTCTCTTTTTCCACTAAGGCCCACTATGGCCCATTTACCTCCCGGGGTTCGGTAACCTCCGGTACTCGGTAAATTCTGTTTTCGCCGGAACCATTCGAACTCCAAACATAGGCTTCCAATATATCAATCTTTATGTCTCGACCATTTGAGACTCCTCGTCATGTCCGGATCACATCCGGACTCGAACTCCTTCGGTACATCAAAATACATAAACTCATAATAACCGCCATCGAAACCTTAAGCGTGCGGACCCTACGGTTCGAGAACAATGTAGACATGACCTAGAACCATTCACGGTCAATAACCAACAGCGGGACCTGGATGCCCATATTGGTTCCTACATATTCTACGAAGATCTTTGTCGGTCAGACCGCATAACAACATCGTTGTTCCCTTTGTCATCGGTATGTTACTTACCCGAGATTCGATCGTCGGTATCCAATACCTAGTTCAATCTCGTTATCGCAAGTCTCTTTACTCGTTCCGTAATACATCATCTCACAACTAACTCATTAGTTGTAGTGCTTGCAAGGCTTCATGATGTGCATTACCGAGAGGGCCCAGAGATACCTCTCCGACTATCGGAGTGACAAAACCTAATCTCAAATACGCCAACCCAACATCCGCCTTTGGAGACACTGTAGTACTCCTTTATAATCACCCGATACGTTGTGACGTTTGGTAGTACCAAAGTGTTCCTCCGTAAACGGAGTTGCATAATCTCATAGTTATAGGAACATGTATATGTCATGGATAAAAGCAGTAGCAACATACTAAACGATCGTGTGCTAAGCTAAGGAATGGGTCATGTCAATCGATCATTCTACTAATGATGTGACCTTGTTAATCAAATAACAACCCCTTGTTCATGGTCAGGAAACACAACCATCTTTGATTAACAAGCTAGTCTAGTAGAGGCATACTAGTGACATGTGGTTTTGTCTATGCATTCACACATGTATCATGTTTCCGGTTAATACAATTCTAGCATGAATGATAAACATTTATCATGAAATAAGGAAATAAATAATAACTTTATTATTGCCTCTAGGGCATATTTCCTTGATCTCCCACTTGCACTAGAGTCAATAATCTAGATCACATCACCATGTGATTAACATCGATAGTTCACATCATCATGTGATTAACACCCATAGTTCACATCATTATGTGACCAACACCCAAAGGGTTTACTAGATTCCGTAATCTAGTTCACATCGCTATGTGATTAACACCCAAAGAGTACTAAGGTGTGATCATGTTTTGCTTGTGAGAGAATCTTTAGTCAACGGGTCTTTCATATTCAGATCCGTTATGTATTTTGCAATTTTCTATGTCTACAATGCTCTGCACGGAGCTACTCTAGCTAATTGCTCCCACTTTCAATATGTATCTAGATAGAGACTTAGAGTCGTCGGATCGGTGTCAAAACTTGCATCGACGTAACCCTTTACGATTTAACCCTTTTGTCACCTCCATAATCGAGAAATATATCCTTACTCCACTAAGGATAATTTTGACCGCTGTCCAGTGATCTACTCCTAGATCACTATTGTACTCCCTTGCCAAACTCTGTGCAAGGTATACAATAGATCTGGTACACAGCATGGCATACTTTATAGAACCTATGGCCAAGGCATAGGGAATGACTTTCATTCTCTTTCTATCTTCTCGCCGTGGTCGGGTTTTGAGTCTTACTCAATTTCACACCTTGTAACACAGGCAAGAACTCTTTCTTTGACTGTTCCATTTTGAACTACTTCAAAATCTTGTCAAGGTATGTACTTCATTGAAAAAACTTATCAAGCGTCTTGATCTATCTCTATAGATCTTGATGCTCAATATGTAAGCAGCTTCACCGAGGTCCTTTTTGAAAAACTTCCTTTCAAACACCCCTTTATGCTTTGCGAATAATTATACATTATTTCCGATCTACAATATGTCATTCACATATACTTATCGAAATGTTGTAGTGCTCCCACTCACTTTTCAATAAATCTGAGCTTCACCGTAAGTCTCAGATAAAACTATATGCTTTGATCAACTCATCAAAGCGTATATTCCAATTCGAGATGCTTGCACCAGTCCATAGATGGATCGCTGGAGCTTGCACACTTTGTTAGCTCCTTTGGATCGATAAAACCTTCGGTTGCATCATATACAACTCTTCCTCCTAAAACCCATTCAGAATGCAGTTTTACATCCATTTGCCAAATTTCATAAATTGTGGCAATTGCTAACATGATTCGGACAGACTTAAGCATCGCTCTGAGTTGAGAAAAACTCATTGTAGTCAACACCTTGAACTTGTCAAAACCTTTTTGCGACAAGTCGAGTTTTGTAGATAGTAACACTACTATCGGCGTCCGTCTTCCTCTTGAAGATCCATTTATTTTCTATGGCTTGCCGATCATTGGGCAACGCCACCAAAGTCCACACTTTGTTCTCATACATGGATCTCATCTCAGATTTCATGGCCTCAAGCCACTTTGCGGAATCTGGGCTCACCATCGCTTCTTCATAGTTCGAGGTTCATCATGATCTAGTAGCATGATTTCCGAACAGGATTACCGTACCACTCAGTGCGGATCTTACTCTGGTTGATCTACGAGGTTCTGCGGTAACTTGATCTCAAGTTTCATGATCAACATCATTAACTTCCTCACTACTTGGTGTAGGTGTCTCGTAAACTGGTTTCTGCGGCGAACTACTTTCAAGTAAGGGAGAAGGTACTATTACCTCATCAAGTTCCACTTTCCTCCCACTCACTTCTTTCGAGAGAAACTCCTTCTCTAGAAAGGATCCATTTTCAGCAACGAAAATCTTGCTTTAGGATCTGTGATAGAAGGTGTACCCAACAATTTCCTTTGGGTATTCTATGAAGACGCACATCTCCGATTTGGGTTTGAGCTTATCAGGATGAAACTTTTTCACATAAGCATCGCAGCCCCAAACTTTAAGAAATGACAACTTTGGTTTCTTGCTAAACCATAGTTCATAAAGTGTCGTCTCAACGAAAGATGGTGCCCTATTTAACGTGAATGCAGCTGTCTCTAATGCATGATCCCAAAACGATATTGGTAACTCGGTAAGAAACATCATAGATTGTACTATATCCAATAAAGTACGGTTATGACGTTTGGACACACCATTATGATGTGGTGTTCCAGGTGGCATGAATTTGTGAAACTATTCCACATTGTTTTTAATTGAAGACCAAACTCGTAACTCAAATATTTGTCTCTGCGATCGATCGTAGAAACCTTATTTTCTTGTCACGATGATTTTCCACTTCACTCTGAAATTCTTTGAACCTTTCAACTATTTCAGACTTATGTTTCATCAAGTAGATATACCCATATCTGCTTTAAATCAACTGTGAAGGTCAGAAAATAATGATACTTGTCGCGAGCCTTAATATTCATCGGACGACATACATCAGTATGTATGATTTCCAACAAATCTGTTGCTCGCTCCATTGTTCCGGAGAACGGTGTTTTAGTCATCTTGCCCAAAAGGCACGGTTCGCAAGCATCAAGTGATTCATAATCAAGTGATTCCAAAATCCCATCAGCATGGAGTTTCTTTATCGCTTTACACCAATATGACCTAAGCGGCGATTGCCACAAATAAGTTGCACTATCATTATTAACTTTGCATCTTTTGGTTTCAATATTATGAATATGTGTATCACTACGATCGAGATCCCATGAACCATTTTCATTGGGTGTGTAACCATATAAGGTTTTATTCATGTAAGCAGAATAACAGTTTATTCTCTTACTTAAATGAATAGCCGTATTGCAATAAACATGATCAAATCATATTCATGCTCAACGCAAACACCAAATAACATTTATTTAGGTTCAACACTAATCCCGAAAGTACAGGAGTGTGCGATGATGATCATATCAATCTTGAAACTACTTTCAACACACATCGTCACTTCACCCTTAGCTAGTTTCATTTATTACGCAACTCCGTTTGAGTTACTACTCTTAGCAACCGAACCAGTACCAAATACCGAGGGGTTGCTATAAACACTAGTAAAGCACACATCAAACACTGTATATCAAATATACCCTTTTTCACTTTGCCATCCTTCTTATCCACCAAATATTTAGGGCAGTTCCGCTTCGGTGACCATTTCCTTTGCGATGTAAGCACTCGGTTTCAGGCTTTGGTTCAGCTTTGGGCTTCTTCGTGGGAGTGACAACTTGCTTGTCAATCTACTTGAAGTTCCCTTTCTTTCCTTTGCCCTTTTCTTGAAACTAGTGGTCTTGTCTACCATCAACACTTGATGTTTTCTTGATTTCTACCTTCGTCGATTTCAACATCACGAAGAGCTCGGGAATCGTTCTCGTCATCCCTTGTATACTATAGTTCATCACGAAGTTCTACTAACTTGGTGGTGGTGACTAGAGAATTCTGTCAATCACTATCTTATCCGGAAGATTAACTCCCACTTGATTCAAGCGATTGAAGTACCGGACATTCGAGCACATGCTCACTAGTTGAGCGATTCTCCTCCATCTTTTAGCTATAGAACTTGTTGAAGATTTCATATCTCTCAACTCGGTATTTGCTTGAAATATTAACTTCATTTCTGGAACATCTCATATGGTCCATGATGTTCAAAACATCTTTGAAGTCCCGATTCTAAGCCATAAAGCATGGTGCACAAAACTATCAAGTAGTCATCATATTGAGCTAGCCACACGTTCATAACGTGCGCATCGCGCTATCGCAATAGGTCTGTCACCTAGCGGTGCATTAAGGACATAATTCTTACGTGCAGCAATGAGGATAAACCTCCGATCACGGATCGAATCCGCATCATTGCTACTAACTTTTTCAACATAATTTTCTCTAGGAACATATCAAAACAAACATATGAAAGCAACAACGCGAGCTATTGATCTACAACATAATATGCAAAATACTATCGGTACTAAGTTCATGATAAATTTAAGTTCAATTAATCATATTACTTAAGAACTCCCACTTAGAAAGACATCTCTAGTCATCTAAGTGATCACGTGATCCAAATCAACTAAACCATAACCGATCATCACGTGAAATGGAGTAGTTTTCAATGGTGAACATCTTATGTTGATCATATCTACTATATGATTCACGCCGACCTTTCGGTCTCGTGTTCCGAGGCCATATCTGCATATGCTAGGCTCGTCAAGTATAACCCGAGTATTCTCGTGTGCAAAAACTGGCTTGCACCGTTGTAGATGGACGTAGAGCTTATCACACCCGATCATCACGTGGTGTGCAGGCACGACGAACTTTGGCAGCGGTGCATACTCGGGGAGAACACTTCTTGATAATTTAGTGAGAGATCATCTTATAATGCTACCGTCAATCAAAGCAAGATAAGATGCATAAAAGGATAAACATCACATGCAAATCAATATAAGTGATATGATATGGTCATCATCATCTTGTGCTTCATGATCTCCATCTTGTTGCACCACCATGATCACCATCGTCACCGGCGCGACACCTTGATCTCCATCGCAGCATCGTTGTCGTCTCGCCAAACTTATGCTACTACGACTATCGCTACCGCTTAGTGATAAAGTAAAGCATTACAGGGCGATTGCATTGCATACAATAAGCGACAACCATATGGCTCCTGCCGATTGCCGATAACCGGTTACAAAACATGATCATCTCATACAATAAAATATAGCATCACGTCTTGACCATATCACATCACAACATGCCTGCATAAACAAGTTAGGCGTCCTCTACTTTGTTGTTGCAAATTTTACGTGGCTGCTACGGGCTTAAGCAAGAACCAGTCTCACCCACGCATCAAAACCACAACGATACTTCGTCAAATAGACTCGTTTAACCTTCTCAAGGACCGGGCGTAGCCACACTCAGTTCAACTAAAGTGAGAGAGACAGACACCCACGGTCACCTTTAAGCAACGAGTGCTCGTGGCGGTGAAACCAGTCTCGCGTAAGCGTCACGCGTAATGTCGGTCAGGCCGCTTCATCTCACAATACCGCTGAACCAAAGTATGACATGCTGGTAGGTAGTATGACTTGTATCGCCCACAACTCACTTGTGTTCTACTCGTGCAAAACATCAAACCATAGAAAAACACTGGCTCGGATGCCTTTGTTGGGGAACGTAGTAATTTCAAAAATTTTCCCACGCACACGCAAGATCATGGTGATGTATAGCAACGAGAGGGAGATTGTTGTCCACATACCCTTGTAGACCCGGCGGAAGCGATCACAATGTAGAGGAAGTAGTCGACGTTCTCCTCGCGATCCGACCGATCCCGCGCCGTTACTCCGGCGCCCGAGTTCTTGACACACGACAGCTCGATGGCGTCCCTCGTACTCGATCCAGCCGAGTGTCGAGGAGAGTTCCGTCAAGACGACGGCGTGGTGGCGATCTTGATGTTTCACGGCGCGAGGCTTCGCCTAAGCTTCGCGACAGTATAACCGAGGTGGAATATGGTGGAGGGGGCACCTGACACGGCTAAGGAGCGATCTCACGATCAACTTGTGTGTTCTTAGGTGCCCCCTGCCCCGTATATAAAGGAGCCAAGGGGGAGGGGCGCCGCCAGAGAGAGAGGCGCAGGAGGAGTCCTACTCCTTCCGGGAGTAGGACTCCCTCCAATCCTATTCAATTAGGATTCCTGAGGGGAAAAGAGGATGAGGGGCGGCCACCTCTCCTAGTCCTAATAGGACTAGGGAAGGGGGGAGGCGCAGCCCATCTAGGGCAGCCCTTCTCTTTTCCACTAAGGCCCACTATGGCCCATTTACCTCCCGGGGTTCCAGTAACCTCCGGTACTCTCGATAAATTCTGTTTACCGGAACCATTCGAACTCCAAACATAGGCTTCCAATATATCAATCTTTATGTCTCGACCATTTGAGACTCCTCGTCATGTCCGGGATCACATCCGGACTCGAACTCCTTCGGTACATCAAAATACATAAACTCATAATAACTCGCCATCGAAACCTTAAGCGTGCGGACCCTACGGTTCGAGAACAATGTAGACATGACCTAGAACCATTCACGGTCAATAACCAACAGCGGGACCTGGATGCCCATATTGGTTCCTACATATTCTACGAAGATCTTTGTCGGTCGACCGCATAACAACATACGTTGTTCCTTTGTCATCGGTATGTTACTTACCCGAGATTCGATCGTCGGTATCCAATACCTAGTTCAATCTCGTTATCGCAAGTCTCTTTACTCGTTCGTAATACATCATCTCACAACTAACTCATTAGTTGTAGTGCTTGCAAGGCTTGATGATGTGCATTACCGAGAGGGCCCAGAGATACCTCTCCGACTATCGGAGTGACAAAACCTAATCTCGAAATACGCCAACCCAACATCCGCCTTTGGAGACACTGTAGTACTCCTTTATAATCACCCGATTACGTTGTGACGTTTGGTAGTACCCAAAGTGTTCCTCCGGTAAACGGGAGTTGCATAATCTCATAGTTATAGGAACATGTATATGTCATGGATAAAAGCAGTAGCAACATACTAAACGATCGTGTGCTAAGCTAAGGGAATGGGTCATGTCAATCGATCATTCTACTAATGATGTGACCTTGTTAATCAAATAACAACCCCTTGTTCATGGTGGGAAACACAACCATCTTTGATTAACAAGCTAGTCTAGTAGAGGCATACTAGTGACATGTGGTTTTGTCTATGCATTCACACATGTATCATGTTTCCGGTTAATACAATTCTAGCATGAATGATAAACATTTATCATGAAATAAGGAAATAAATAATAACTTTATTATTGCCTCTAGGGCATATTTCCTTCAAGAACTCCTTCTTTGACTGATCCATCTTGAACACCTTCAAGATCATGTCTAGGTACGTGCTCATTTGAAAGTAATATTAAGCATTTTGATCTATCTTATAGATCTTGATGCTTATTATTCAAGTAGCCTAATCCAGGTTTTCCATTGAAAAACACTTTTCAAATAACCCTATATGCTTTCCAAAAATTCTACATCATTTCTGATCAACAATATGTCAATAACATATACCCATCAGAAATTCTATAGTGCTCCCACTCACTTCTTTGGAAATACAAGTTTCTCATAAACTTTTGTATAAACCCAAAATCTTTGATCATCTCATCAAAATGTACATTCCAACTCCGAGATTCTTACTCCAGTCCTTAGAAGGATTGCTGGAGCCAGCATACCTTTTAGCATCCTTAGGATCGACAAAAACTTTCGGATTGTATCACATACAACCTTTCCTTATGAAGACTGGTAAGGAAACTCGTTTTGACATCCATCTGCCAGATTTCATAAATGCAGCTAATGCTAACATGATTCCGACGGACTTAAGCATCGCTACGGATGAGAAAATCTCATCGTAGTCAAATCCTTGAACTTTTGAAAAACTCTTCGCCACAAGTCGAGCTTCATAGACGGTGACATCACCGTCCACGTCCGTCTTCTTCTTAAAGATCCATTTATCTCAATGGCTTGCCGATCATCGGGCAAGTCCACCAAAGTCCATGCTTTGTTCTGATACATGGATCCTATCTCGGATTTCATGGCTTCTAACCATTTGTCAAGTTTGGGCCCACCATTGCTTCTCCATAGCTCGAGGTTCATTGTTGTCTAGCAACATGACCTTCAAGACAAGATTACTGTACCACTCAAGCAAGACGCATCCTTGTCACCCCACGAGGTACGGTAGTGACTTGATCCAAGTTTCATGATCACTATCATAAGCTTCTACTTCAATTGGTGTAGGTGCCACAGAACAACTTCACGTGCCTTGCTACACACTAGTTGTAGTGACGGTTCAATAACCATATCAAGTCTCCACCATCCTCCCACTCAACTTTTCGAGACAAACTTTTCCTCGAGAAAGGACCCGATTCAAGAAACAATCCCTATTGCTTTCGGATCTGAATTAGGAGGTATACCCAACTGTTTTGGGTGTCCTATGAAGATGCATTTTATCCGCTTTGGGTTCGAGCTTATCAACCTGAAACTTTTTCACACAAGCGTCGCAGCCCCAAACCTTTAAGAAATGACAGCTTAGGTTTCTCTAAACCATAGTTCATACGGTGTCATCTCAATGGAATTACGTGGTGCCCTATTGTAACACCCCGGATGCAACTTTCCATATCCATAAATCCAACTCTTGCCTTTTCCGGAGATGCGATATTTTATTTTCTCCGTGGTTGGGTTTTGTCCTTTTGTTTTTGCATTTTGTTCATGTCATGCGTTTCTTGCCATGTCATCATCCTTATTGCATCATCATGTTTTCAAAACTTGCATCCGTTCGGGTTCCGTCGCTTCTCTCCGTTGTCCGTTCCGAGCCCTTTCACACTCGCACGCGCCCGCGGCACCTCCGAATATTATTTTATAAGTGGTATAAAAATGTTCTCGGAATGGGTTGCAACTTGTCGTGCGGTCTTATTATAGTGTAGACAGACCGCCTGCCAAGTTTCATCGCATTCGGAGTCCATTTGTTATCCCAACCGTTAAATATAGCGGTACCGCTGCCGATATCTTCGTCGGACGTTTTCGGTCTCCGAAAACCGTGCGGGCCGCATTTCTTTCCCTCTCTTCTCAGCCCGAGGCCTTCTTCACAGCCCACTAGACCTACCTACCTACCCCCTCCGCTCCGGACCGTCCGATGGCGATCGAAGCGTCTCGAAATGGAGCAAAACCCTAACCCTAGCCTCCTTTTCCTATAAAAGGAAGCTACCCTTCCATTTTGGCAAGCAGCCAACCCCCTCCTCGAAATCCGCGCCACCATCCTCCTCCCACCTCGGGGCAGCGCCGCCTTCCCCTCCAAATCCGGCGCCCACCACCTCACCCACGCCACTTGTCGCCACCAGTTAGCGCGCCGCCACGGCCGCCCTCGGCCAAATGGCAAAGCGCCACGTCCCCTGTTCTCCCATGAGGCCCATCCATGCCCGCCGCCGGGCGAGCAGGCCCCGCCGCCACCAGCGCCTCGCCCAGCGCCCGTCTCCGCTCTGCCCGGCGCTCGCTCCCCGCCGCCTCGCGCCTCCCTCGTCGGGATCGGGCGGGGCCCGATCTTCCTCGCCGCCCTTGGCTGGCTGGCGAGCCACCGAGCGCTCCGCCGTCTCGCCGCCCTTGCCGCCCAGCCGGCGTCGCCTGCTCCCTCCTTCTCCTGCCTCCCCATCTCCTCCTTCCCTCTCTTTCCTCTCTTCCTCATCCCTCATCTCTCTCTCTCTCTCATGCGATTCGCCGCCACCTTGATGACGCCCCGGCGCCATGGTCGCCGGATCCGCCCGGATCCGCCGGATCCGGGCCCTCGTCCCATTCCGGCCTCCTCTGCCCGTCCTCGACCCTTTGCATCGCGCCGCGGCTTTGACCTCTGCCGCCGCCGCCATGACCTAGCGGGAGCAGCAGAGAGCCGCTTCGCTCCGGTGCCCGTTGCTCGCGGCCCATCCCGCGTGGGCCACCTCCTCCCCGCCCAGTAGCGCTGCAGCCCGGCTCCCTTCTCCACCGACCTGGGCCTCAGCCCAAAGTGAGCAGCCCCTCTGTTTTTTTCCTGTTGTTGGGCCAACAGATTCGGCCCAGCTCCTGTTTTTTTTTCGTTCTGCGAATTTCCTATTATCCTGTGATTTACCTGTTTTACAGAAAACCCCCTAAACTTCATGCATATAATAACTCCACAACCGTGCATCGGATTAAAACAAACTTTATATGTAAAATGCTTAGTTTTTCATCTAGTTTCATAATATCCAACTTTCGTCCATGTTAAAAATGTTTAAAATGTTGTTTACATTAATTTTCTCAAATGCCATGTTAAAATGATTTATTTCATAACTAAATAACCGTAACTCCGATTTTAATAAACTTTATATGTAAATGGGGTAGAATTTTGCCTAGTTTAACATGGTGCACTCATATTGCATGTTTAACAACTCTTAAATTGTGTTTAGGGCAGAACAGTACCAAACCTTAAAATATGCATATGGGGATTTTCCGGACTTGTTGGTTGTTGTTCCGGCCTCATTTAAACTTGCCTAGAGTAGGTAGTTTCGTCATGTTTCACCTCTTGCCATGTTTAACAACATTTAATATTGATGAGTAGCATAACGAGATCAAACTAAATACTTGGTTGTGGTGTTCCGTCAATACGCAACTCGTTGCATATTGAGCTCCACTTAATTTGTAGTGTTGTTTGTTGCACTTTGCCATGGCATGCCATGCCTCATTAAACCGGACATGCATCATACTTGATTGTGCATTCATGCCATGCTCATGTGATGGTTGTTTACTATGTTGTTTGCTTCTTTCCGGGTTGCTTCTCTCGGTAGCTTCGGTTTCGTTCCGGAGTTGCGAGGATCCGTTCGACTTCGACCGTTTGTCTTCTTCATGGACTCGTTCTTCTTCCTTGCGGGATTTCAGGCAAGATGACCGCTACCCTGGATCTCACTACTATCATTGCTATGCTAGTTGCCTCGTTCTTTCGCTATGCTGCGATACCTATTACCTGTTTGTCCAGCCATCCCAATTTGCCATGAACCTCTAACCTTTGACACCATTCCTATGCAAACCGTTGTTTGGCTATGTTACCGCTTTGCTCAGCCCTTCTTATAGCGTTGCTAGCTGCAGGTGAAGTTGAAGATTTCTCCATGGTGGACAGGGTTTGTTGGGATATCACAATATCTCTTATATTATTAATGCATCTATATACTTGGTAAAGGGTGGAAGGCTCGGCCTTATGCCTAGTATTTTGTTCCACTCTTGCCGCCCTAGTTTCCGTCATACGGTGTTATGTTCCCGGATTTTGCGTCCCTTACGCGGTCGGGTGATTTATGGGACCCCCGACAGTTCGTTTTGAATAAAACTTGTCCAAAGAAGGCCCAACATTGCCTTTTACCATTTGCCTCACCACCACCTATTTTTCCCTTGGGAGTAATTAACCCAAGGGTCATCTTTATTATAGCCCCGGGCGATTGCTTGTCTAGCGTTGGTCCAAACTAGAGCACCGTCTTGGGACCATCCCTTGGCAACTTGGGTTACGTCGGTACTCTGACGCTTAGCTCATCCGGTCGTGGCTCGAGGCGAGATCTGTGCGGCTACTATCGGGATGTCGGCGCGCCGGAGGCTTTGCTGGTCTTGTTTTACCATTGTCGAAATGTCTTGATGTACTGGGATACCGAGTCGATCGGAGTGTCTTGGGTGAAGGTCTATTCCTTCGATGATCGCGAGAGCTGTCATGGGCTAAGTTGGGACACCCTGCAGGTATAAACTTTCGAGAGCCGTGCCGCGGTTATGTGGCGATGGGAATTTGTTAATGTCGGTTGTAGACAACTTGACACTTGATCCGAATTAAAACGCATCAACCGAGTGTGTAGCCGTGAGGGTCTCTTCTCGGAGTCCGGAAGTGAACACGGTTTCGTGTTATGTTTGGCGTAAGTAGGTGTTCGTGATCACCTCTTGATCATTGCTAGCTTCACGACCGTCCGCTTGTTTCTCTTCTCGCTCTCATTTTGCGTTGTTTAGCCACCATACTTGCTTAGTCGCTGCTGCAACCTCACCACTTTACCCCTTCCTTTCCCATTAAGCTTTGCTAGTCTTGATACCCATGGTAATGGGATTTTGAGTCCTCGTGACTCACGGATACTTCAAAACCAGTTTGCGGTGCCTATGTTATGAAAGCGGTGGATTTAATCAAGCTCAAGGAGGAGCTCATTGAAGATTTTGCCCTTTGTGTTGTTTCGTTCTAGTTGATCAGTAGTGGAGCCCAGTTGGGGTCGATCGGGGACCGTTTGTCGCATTTGGGGTTCTTCTTTTATTTTGGTTCCGTAGACGGTACCTTGATTGTATCTGTATGAAGTAATGCTTTATTCATGTAATTGTGTGAAGTGGCGATTGTAAGCCAACTATGTATCTCTTTTCCCTTATGTATTACATGGATTGTGCGAAGATTACCTCACTTGCGACATTGCTTTCAATGCGGTTATGCCTCTAAGTCGTGCTTCGACACGTGGGAGATATAGCCGCATCGAGGGCGTTAGAAGTTGGTAATCAGAGCCATCCCCGACCTTAGGAGCCCCACTGCTTGATCGTTTTTAGTGGCCGAGTTGTGTCTAGAAAAAAAATGTTTTGAGTCATTTAGGATTATATATATCGGAGAGTTAGGAATTCTTTTTACTCCCAGTCCTTCGACCTTACGGTGAGGTATCTGACGAGAGTTTTGACTCTTCTCTTCTCAAATTTCACTAAAAATTTTTTAGGATCACGCGGGTATCTTAGAATCGTTCCGATGGTTTTATGATGACAACATTGTCTTGGTGCCTCCTGACATTTAGGGGTTGTGGCAGTGTCCCGGGGAGTTGAGCTCCGAGGTGTTGTCGTCATAATTTTATCGTTGCAGTTCGGAATACCGAGTTTAATGCGCCGACATCGAAAATCTCTTTTATGCGTTGTTGGTGAGATAATCCCGCTAACCCAAAGATCTTGAGGTGAGTACGGAGTATTGCCATGACTCGTATAACGGATGCTTTTGAAGGTTGAGGTACATGATTTCGAAGGTTTCTTGGTTATGTGTTGATGATGGATACAATTGGATGTAGGGATTGTTAGTTTGTGTGAGATATTATTGCTCCCTGTATCCCCAACACCAGATTGCATAACCGAAAGTTTGGGAGTTTCATAGGTGGGAATTCAAGTAGCTCTTAGGATATCTTTCCGACGGATGTATGATATGAAATTGGGGTTCACGTCTAGTGGTCCGCCTATTCACGGTTGGTTTCTGATGGTCTCGTTGTGCCTTAAAGAGTCCTTGGCTATGCCGACTGGGACGTTCGTATGTCATGTGCCTTTGCCTTGTACATGATGGTCTTTGTCGATTGAGCCGTGTAGGCCCCACCACGAAAACTTTGGACGAAATCTCTATCATATGTTTGTTCCGCTTATTCTGCAAGCCAATCCTTTGTTTTGTTTTATTTGTGGTATTCGAGTTGCTTCAATGTCAAGTGTTGATTCCATACCTTTCCGAAATGGTGTTCTCATACTCCGAGGTGAATACCAATCCTTCTCGATAATCGAGATGGTCATGTAAATCCTTTTCAACCGGCGTGTTTCTCTTCAAGTGGATCTGATCACTTCAACATCAGCAAGACCAATTACCATTTTTTTTCTCAACGGTGTTTGTTTCATCCATCCCAGGTTGTCTTTGTTTTCCCGCCCTCCCACCCTTCTTCTTCAAACACAGATTTCTTAATCAAGTATCCATTTATTCATGTGAAGTCTCTTCATTCTTTTCAATCAATGTTCTGATCCGGTGATTTCCCATGAAGATGCTCAACAGTTTCAAGTTCATCATCCTTCATTGTTGTTTCTTCTCCGGTGGATCCAATTCAAGCTTTCAGTGTTGATCATATTCATTTCCTCGTTTCTAATGCTTTCTCATACCGGTGCATCTCATTATCATTCTACTTCTCGCTATTTGTTATTCCGGAGTGCTCAAGATATCTCGGAAGTTCCGTGTTTCCATTCTCTATCCGTTCAAGTTATTATGAGGCTCTTATCTCATTCAAGCCATTTAATTCAACCGGTGCAACATCTCTTTTAAATCAATTGTTCAACGGTGTTCTCTTGAGTGGGCCCTAACCCACAGGTCTTTTCCCAGGATCTTACCTGACTCTTCTATTTTCCCAGAGCTATCCTAAATTCTTTTCCAAGTTTGACGTAAGAATGAGTTGTCATCAGTCAAATGTTTTTCTCCAAGATCTTTTAATTTTTTTTTCATAGTTGGCTCAACCTCTTCGCTTTTGATTCTTCCGGTGTGCCTCAATAATTCTTGGTGGTGTTTCTCGTTGTCATTCTCATCATTTGAAGACCGAAGAAGAGTTTCTCTTAAATCTTGCTCCATTCTCTTCAAGCTTCATGGTTCTAGATTGATGCCATTCTCTCATAATTGTTTCGATTGTGAGAATTCTTTTCACCCATCCGGAGCATTTCATGAGTTGTTTCTTTCCTCAGAAGGCCATCATGTCATAATTCTTCATTCTCAGCTTTCAGCTCTTGTTTTCCAAATCTTACCGGTGCATCAATCGAATATCCTCTAATCAGTTTTGATCTCTTTGTTCTCATGTATCTAGTTTGTCTCAAGCACCTTCGTTCATTTGCTAATTCTTACCGGTGATGCACCCCTACTTCGATCATTTTCAATTCTTACGGTGGTTCGTTCAAGATTTCACTTCCTTTGTTATCATATCAATTCATTCGTTGTTTCGAAATCCCACTGGTGGATCCATCAATACCTTCTCAAGTTTTGATATATCTCTTTTAATCCTTTCTACGAGAATAAGTAGTATGCCAAATCCGTTGATTGTCATCAATTTAAATTGGTGAAGGATAAGCATAACATAATTCTTATTCTTGTTCATCCAAGTGATTAATTCTTTATTCCGGAGGCCCTTAAAATTCTCGGTTTCATTTGTTTCATCTTCTCTTTTTCCCGGAGTTCCAAGCTCTAATTATCACGGAGATCCATCTAAATCATCGCAAGGCTTCACCTTGTGTTTTCAACTTCTCTTTCTTTTTATTATCCTTTTATTACCGGAGTACTTCATGGAGGCTCTACATGGTGGTTCATCAAGGATTTAATTCCTTCTCAAAGTTATCGTCGAGATTCGTTCCTAAGGAGCTCAAGCTTTCTTCATATGGTAATCCAGAGTGCAATTCTTTCTACCATATTTTGGAGATGGTATTATATCACTCTTGACAATTTCCTTCATGTTTCATGATTCATATTGTTGTCAAGAATGAGGTATTTTAAATCCATCAATCTCTTCGTTGGATTTATCTTGCGTCATGTTTTCACCTAAAGCCTTCCCTAAGGAATGTTGCTATTTTGGTGCTTATTAATGATCCAAGTTATATCTCTATCATCTTGGTGGAAGAAGTTTCTCTTATCTTCATTGATCTCAAGCAAGCAATTGTTTCCGTTAGTGGCCGGTTGTCACCTCAGAATGTTGAGATGTTTCCATAAGCCCACAACAAGCTTGTGCTTCTTGTTGTTGATTTTCCAACAACTCCGTTCGATTCTTCTTTGCAAGGATGCTTTCCAAGTTCACTTGTGGCAAAAGTTGTCATTTTCTTCTCCATTCTGTTGTTCCAATGATCTATCTTCTATTCTTTCTTCCGGAGGCATTGTGATGTTGCTCTCTTCACTCATCATCTCAAGTTGTGAGGATCTTGTTCTTTTGGTGCTTATCCATTTAACCGGAGTGTCGTGTTTTCATTCGAGTTCTCTCATCTTATCAAGTTTTGCCTCCCTTCTCAACCGGAGTGCGGTTTCTAATGTTTCTTACCCCTTGTGCCATTTTTTTCAATTCCGGAGGCAGTGTGTTGTTGATTTCATCATGTATCCTCTCATCTTGTCAAGTTCATGTTCAATTCCTTCCATTTGACAATGAATGCTGCCCAAATTATATCATTCTTCCTCTCTCATCTTGTTTTAACCGGAGTGTGTTCGAATTCTATCTTGTCCATTAAACTCTTGATTCATGCCTTTGCAACCTTCAAGTTATCGTAATGTTCCTCTTTTCTAACGGATTGTTTGCAATCTCCTTCATCTCTAATTGCTCAACCTCTCAAGGTTCGTGGTTTCACTCGTTCGTCAAAGAAGCAACATAGTTTTACCTCTTCTCTTTCTCTTCCGTTTTCCCTCCGGTGCCATCCTAGATCTCGGGACGAGATCCTCCCGTAGTGGTGGAGTGTTGTAACACCCCGGATGCAACTTTCCATATCCATAAATCCAACTCTTGCCTTTTCCGGAGATGCGATATTTTATTTTCTCCGTGGTTGGGTTTTGTCCTTTTGTTTTTGCATTTTGTTCATGTCATGCGTTTCTTGCCATGTCATCATCCTTATTGCATCATCATGTTTTCAAAACTTGCATCCGTTCGGGTTCCGTCGCTTCTCTCCGTTGTCCGTTCCGAGCCCTTTCACACTCGCACGCGCCCGCGGCACCTCCGAATATTATTTTATAAGTGGTATAAAAATGTTCTCGGAATGGGTTGCAACTTGTCGTGCGGTCTTATTATAGTGTAGACAGACCGCCTGCCAAGTTTCATCGCATTCGGAGTCCATTTGTTAGCCCAACCGTTAAATATAGCGGTACCGCTGCCGGTATCTTCGTCGGACGTTTTCGGTCTCCGAAAACCGTGCGGGCCGCATTTCTTTCCCTCTCTTCTCAGCCCGAGGCCTTCTTCACAGCCCACTAGACCTACCTACCTACCCCCTCCGCTCCGGACCGTCCGATGGCGATCGAACGTCTCCGAAATGGAGCAAAACCCCTAACCCTAGCCTCCTTTTCCTATAAAAGGAAGCTACCCTTCCATTTTTGGCGCAGCCAACCCCCTCCTCGAAATCCGCGCCACCATCCTCCTCCCACCTCGGGGCGCGCACGCCTTCCCCTCCAAATCGGCGCCACCACCTCACCCACGCCACTTGTCGCCACCAGTTGGCGCGCCGCCGACCGGCCGCCCTCGGCCCGATGGCAAAGCGCCACGTCCCCTGTTCTTCCCATGAGGCCCATCCGCGGCCCGCCGGGCGAGCAGGCCCCGCCAGCCCAGCGCCTCGCCCAGCGCCCGTCTCCGCTCTGCCCGGCGCTTCGCTCCCCGCCGCCTCGCGCCTCCCTCGTCGGGATCGGGCAGGCCCGATCTTCCCTCGCCGCCCTTGTGGCTGGCGAGCCACCGGGCGCTCCGCCGTCTCGCCGCCCTTGCCGCCCCCAGGCAGCGTCGCCCTGCTCCCTCCTTCTCCTGCCTCCCCATCTCCTCCTTCCCTCTCTTTCCTCTCTTCCTCATCCCTCATCTCTCTCTCTCTCTGTGCGATTCGCCGCCACCTTGGATGCCCGGCCATGGCCCGTGGTCGCCGGATCCTTGGGATCCGCCGGATCCGGGGCCCTCGTCCCATTCGGCCTCCTCTGCCCGTCCTCGACCCCTTTGCATCGCGCGCGCAAGGCTTTGACCTCTGCCGCGCCGCCATGACCTAGCGGGAGCGAGCAGAGAGCCGCTTCGCTCCGGTGCCGTTGCTCGCGGCCCATCCCGTGGGCCACCTCCTCCCGGCCCAGTAGCGCTGCTGGCCGGCTCCCTTCTCCACCGACAGGCCTCAGCCCAAAGTGAGCAAGCCCTCTGTTTTTTTTCTGTTGTTGGGCCAACAGATTCGCCCAGCTCTGTTTTTTTTTAGATTCTGAATTTCCTATTATCCTGTGATTTACCTGTTTTACAGAAAACCCCTAAACTTCATGCATATAATAACTCCACAACCGTGCATCGGATTAAAACAAACTTTATATGTAAAATGCTTAGTTTTTCATCTAGTTTCATAATATCCAACTTTCATCCATGTTAAAAATGTTTAAAATGTTGTTTACATTAATTTTCTCAAATGCCATGTTAAAATGATTTATTTCATAACTAAATAACCGTAACTCCGATTTTAATAAACTTTATATGTAAATGGGGTAGAATTTTGCCTAGTTTAACATGGTGCACTCATCTTGCACGTTTAACAACTCTTAAATTGTGTTTAGGGCAGAACAGTACCAAACCTTAAAATATGCATATGGGGATTTTCCGGACTTGTTGGTTGTTGTTCCGGCCTCATTTAAACTTGCCTAGAGTAGGTAGTTTCGTCATGTTTCACCTCTTGCCATGTTTAACAACATTTAATATTGATGAGTAGCATAACGAGATCAAACTAAATACTTGGTTGTGGTGTTCCGTCAATATGCAACTCGTTGCATATTGAGCTCCACTTAATTTGTAGTGTTGTTTGTTGCACTTTGCCATGGCATGCCATGCCTCATTAAACCGGACATGCATCATACTTGATTGTGCATTCATGCCATGCTCATGTGATGGTTGTTTACTATGTTGTTTGCTTCTTTCCGGGTTGCTTCTCTCGGTAGCTTCGGTTTCGTTCCGGAGTTACGAGGATCCGTTCGACTTCGACCGTTTGTCTTCTTCATGGACTCGTTCTTCTTCCTTGCGGGATTTCAGGCAAGATGACCGCTACCCTGGATCTCACTACTATCATTGCTATGCTAGTTGCCTCGTTCTTTCGCTATCTTTGCGATACCTATTACTGTTTGTCCAGCCATCCCAATTTGCCATGAACCTCTAACCTTTGACACCATTCCTATGCAAACCGTTGTTTGGCTATGTTACCGCTTTGCTCAGCCCTTCTTATAGCGTTGCTAGCTGCAGGTGAAGTTGAAGATTTCTCCATGGTGGACAGGGTTTGTTGGGATATCACAATATCTCTTATATTATTAATGCATCTATATACTTGGTAAAGGGTGGAAGGCTCGGCCTTATGCAGTGTTTTGTTCCACTCTTGCCGCCCTAGTTTCCGTCATACGGTGTTATGTTCCCGGATTTTGCGTCCCTTACGCTGCGGTCGGGTGATTTATGGGACCCCCGACAGTTCGTTTTGAATAAAACTTGTCCAGAAGGCCCAACATTGCCTTTTACCATTTGCCTCACCACCACCTATTTTTCCCTTGGGAGTAATTAACCCAAGGGTCATCTTTATTATAGCCCCCGGGCGATTGCTTGTCTAGCGTTGGTCCAAACTAGAGCACCGTCTTGGGACCATCCCTTGGCAACTTGGGTTACGTCGGTACTGACGCTTAGCTCATCCGGTCGTGGCACGAGGCGAGATCTGCGGCTACTATCGGGATGTCGGCACGCGGGAGGCTTTTCTTGGTCTTGTTTTACCATTGTCGAAATGTCTTGATGTACGGGATACCGAGTCGATCGGAGTGTCTTGGGTGAAGGTCTATTCCTTCGATGATCGCGAGAGCCTGTCATGGGCTAAGTTGGGACACCCCTGCAGGGTATAAACTTTCGAGAGCCGTGCCCGCGGTTATGTGGCAGATGGGAATTTGTTAATGTCGGTTGTAGACAACTTGACACTTGATCCGAATTAAAACGCATCAACCGAGTGTGTAGCCGTGAGGGTCTCTTCTCGCGGAGTCCGGAAGTGAACACGGTTTCGTGTTATGTTTGACGTAAGTAGGTGTTCAGGATCACCTCTTGATCATTGCTAGCTTCACGACCGTTCCGCTTGTTTCTCTTCTCGCTCTCATTTGCGTTGTTTAGCCACCATACTTGCTTAGTCGCTGCTGCAACCTCACCACTTTACCCTTCCTTTCCCATTAAGCTTTGCTAGTCTTGATACCCATGGTAATGGGATTCTTTGAGTCCTCGTGACTCACGGATACTTCAAAACCAGTTTGCGGTGCCTATGTTACCGAAAGCGGTGGCGCAATCAAGCTCAAGGAGGAGCTCATTGAAGATTTTGCCCTTTGTGTTGTTTCGTTCTAGTTGATCAAGAGTGGAGCCCAGTTGGGTCGATCGGGGACCGTTTGTCGCATTTGGGGTTCTTCTTTTATTTTGGTTCCGTGAGCGGTACCTTGATTGTATCTGTATGAAGTAATGCTTTATTCATGTAATTGTGTGAAGTGGCGATTGTAAGCCAACTATGTATCTCTTTTCCCTTATGTATTACATGGATTGTGCGAAGATTACCTCACTTGCGACATTGCTTTCAATGCGGTTATGCCTCTAAGTCGTGCTTCGACACGTGGGAGATATAGCCGCATCGAGGGCGTTACACCTATTTAAAGTGAATGTGGTTGTCTCTAATGCCTAACCCATAAACGATAGTTGTAATTCGATAAGAGACATCATGGTACGCACCATATCCAATAGGGTGCAACTATGATGTTCGGACACACCATCAAACTATGGTGTTCCAGGCGGTATTAATTGTGAAACAATTTCCACAATGTCTTAATTGCGTGCCAAAGCTCGTAACTCAGATACTCATCTCTACGATCATATCATAGACATTCCATCCTCTTGTCATGATGATCTTCAACTTCACTCTGAAATTACTTGAACCATTCAATAATTCAGACTTGTGTTTCATCAAGTAAATATACTCTACATCTACTCGAATCATCTGTGAAGTAAGAACATAACGATATTCACTGCATGCCTCAGCACTCATTGGACTGCACACATCAAAATGTGTTACTTCCAACAAGTTGCTATCTTGTTCCATTTTACTGAAAAACGAGGCTTTTTAGTCATCTTGCCCATGTGGTATGATTTGCATATCTCAAGTGATTCAAAATCAAGTGAGTCCAAACGATCCATCTGCATGGAGTTTCTTCATGCGTATACACCAATAGACATGGTTCGCATGTCTCAAACTTTTCAAAACGAGTGAGTCCAAAGATCCATCAACATGGAGCTTCTTCATGCGCTTTTACACCAATATGACTTACATGGCGATTGCCACAAGTAAGTGGTACTATCATTACTATCTTATATCTTTTGGCATGAAAATGTGTATCACTACGATCGAGATTCAATAAACCATTCTTTTAGGTGCAAGACCATTGAAGGTATTATTCAAATAAATAGAGTAACCATTATTCTCCTTAAATGAATAACCGTATTGCGATAGACATAATCCAATCATGTCTATGCTCAACGCAAACACCAAATCTCGATGGTAGAGGGAGCGTGCGATGCTTGATCACATCAACCTTGGAAACACTTCCAACACATATCGTCAGCTCACCTTTAGCTAGTCTCCATTTATTCCGTAGCTTTTATTTCAAGTTACTAACACTTAGCAACCGAACCGATATCTAATACCCTGGTGCTACTAGGAGTACTAGTAAAGTACACATTAACATAATGTATATCCAATATACTTCTATCGACCTTGCCAGCCTTCTCATCTACCAAGTATCTAGGGTAATTCCACTCTAGTGGTTGTTCCCCTTATTACAGATCTCGGGTTTGGGATCAACCTTGGGTTTCTTCACTAGAGCAGCATCTGATTTCCCGTTTCATGAAGTATCCCTTCTAGCCCTTGCCCTTCTTGAAACTAGTGGTTTCACCAACCATCAACAATTGATGCTCCTTCTTGATTTCTACTTTCATGTGTCAAACATCGCGAATACCTCAAGGATCATCATATCTATCCCCGATATGTTATAGCTCATCACGAAGCTCTAGCAGCTTGGTGGCAATGACTTTGGAGAAACATCACTATCTCATCGGAAGATCAACTCCCACTCGATTCAAGTGATTGTTGCACTCGGACAATCGAGCACAAGCTCAACGATTGAGCTTTTCTCCCTTAGTTTGCAGGCTAAGAAAATCGTCGGAGGTCTCATACCTCTTGACGTGGGCACGAGCCTGAAATCCCAATTTCAGCCCTCGAAACATCTCATATGTTCCACGACATTTCGAAAACGTCTTTGGTGCCTCAACTCTAAACCGTTTAACTGAACTATCACGTAGTTATCAAAACGTGTATGTCCGATGTTCGCAACATCCACAAACGATGTTTGGGGTTCAGCACACTGGGCGGTGCATTAAGGACATAAGCTTTCTCTTGTCCGCATAATCGCCATCGTTAACTTTCAACTATATTTTCTCTAGGAACATATCTAAGCAGTGGAACCAAAGCGCGAGTTTACGACATAATTTGCAAAGATCTTTTGACTATGTTCGGGATAATTAAGTTCATCTTATGAACTCCCCTCGAGATAGACATCCTCTAGTCATCTAAGTGATTACATGATCCGAGTCAACTAGGCCGTGTCCGATCATCACGTGAGACGGACTAGTCATCATCGGTGAACATCTTCATGTTGATCGTATCCTCCATCGACTCATGCTCGACTTTTCGGTCTCTCGTGTTCGAGGCCATATGCGTACATGCTAGGCTCGTCAAGTTAACCCTAAGTGTTTTGCATGTGTAAAATTTTCTTACACCCATTGTATGTGAGCGTAAGGATCTATCACACCCGATCATCACGTGGTGCTTCAAAGCAGCGAACTTTAGCAACGGTGCACGTTAGGGAGAACACTTCTTGAAATTCTTGTAAGGATCATCTTATTTACTACCGTCGTTCTAAGTAAACAAGATGCATAAACATGATAAACATCAATGCAATCAAATAGTGACATGATATGGCCAATATCATTTTGCTCCTTTTGATATCCATCTTCGGGCTCCATGATCATCATCGTCACGGCATGACACCATGATCTCCATCATCGTGTCTCCATGAAGTTGTCTCGCCAACTTATTACTTCTACTACTATGGCTACGGTTAGCAATAAAGTAAAGTAATTACATGGCGTTGTTCAATGACACGCAGGTCATACAATAAATTAAGACAACTCCTATGGCTCCTGCCGGTTGTCATACTCATCGACATGCAAGTCGTGATTCCTATTACAAGAACATGATCAATCTCGTACATCACATATCATTCATCACATTCTTCTTGGCCATATCACATCACATAGCATACCCTGCAAAAACAAGTTAGACGTCCTCTAATTGTTGTTTGCATGTTTTACATGGCTGCTATGGGTTTCTAGCAAGAACGTTTCTTACCTACGCAACACCACAACGTGATATGCCAATTGCTATTTACCCTTCATAAGGACCCTTTTCATCGAATCCGTTCCGACTAAAGTGGGAGAGACTGGCACCCGCTAGCCACCTTATGCACCAAGTGCATGTCAATCGGTGAAACCTGTCTCACGTAAGTGTACGTGTAAGGTCGGTCCGGGCCGCTTCTGTTGGGGAACGTAGTAATTTCAAAAAATTTCCTACGCACACGCAAGATCATGGTGATGAATAGCAACGAGAGGAGAGTGTTGTCTACGTACCCTCGTGAGACCCGGCGAAGCGATCACAACGAGGAAGTAGTCGACGTTCTCCTCGCGATCCGACCGATCCCGCGCGTTACTCCGGCGCCCCGAGTTCTTGACACACGACAGCTCGATGGCGTCCCTCGTACTCGATCCAGCCGAGTGTCGAGGGAGAGTTCCGTCGGACGACGGCGTGGTGGCGATCTTGATGTTCTACGGCGCAGAGCTTCGCCTAAGCTTGCGACGATATGACCGAGGAGGAATATGGTGGAAGGGGGGCACTGACACGGCTAAGGAACGATCCGTAGATCAAACTTGTGTGTTCTAGGGTGCCCCCTGCCCCGTATATAAAGGAGCAAGGGGTGCGGCGGCCTAGAGGAGGCGCTGGAGGAGTCCTACTCCCACCGAGTAGGACTTCCCCTTCCTAGTTGGAGTAGGATTGAGGGAGGGAAGAAGGAAGGGCCGCCCCCTCCTGTCCTATTCGGACTAGGGGAGGGGGCGCCTGCCACCCCTGGCCGGCCCCTCCTCTTCTCCTCGAGGCCCACTAAGGCCCATTTAGTTCCCGGGGTTCGGTAACCTCCGGTTCTCCCATAAATTCTGTTTTCACCGGAACCATTCGAACTCCAAATATAGGCTTCCAATATATCAATCTTTATGTCTCGACCATTTCGAGACTCCTCGTCATGTCCGTGATCACATCCGGGACTCGAACTTCTTGGTACATCAAAATACATAAGCTCATAATAAGCATCGAAACCTTTAGCGTCACGGACCCTACGGTTCGAGAACAATGTAGACATGACCGAGATCGTCTCGGTCAATAACCAACAGCGGGACCTAGATGCCCATATTGGTTCCTACATATTCTACGAAGATCTTTATCGGTCGACCGCATAACAACATCGTTGTTCCTTTGTCATCGGTATGTTACTTGCCCGAGATTCGATCGTCGGTATCAATACCTAGTTCAATCTCGTTACGGCAAGTGTCTTTACTCGTTCCGTAATACATCATCTCACAGCTAACTCATTAGTTGTAATGCTTGCAAGGCTTGATGATGTGTATTACCGAGAGGGCCCAGAGATACCTCTCCGACAATCGGAGTGACAAAACCTAATCTCAAATCGCCAACCCAACATACGCCTTTGGAGACACTGTAGTACTCCTTTATAATCACCCGATTCGTTGTGACGTTTGGTAGCACCAAAGTGTTCCTCCGTATGGCGGAGTTGCATAATCTCATAGTTACGGGAACATGTATAAGTCATGGATAAAAGCGGTAGCAACATACTAAGCGATCGTGTGCTAAGCTAATGGAATGGGTCATGTCAATCAGATCATTCTACTAATGATGTGACCTCGTTAATCAAATAACAACTCTTTGTTCATGGTTAGGAAACATAACCATCTTTGATTAACAAGCTAGTCTAGTAGAGGCATACTAGTGACATGTTGTTTGTCTATGCATTCACACATGTATCATGTTTCCAGTTAATACAATTCTAGCATGAACAATAAACATTTATCATGAAATAAGGAAATAAATAATAACTTTATTATTGCCTCTAGGGCATATTTCCTTCAGTCTCCCACTTGCACTAGAGTCAATAATCTAGATTACATAGTAATGATTCTAACACCCATGGAGTCTTGGTGTTGATCATGTTTTGCTCGTGGAAGAGGCTTAGTCAGCGGTCGCAACATTCAGATCCGTATGTATCTTGCAAATCTCTATGTCTCCCACGGACTAAGTCCGGATGGAATTGAAGCGTCTCTTGATGTGCTTGGTCCTCTTGTGAAATCTGGATTCCTTCGCTAAGGCAATTGCTCGATATTGTCACGAAGATTTTCATTGGACCCGATGCACTAGGTATGACACCTAGATCGGATATGAACTCCTTCATCAGACTCCTTCATTAGCTGCTTCGAAGCTGCTATGTACTCCGCTTCACATGTAGATCCCGCTTCGACGCTTTGTTTAGAAGCGCACCAACCGACAGCTCCTCCGTTTAGTGTAAATACGTATCCGGTCTGCGATTTAGAATCGTCCGGATCGGTGTCAAAGCTTGCATCAGCGTAACCGTTCACGATGAGCTCTTTGTCACCTCCATATACGAGAAACATATCCTTAGTCCTTTTCGGTATTTCAGATGTTCTTGACCGCTGTCGATGATCCACTCTGGATTACTTTGGTACCTCCTGCTAAACTTATAGCAAGGCACACATCAGGTCTGGTACACAGCATTGCATACATGATAGAGCCTATGGCTGAAGCATAGGAACATCTTTCATTTTCTCTCTATCTTCTGCGGTGGTCGGGCATTGAGTCTTACTCAACTTCACACCTTGTAACACAGGCAAGAACCCTTTCTTTGCTTGATCCATTTTGAACTTCTTCAAAATTTTGTCAAGGTATGTGCTTTGTGAAAGTCAATTAAGCGTCTTGATCTATCTCTATAGATCTTAATGCCCAATATGTAAGCAGCTTCACCGAGGTCTTTCATTGAAAACTCTTATTCAAGTATCCTTTATGCTATCCAGAATTCTATATCATTTCCGATCAGCAATATGTCATCTACATATAATATCGAAATGCTCTGAGCTCCCACTCACTTTCTTGTAAATCGAGGCTTCTCCAAAAGTGCAGATAAACCCAAATGCTTTGATCACACTATCAAAGCGTTTATTCCAACTCGAGATGCTTGCACCAGTCCATAGATGGATCATTTGGAGCTTGCATACTTTGTTAGCTCCTTTTGGATCGACAAAACCTTTCGGTTGCATCATATACAACTCTTCTTCCGTAAATCCATTCAGAATGCAGTCTTTACATCCATTTGCCAAATTTCATAATCATAAAATGCGACAATTGCTAACATGATTCGGACGGACTTAAGCATCGCTCTGGTGAGAAGGTCTCATCGTAGTCAATCCCTTGAACTTGTCGAAACCCTTTGCGACAAGTCGAGCTTTGTAGACGATAACATTACCGTCGGCGTCGGTCTTCTTCTTGAAGATCCACTTGTTTTCTATTGCTTGCCTACCCTCGGGCAAGTCAACCAAAGTCCATACTTTGTTTTCATACATGGATCCCATCTCGATTTCATGGCCTCAAGCCATTTTGCGAATCTGGGCTCACCATCGCTTCTTCATAGTTAGTGAGGTTCATCATGATCTAGTAGCATGATTTCCGAACAGGATTACCGTACCACTCAGTGCGGATCTTACTCTGGTTGATCTACGTGGTTACGTAGTAACTTGATCGAAGTTTCATGATCAACATCATCAACTTCCTCACTACTTGGTGTAGATGTCTCGTAAACGGTTTCTGCGACAAACTACTTTCAAGTAAGGGAGAAGGTACAATTACCTCATCAAGTTCTACTTTCTCCCACTCACTTCTTTCGAGAGAAACTCCTTCTCTAGAAAGGATCCATTCTTAGCAACGAATGTCTTGCCTTCGGATCTGTGATAGAAGGTGTACCCAACTGTCTCCTTTGGGTATCCTATGAAGACACATTTCTCGATTTGGGTTCGAGCTTATCGGGTTGAAGCTTTTCACATAAGCATCGCATCCCCAAACTTTAAGAAACGACAACTTTGGTTTCTTGCCAAACCACAGTTCATAAGGTGTCGTCTCAATGGATTTCGACGGTGTTCTATTCAGTGTGAATGCGGCCGTCTCTAGAGCATAACCCCAAAGCGATAGCGGTAAATCTGTAAGAGACATCATAGATCGCACCATATCTAGTAAAGTGCGATTCTGACGTTCGGACACACCATTACGTTGTGGTGTTCGGGTGGCGTGAGTTGCGAAACTATTCGCATTGTTTCAAATGTAGACCAAACTCGTAACTCAAATATTCACCTCCACGATCGGATCGTAGAAATTTGATTTTCTTGTTACGATGATTTTCAACTTCACTCTGAAATTCTTTGAACTTTTCAAATGTTTCAGACTTATGTTTCATTAAGTAGATATACCCATATCGCTTAAGTCATCTGTGAAGGTGAGAAAATAACGATATCCGCCACGAGCCTCAACATTCATCGGACCACATACATACAGTATGTATGATTTCCAACAAATCTGTTGCTCTCTCCATAGTACGGAGAAGCGGGTTTTAGTCATCTTGCCCATGAGGCACGGTTACATAAGTGCCAAGTGATTCATAATCAAGTGACTCCGAAGTCCATCAATATGGAGTTTCTTCATGCGCTTTACACCGATATGACCTAAGCGGCATTGCCACAAATAAGTTGCACTATCATTATCAACTCTGCATCTTTTGGTTTCAACATTATGAATATGTGTATCACTACTATCGAGATTCATAAAAATAGACCACTCTTCAAGGGTGCATGACCATAAAAGATATTACTCATATAAATAGAACAACCATTATTCTCTCGATTTAAATGAATAACCATCTCGCATCAAACAAGATCCAGATATAATGGTCATGCTCAACGCAGCACCAAATAACAATTATTTAGGTCTAAAACTAATCCGAAGGTAGATGTAGAGGTAGCGTGCCGACCGCGATCACATCGACTTTGGAACCATTTCCCACGCGCATCGTCACCTCGTCCTTTGCGGTGTTAAGCAATCCGTAGTCCTGTTTGAGTTGCAAATATTAGCAGAGTAACCGATATCAAATACCAGTGCTCTGCGAGCTCTAGTAAGGTACACATCAATAACATGTATATCACATATACCTTTGTTCACCTTGCCATCCTTCTTATCCGCCAAATACTTGGGGCAGTTCCGCTTCGGTGACGATCGCTTGCGGTAGAAGCACTCGATTTCAGGTTTAGGGCCAGACTTGGGTTTCTTCTCTGAGCAGCAACTTGGTTGCTGTTCTTCTTGAAGTTCCTTTCTTCTTCCCTTTGCCTTTCTTCTTGAAACTAGTGGTCTTATTGACCATCAACACTTGATGCTCCTTCTTGATTTCTACCTCCGCAGCCTTTAACATTGCGAAGAGCTCGGTATAGTCTTTACTAACCCTTGCATATTATAGTTCATCACGAAGCCTTTGTAGCTTGGTGGCGTGATTGAAGAATTTCATCAATGACACAATCATCCGGAAGATTAACTCCCAATTGTGTCAAGTGATTGTAGTACCCGGACATTACGAGTATGTGCTCACTAATGAACTATTCTCCTCCATCTTGCAGCTATAGAACTTATTGGAGACTTCATATCTCTCAATCGGGCATTACATTGGAATATCAACTTCAACTCTGGAACATCTCATATGCTCCATGACGTTCAAAACGTCGTTGAAGTCCCGGTTCTAAGCCGTAAAGCATGGCACATTGAACTATAGAGTAGTCATCAGCTTTGCTCGCCAGACGTTCACAACATCCGTGTTGCTCCAAAGAAGAGTTCGCACCAAGCGGTGCATCGGGGCGTAACTCTTTTGTGCAGCAATGAGGATAATCCTCAAATTTACGGACCCAATCCGTGTAATTGCTACCATCATCTTTCAACTTTGCTTTCTCAAGGAACGCATTAAAATTCAACGGAACAACAAAGACGAGCCATCTATCTACAATCAAACATAAACAAGCAAGATACTATCGGTACTAAGTTCATGATACATTTAAGTTCAATTAATCATATTACTTAAGAACTCCCACTTAGGCAGACATCCTCTAGTCATCTAAGTGATCACGTGATCCAAATCAACTAAACCATAACCGATCATCACGAAATGGAGTAGTTTTCAATGGTGAACATCTTATGTTGATCATATCTACTATATGATTCACGCTCGACCTTCGGTCTCCGTGTTCGAGGCCATATCCGCATATGCTAGGCTCGTCAAGTATAACCCGAGTATTCTGCGTGTGCAAAACTGGCTTGCACCCGTTGTAGATGGACGTGAGAGCTTATCACACCCGATCATCACGTGGTGTGCGGGCACGACGAACTTTGGCAGCGGTGCATACTCGGGAGAACACTTCTTGATAATTTAGTGAGAGATCATCTTATAATGCTACCGTCAATCAAAGCAAGATAAGATGCATAAAGGATAAACATCACATGCAAATCAATATAAGTGATATGATATGGTCATCATCATCTTGTGCTTCGTGATCTTCATCTCCGCAGCACCACCATGATCACCATCGTCACGGTAGCGACACCTTGATCTCCATCGTAGCATCGTTGTCGTCTCGCCAATCTTATGCTTCTCGACTATCGCTACCGCTTAGTGATAAAGTAAAGCATTACGGATGCATTGCATTGCATACAATAAAGCGACAACCATATGGCTCCAGCCGATTGCCGATAACCGGTTACAAAACATGATCATCTCATACAATAAAATATAGCATCACGTCTTGACCATATCACATCACAACATGCCTGCAAAAACAAGTTAGGCGTCCTCTACTTTGTTGTTGCAAATTTTACGTGGCTGCTACGGGCTTAAGCAAGAACCAGTCTCACCACGCATCAAAACCACAGCGATACTTCGTCAAATAGACTCCGTTTTAACCTTCTCAATGACCGGCGTAGCCACACTCAGTTCAATTAAAGTGAGAGAGCAGACACCCGCCGGTCACCTTTAAGCAGCGAGTGCTCGTGGCGGTGAAACCAGTCTCGCGTAAGCGTCACGCGTAATGTCGGTCCGGGCGCTTCATCTCACAATACCGCTGAACCAAAGTATGACATTTGGTAGGTAGTATGACTTGTATCGCCCACAACTCACTTGTGTTCTACTCGTGCAAAACATCAAACCATAAAAACCTAGGCTCGGATGCCTTTGTTGGGGAGCGTAGTAATTTCAAAAATTTCCACGCACACGCAAGATCATGGTGATGAATAGCAACGAGAGGAGAGTGTTGTCTACGTACCCACGTAGACCGAAGCGAAGCGATCTGGCGTAGAGGAAGTAGTCGACGTTCTCCTCGCGATCCGACCGATCCCGCGCGTTACTCGGCGCCCCGAGTTCTTGACACACGTACAGCTCGATGGCGTCCCTCGTACTCGATCCAGCCGAGTGTCGAGGGAGAGTTCCGTCAAGACGACGGCGTGGTGGACGATCTTGATGTTCTATCGGTAGCAGAGCTTCGCCTAAGCAGCGACGATATGACCGAGGTGGAATATGGTGGAAGGGGCACCGACACGGCTAAGGAACGATCCGTAGATCAAACTTGTGTGTTCTAGGGTGCCCCCTGCCCCGTATATAAAGGAGCAAGGGGGTGCGGCCGGCCTAGAGGAGGCGCTGGAGAGTCCTACTCCCACCGAGTAGGACTTCCCCTTCCTAGTTGGAGTAGGATTGGGGGGGGGAAGAAGGAAGGCGCCGCCCCTCCTGTCCTATTCGGACTAGGGGAGGGGCTTGACCACCCATGGCCGGCCCTCCTCTTCTCCTCGAGGCCCACTAAGGCCCATTTAGTTCGGGGTTCGGTAACCTCCGGTTCTCCGATAAATTCCTGTTTTCACGGAACCATTCCAACTCCAAATATAGGCTTCCAATATATCAATCTTTATGTCTCGACCATTTGAGACTCCTCGTCATGTCCGTGATCACATCCGGGACTCGACTTCTTCGGTACATCAAAATACATAAGCTCATAATAAGCATCATCGAAACCTTTAGCGTGCGGACCCTACGGTTCGAGAACAATGTAGACATGACCGAGATCGTCTCGGTCAATAACCAACAGCGGGACCTGGATGCCCATATTGGTTCCTACATATTCTCGAAGATCTTTATCGGTCGGACCGCATAACAACATCGTTGTTCCTTTGTCATCGGTATGTTACTTGCCCGAGATTCGATCGTCGATATCAATACCTAGTTCAATCTCGTTACCGACAAGTCTCTTTACTCGTTCCGTAATACATCATCTCACAGCTAACTCATTAGTTGTAATGCTTGCAAGGCTTGATGATGTGTATTACCGAGAGGGCCCAGAGATACCTCTCCGACAATCGGAGTGACAAAACCTAATCTCGAAATCGCCAACCCAACATCGCCTTTGGAGACACCTGTAGTACTCCTTTATAATCACCCGATTCGTTGTGACGTTTGGTAGCACCAAAGTGTTCCTCCGTAAGCGGAGTTGCATAATCTCATAGTTACAGGAACATGTATAAGTCATGGATAAAAGTAGTAGCAACATACTAAACGATCGTGTGCTAAGCTAATGGAATGGGTCATGTCAATCAGATCATTCTACTAATGATGTGACCTCGTTAATCAAATAACAACTCTTTGTTCATGGGTAGGAAACATAACCATCTTTGATTAACAAGCTAGTCTAGTAGAGGCATACTAGTGACATGTTGTTTGTCTATGCATTCACACATGTATCATGTTTCCGGTTAATACAATTCTAGCATGAACGATAAACATTTATCATGAAATAAGGAAATAAATAATAACTTTATTATTGCCTCTAGGGCATATTTCCTTCAGCTTCATCCCACAATACCGTCGAAACAAGATTGGACTAGTAACGGTAAGCATATTGAACAAAATCAACGCCCACAACTACTTTGTGTTCTACTCGTGCAAAGAATCTACGCAATAGACCTAGCTCATGATGCCACTGTTGGGGAACATAGCAGAAATTCAAAATTTTCCTACGTGTCACCAAGATCTATCTATGGAGAAACCAGCAACGAGGGGAAGGAGAGTGCATCTACATACCCTTGTAGATCGCTAAGCGGAAGCGTTCAAGAGAACGGGGTTGAAGGAGTCGACTGTCGTGATCCAAATCACCGGAGATCCTAGTGCGAATGGGCGGCACCTCCGCGTTCAACACACGTGACAGCCGGTGGCGTCTCCCATGCCTTGATCCAGCAAGGAGAGAGGGAGAGGTTGAGAAGACTCCATCCAGCAGCAGCACAATGGCGTGGTGGTGATGGAGGCGTGGCAATCCTGCAGGCTTCGCCAAGCACCGCGGGAGAGGAGGAGTACTTGGGAGAGGGGAGGACTGCGCTGGAACTTGTGGTGCGGCTGCCTCCCACCCCCACATATATAGGGGCAGGGGAGGGGCGGCCCCTCGGATCCAATCTGAGGAGGCGGCGGCCAAGGGGGAGGAGTGCCTCCCAAGTCAAGTGGAGGCCCTCCCCCCTTAGGGTTTTCCTTCTCCCATGCGCATGGGCCTTGGGGGGGCTGGTGCCCCTGGCCCATTAAGGCTAAGGTGGCCCCCTACAGCCCATGCTACTGTATTTGACGTGGTGGAACAATTTCCGGACCTCCGGACCCCTCCGGAATCCTCCGGAACCTTCTGGAAGCTTCCCGGTACAATACCGAAAAAACCCGAACTTTTTCCGAAACCCGAACAACAACTTTCCATATATAAATCTTTACCTCCGGACCATTCCGTAACTCCTCGTGACGTCCGGGATCTCATTCGGGACTCCGAACAACATTCGGTAACCACATACAAACTTCCTTTATAACCCTAGCGTCATCGAACCTTAAGTGTGTAGACCCTACGGGTTCGGGAACCATGCAGACATGACCGAGACGTTCTCCAGTCAATAACCAACAGCGGGATCTGGATACCCATGTTGGCTCCCACATGTTCCACGATGATCTCATCGGATGAACCACGATGTCAAGGCCCATATACAATTCCCTTTGTCTAACGGTATTGTACTTGCCCGAGATTCGATCGTCGGTATACCGATACCTTGTTCAATCTCGTTACCGGCAAGTCTCTTTACTCATTCCGTAACACATCATCCCGTGATCAACCCCTTGGTCACATTGTGCACATTATGATGATGTCCTACCGAATGGGCCCAGAGATACCTCTCCGTTTACGGAGTGACAAATCGATCTCGATTCGTGCCAACCCCCAGACACTTTCGGAGATACCAGTAGTGCACCTTTATAGCCACCCAATTACGTTGTGGCGTTTGGTACACCCAAAGCATTCCTACGGTATCCGGAGTTGCACAATCTCATGGTCTAAGGAAAAGATACTTGACATTAGAAAAGCTTTAGCATCTGAACTACGATCTTTGTGCTAGGCTTAGGATTGGGTCTTGTCCATCACATCATTCTCCTAATGATGTGATCCCGTTATCAACGACATCCAATGTCCATGGTCGAGAAGCGTAACCATCTATTGATCAACGAGCTAGTCAACTAGAGGCTTACTAGGGACATGGTGTTGTCTATGTATCCACACATGTATCTGAGTTTCCTATCAATACAATTATAGCATGGATAATAAACGATTATCATGAACAAGGAAATATAATAATAACTAATTTATTATTGCCTCTAGGGCATATTTCCAACACATCACGCGGAGTGGGGTGGGCTTGAGCCCACACGACGTCCCTAGATGCCCAGCTCCACCGACAGTTCCCTTAGACCCACCACTAGCAACGACTGGGCTGTTGGGGAACGTAGTAATTTCAAAAAATTTCCTACGCACACGCAAGATCATGGTGATGCATAACAACGAGAGGGGAGAGTGTTGTCTACGTACCCTTGTAGACCGAAGCGGAAGCGTTGACGCAACATAGAGGAAGTAGTCGTACGTCTTCCCGGTCCAACCGATCCAAGCACCGTTACTCCGGCACCTCCGAGTTCTTGACACACGTACAGCTCGATGACGCACCCCGGGCTCCGATCCAGCAAAGCTTTGGGGAGGAGTTCTGTCAGCACGACAGCGTGGTGACGATCTTGATGTTCAACCATCGCAGGGCTTAGCCTAAGCAGCGCTACAATATGACCGAGGTGTAATATCATGGAGGGGGGCACCGCACACGGCTAAGGAACGATCACGAAGATCAACTTGTGTGTCCTAGGGTGCCCCCCTGCCCCCGTATATAAAGGAGCCAAGGGAGGCGGCCGCTGCCAAGGAGGGGGCGCGTGGGGAGTCCTACTCCCGGGAGTAGGACTCCTTTCTTTCCTAGTTGGAGAAGGAGAAGGGGGAAAGAGGAGGAAGAGGGGAAGGAAAGGGGGGGCGCCGCCCCCTTCCCTTGTCCTATTCGGACTAGGAAGGGGAGGGGCGCGCGGCCACCTCCCGCCTCCTTCTCTCTTCTCCCTCAAGGCCCATGTAGGCCCAATAACCCCCCGGTACTCCGGTAAAATGTCGATTTCACCCGGAACGATTCCGATGTCCAAATATAGGCTTCCAATATATCGATCTTTATGTCTCGACCATTTTCGAGACTCCTCCTCATCTCCGTGATCACATCCGGAACTCCGAACAACCTTCGGTACATCAAAATACATAAACTCATAAAGAAACTGTCATCGTAACTTTAAGCGTGCGGACCCTACGGTTCGAGAACAATGTAGACATGACCGAGACACGTCTCCGGTCAATAACCAATAGCGGGACCTGGATGCTCGTATTGTTTCCTACATATTCTACGAAGATCTTTATCGGTCAGACCGCATAACAACATCGTTGTTCCTTTGTCATCGGTATGTTACTTGCCCGAGATTCGATCGTCGGTATCCAATACCTAGTTCAATATCGTTACGCAAGTCTCTTTACTCGTTCCGTAATACATCATCTCGCAACTAACTCATTAGTTGCAATGCTTGCAAGGCTTAAGTGATGTGCATTACCGAGAGGGCCCAGAGATACCTCTCCGACATTGGAGTGACAAATCCTAATCTCGAAATCGCCAACCCAACAAGTACCTTTGGAGACACACAGAGAGCACCTTTATAATCACCCGATTCGTTGTGACGTTTGGTAGCACACAAAGTGTTCCTCCGATGGCGGAGTTGCATAATCTCATAGTCATAGGAACATGTATAAGTCATGAAGAAAGCAATAGCAACATACTAAACGATCGGGTGCTATAAGCTAACGGAATGGGTCATGTCAATCAGATCATTCAACTAATGATGTGATCCCGTTAATCAAATAACAACTCTTTGTCCATGGTTAGGAAACATAACCATCTTTGATTAACAAGCTAGTCAAGTAGAGGCATACTAGTGACACTCTGTTTGTCTATATATTCACACATGTATTATGTTTCCGGTTAATACAATTCTAGCATGAATAATAAACATTTATCATTATATAAGGAAATAAATAATAACTTTATTATTGCCTCTAGGGCATATTTCCTTCACGGGCGTGGCCATGTAACGCCTTGTTACGTCTGGCGGGATCAAGACTGAACCCACAGATCAACACTAGTCTTTCATATGCACTTTGTCCTCACTCGTGCGCACCTGGAACCAACTTCTTGGTCGGTCACTCATCCTAGAATTACTCCAAACCAAGCACACTTAACTTTGAAGTTGTTTTCAAATGGCTCCCAGAAAAAAAAGAATTTCTTATTGATATGAGTAGTCTATCATTCCTATTAATCCAAGCTCACACACACACACACCCTCCCCCACTCAAAGGAACCGGCGTCCTCATCGGCCCATCAGGAACGTTCCCTCTTGGCACACGTATATGCGTCCAGTCTGACACATGTGCCTGTCGTGTGGCACAAAGGGCCACATGCCCGTGCACATGACCAGCACATGTCCGTGTAACCGCGAGGGTCGGCTCTGGCACACGTATATGTGTCTAGTCCGACACATGCGCCATGCCGTGTGCCACACACGCCATGTGCCACATGCCGAACATGTCCGTGTAACCGCGAGGTTCGGCTTTGAATCAGAACGACATAGGATAAGAGTAAAAAGAGCGTCTAGCGGGATCAAGACTAGCCCCACAAACCAATACTAGTCTTTCATGCGCACTTGATGCTCACTCGTGCGCATCAGGGATCAACTTCCCGATCGATCACCCATCCTAGAATTACTTCAAGTCAAGCACGCTTAACTTTGAAGTTCTTTTCGAATGGCTTCCGGAAAATAAGGAATTTCTTATTGATATGAATAGCCTATCATTCCTATTAAGCCAGACTTTCACATACCAAGAATCGCATGGTCCGCCTCCCATGTAACAATTCCATGGCTATTACGTGTTCAAGCGTTTGGTAGTTTTCCATGCCAAGCTATAGCGTCTCTGCAATATCCAATCGGCGCTTGTTTTTTGTTCTATTGTATTCATTTAATTAATTGTTCTTATTTTTTTGGACGCTGATAACACCCGCACATGTGGTGGGAGTGATACCCGCCCACACGTCCTATAACACACAGACTACGTCACGTCATCATATGCATGCATGTGTAGAATCTTTTTGGATTTCTAGTTTTTAAACTGTTTTACCTCTTTAATGAAAAGACCGATTGAAGATTCGTTTTCACCATTAAATCCATCGTGACGAGATTTTTAAAACTAGATCTCATATCAATATGTTTCGACGACTTTTAAAAAGTTGTCATGTCTATTGCACATGAATTGCCATGATGTTTGTACTGAATTTGCCATGGATATGTTTCAGCTATTTTCTTCTACATTTAAAAGTGAATTTTGACATATTATAAAACGGGGAATTAAGAAACTAGACTTGCCATGAACCATAAACTAAAATTTCATGATACATGCACTTAAAATTGCCATGGTTCATACAAAAAATAATTTCCATGGTCAAAGTACTGGAATTGCCATGGTCAAAATACTAAAATTGCCATGCTTTATAAACTAAAATTGCCACATGGCAAGTTTAGTGTAACACTGTGGCAACTACAGTGTAAACATCATGGCAACTTTTGGCCATTTTTTTTTCGTCGAAACATATCAACATGAGATCTAGTTTTGAAGATCTTGTTGAGATGGATTTAATAGTGAAAATGAATTTTCAATTAGGAGATAAAACATTTTAAAGTTGAAAACAAAAAAGATTTTCGTTGATGTCATCTGTTTTGATGTGGCAAAATGATAGTACTGAAGGCGTTTGGGCCATGTTGCTTCGTGCCACACGTATGGGCGTTAACGTTTGTGGTTTTTTTGCATGAAACCTCTCCTAAACGTCAAGCAATTTATACCAAGATGAGGATCCTTGACATGAAGTGGAGTGGGCCATGGTTATGATGTTGCCAGAATCTTGGATGATGGTAGTTGGTAGGTTCAGTCCCCATGGCATAACGTTGGATATCAACAAAAGTTTTTTGAGATGGAACCGGCTGCGCTTTGTGCAGCCTTCTGGAACAATTTTTTAGAAAGAGGGCCATCAACTGTTGGCTGTAGTTTGTAAGGGCCTCGGAAACATCAACTGATTGAAGTAAATGAACTGGAACTAACAAAGCAAAGCTTCTTTTGACACCAATAGATGAGTTCGTAATGGTAGAGTTTAGCTTTTGTCTCTGATGTTTGGTGGAGTCTATTTTTGCAGTAGCAGTAAAGTCGCTCTTTTCTCTATTGATTTTGGGAGAAGTGGCGTGTGATGAAATACATTGAAGGATGAAACAAAGGATTCTTTATATACGTGATCTATGTTTGAGGCAAAGCTTCAGCTTTGCATGCGGTAAGTAAACATGTACTCTCTATCCAGAATTGTCTAATGCACTTATGAGATGTTCATACTGGACATGGTTGTTAGCGTTTCAAATGAAACATTCTTCTAGGGATCACCATGGTGAAAAATAGCACAACGAAGCGCACTACAACTTCTAGTAGAATGAGAATTTTGCTATTTCTCACCCAGTTGAGGAATAAGTACTTCCTCCCCTCGAAACAAAAACCGGACTTAGCAAGTCAGGATCGGCGCCAGACAAACCCTCTTATAGTGTGCGTGGTAGTCACACACCTTAAATCCAAACATTAAAATCATGCATATCCATGCACATCCATCATACACATGAATGTTGCACGTAAATAACATTTTTTGGTAGCGAAATATATAGTTCGAACATAAATTTTGTTTTAAGTGCACAATTCAAACATTAGGTTTTTTGTTTTTGTTGTGGGCCCACTTATGCTCCACAAGATCACTGAATAGCTCCACGTGCATCTGATGCTCTCAAATATTTTGATGCATCTGCAGAAAATTCATAAGTTGATATGCATCTTATTGTTCCGTGATGTGGACTTGTTCTTCAGGCTTGTCAAAACATTGGTACTGGCTATTGTGCAAAATGATGCAACATGTCATCACCGGTCACAAAATTCTCTGATTCCCACATCATTGCAGCATCGCGAATAATTCCTCAATAAGCTTGAAGCAATACTCTGACTGCCTTCTTCACATCCTTCCTATCTGCCTCTTGCATTGTGCAAAATGGCTTTGTTTGTTGCCTTGGGGATCGGCTATGATCTTCACAAACGCCATCCGCTGAGGATAGATGTCATCGGGAAAATACCCCATGTCGTAGTCATAGTTGCTAACAGTGTAGTTATGCGACGATGATTCCCCATTACAAATTCTCCTGAACACGGGAAATCGCTGAAACACATTGATATCGTTGTGAAAACTAGACATTCCAAAGAAAGCATGTCAAATCCATGAGCCATGTGATCCCACCACTTTCAATATGATAGTGGCGCTTTTGGTGTGGCCTTCGTACATGAGGCGCAAATCTTTGGGGGCGGTTCTTCCATTGTCAATGCATGCAATAAATTGAATCATACATACTTGGAAAAGCTCTTGCCTCTCCAATAGTGAGCAACTTTTCTATATACTCCACATTTCATTTTCTCAGATACTCTGCTCCAAACACCTGCACCACAGTACTAGCAAACCTCAATGTGGTCTTTATGCATGTGCTCTCCCGCATCCGGACCATTTCACCAACGACATCGTCGGTGGTACCAAGTGCAAGCACCCTCGGAGCACCCGTGCATTTCTGCTTAGCGGAGAATGATTGTTGTCCGCAACTGATGTCCTTCAAGGGCACATGGCTATTGCAATTCGGGGTAAGTAGAGTATGTCGCTCCCACGGGGAGCGGTGTTGCACAGGTAACTACCTACCCCGCAACTACGTCGTCACTTATGTGGCTACGTTCACACTTAGAGCGTTATCTGGAAATAGTCTATTCGTCGGTTCCTAACAGAACGGTAATAAGATGGTTTTAACTAAACAATTACATGAGGTAAAAACATAAATAAAACAAGAGGTAGAATAAAGGCACGACACTTTGAGTGTTAGATTTAATTTCTGCCCGAAGCATTACAGTAGCGTTCCAATAAAGAGGACAACTCCTGGCTACATCACCATTGGCCTTGAATAACATCAGGTTGTCATCTGCAAAAATCAAGTGGCTCACCGGGGGTGTCGCTTCTACCACTTCGATCCCACTGAGGTGCGATGACTGATAATTACGTTTTAAGAGGCACAAAAGGCCCCCCGCTGCCAACAAGTACATGTAAGGAGAAATAGGGTCCCCTTGTCGGATACAACGTGTAGGTTTAAATGTCTCAAGCTTTGTATCATTGAACAAAACAAAAAAATTGAACAAGCCTACCAAACTCATGATCATAAAGATCCAAGCTGGTGCAAACCCCAGCTTCTGCATTATAGCCTTAATAAGATAATCCCATTCGACTCAGTCATAGGCTTTCATCATATCTAACTTGAAAGCACAACATCTATTTTTCTTTGCTTCGTTTCTCTTCATGAAATGGACGCAGAGATTATGTTATCTGTAATAAGCTGGCCAGGGACTAAGGTCGTCCCCAACCACGTGAAGTTGATATTACCTGAGATCCCTCGTGTTGTGGTACTCCATAGTATTTGATGGGTAGTATTGTGACTATGACTTGATCTAGTCCGTTAGATTGCAAATAATAGACGACCCAACTTAATTCATGATATTTTCAAGGAGCTCATTAAAATTTGAATTAATATAAAATTTCCTTGTGTTTGTTGTTTCCTTGTAAGTAGATGAAAATAATTTTAATCATCATTTTTAAAAATCATTTCATTTAAAAAAACCACGAAAAAATTACTGAAACTTTATATATGTTCCCATTTTTGTTTAAAAAAATCTCCACTTCTAAAAGGCATTCACAATTTGAAAAAATGTCCCCGATTCTTTTTTGACATAGTACATATGAACACTAGTGGGGCAGGGATACCACTGTCCTCCTAATAATCATCCAACCACAGGTTGGTTTGCAAATGTTCCTGAATTTTAAAACATGTTTGTTTGCACTTTAAAACATTGATTTTTTTAATCATGTTTTATTGTTTTCCTGAAACTTAGTTTTGTGTGTTTCTAATAAATGTTCCAGAAATTTTATGAGAATATTCGCCTTTCAAAATATTCACAACTCAAAAAGTGTTCATGTCTTCAAAAGATGGGAAGACACTGGCCGGAAAATATCCCAAGCTTTTCTGAATTCTCTCTCCCCCTCTCTCCGAAAAAACAGGCTAGTAGAAAGAAAGAAAGAAGATGTGGGCCTAGCCCAGCCCAGCCCAATGAAAGAAAGAAGAGGCCGGTCTGGAGACGGGACCCGAGTCCGACCCGAGGCGGGTCCTGGGTTAGGGCTCGCCTGGACATATATACGCCAGCCGCCGCGCCTCCTCCCCTTCGTTCCAAGATCCAGCGAGAGACGAAGAGAAATCCCCAATCCACCAAACCCTAACCCACCAGGAGAGATCGGCGAGAGAGACCCGGCGATGGCGGTTGAGGAGATGCACTTTGCCATGCCGATGGCCGCCGGCCACGAGGGATTTCACTTCACCCCGTTCCAGGCGGAGAAGGAGCAGGCGGAGGCGTTCGTCAGGGCCACCAGGGCGGAGCCGGCGGAGGACGCGGCGTTCGTCAGGGTCAGGGCGGAGGCGGAGGCGGAGGCGGCGATCCTCAAGGCCAAGGCGGAGGCGGAGGAGGTGGCGGCGATCCTCAAGGCGGAGGCGGAGGAGGTGGCGGCGATCCTCAAGGCGGAGGCGGAGAAGGAGGCCAAGGCGGATGTGGAGGAGGAGGCTTTCGTCGTCAAGGCCAAGGCGGAGAAGGAGGAGGCGTTCGTCGTCAAGGCCAAGTCCAAGGCGAATGACCCGGCGTTCATGGCGCTGGCGGGACAGAGGGGCCCCGGTATGGCGGAGGCGGACGAGATGGACTACATGTCGGACGAGACGGACTACGGCTCGGACGAAGACATTGACGTGACCTACGCCAAGATGTGTGAGCGGTACGAGCTGCGCAGGCGGGTGAGGCATGCTCACATGCCCTGGCTCAAGTTCCAGTCCGCTGCCTCCCTCCTCAAGATGCAGGAGGATAACAAGGGACGGCAGGAGGAGGTTTCCGTGGTGGTCTGAGAAGCACAGAGACAAAGGAGGTCACCGATGTCATCCATCCATGTAGCTATCGATCTATATTTGTAGCCGTACAGCATTTAGTTATCCATTCCATCCCCACCTATATGTATGCTCTGCTGATCAAGATAGGAAACACTGTACATGCCTTGACTTTTACCATTCACACACTTGCTTATGTAGTGGTGACATCTATATTGCATTTAATGTTTTTCTTTTCTTTTTGCTAATGTCATGGTTGAGAGCCATTCCTGTTATGTGGTGGTGCGGTGAGTTCAATGATTTGTTGCTGCATAATCAGGATTGATCTAAGCTATATTGAGACCGAGGTGATTCTAGCAGGCAAGTGAGATGCAATTTGGACCTTCAGCTGTCTTGCTATGTTCTACTGGTATATCTCTTCTCCAGGTCCTCCGCAAACCATAGTCTACGTCCAAATGACCATGGTCGCAATGAGCTACAAACCAACCTGCCATGTAGCGTTGCCAATATCACCAAGCAATCCATGATGCTGGTCTCGATCAACAGCGGCTCTGTGCTTAGGTCGAACGACGCGATGTGGTTTATGTCGGAGTTATTTACCCAAAACCACCACATTATGGGTTAGGATAACAGATCGGTACCACATTTGAGTCAGGGCAGAAAAAACCACCAAAATTGTGCCTAATCTGTTACGCGGAGCACTGATGCTTGAATTCGGTCACGAAGACAGTGAATCTGACCGGTTGGGCCCACCTAGCCGGCCAATGTGGCATGCCTACCTGGATAATTTGTTAAGGTGGCCAAAGGCCCCACATGTCAGCCTCTGTCTTATTCACCCCCCCTCTCTCTCCCCCCAAGCTACCTTCTTCCCCATCCACCCCGACATAGTCGGCCATATCCAGCACCGCCTTCCCCACCCACGCCGAGGGTGAACACGGCAGGGTCCTGCTCAACGCGCCTGCCCTTGTAATCGGGGCGGGTGATGACGCGGAGCACCTTGCGCTCGCCTGTGCTCCGCCGAGCGTGTAGCAGACCCCCGTATATCGCAGTGGTAGTAGCCGCGTGGATGTTTATCAAGGTCATCGGAGGGTAGGGTGGAGAAGGTGCGGGTCTAGCGGTTGATCACGCGAACGATGCCGTTCTTGGCCTGGAAGAGGTACAGCGGGCCGGGGCTCGCGTGCGGCGCGCCAACGTCCTCCGCCGGAACGTCGATCCACTGGACAACGTCGCGGGACGACAGGTCCACCATGTCAACGCGGTTGCTGTCGGTGGCGAGGGCGAGGACGAGGCCAGGGCGCCTTGAAGCGTACGCCTTGACGAAGGACAGGTCGGAGAGGAGGGAGCGCCAGGACCGGCGGACGGCGCGGCATCGGCATATCGCCCCGGCCGGGACACGCAGCAGGACCTCCCACACCACGTCCTGCGGCAGCTCGGTGCTCGTGCCAGCGTCGGCTTGCAAGCGCTTGCTTGGTGGTTCCATCGATCCGCCCGTCGCGAGTTTCCATGAATTGCGCTGCTTGCATGCCGTGTCCTGTGCTTATGTAGGTTAAATATACACGTAGTTCTATTCAGACTGGAAGCGTTGAGAAGCAACTTCAGAATACGCACTGCATCAGGAGCAAGAGACGGCCTTCAGGCGGCCTTTTCACGTGTGCACAGTAGGGCACGGAGATAGATTGGCAGTATGATCGCTACTTAATTACTGGAGTACAACGTTAGGCACTGATGCTACTTAATTCTTGTTTTCGAGGATAAAAGTGTTTTATTTCAGAATTATTGAGTTACAATCAAGAGGCAAGAAATCCTCAGCACATGGAGGTCGTTCACAGCTGTTCTATAAGCAGCAGAGATGATCGTCCCATCATGCAGGCACTGTCAGTAGATGGGGCATTCTCGAAGAGTGATGATACGGCGGTAGCTGATATGATACTACGATACCATGATGGGACGATCATCTTTGCTGCTTATAGATTCATGTTCCATTGTAATGACGCACTGGAAGCAGAGATACATTCAGCTTGTTGAGTTTGTCGGTTTTGGCCTTTCAGCTTCCAACACTAGCGATATTTTACCCTTCAGTATCAAGTGACTGCCAATAGCTGCACAGAAACTCTACGGAAATTTCCAGATGAGGTATTTCCTTACCATGCATAGCATCATTCCATAATTTTCATATACGCCAAACTAACAAAATTATGGTGCTCCTTGTGTCAGCCCTCAAGGATGTAAATCATCCAGTCCTTACCAGCCTCACACAGGAGCTCCTTGACTGGCATCGGCCACATAAGGCGCATACGATTCCAATGGATCATTCTCTCGCCATGTTCTTCTATTACTTCTTCAGGTTGACGCCCTCCTTTGCTCTTCTTTGTTCCTTTTTGGCCGTTTCATGGCGGCTGCTGATTTACATTGTCCTTGTGATGTTGTTTGCATCTGCACTTCCTTCACCTCGGCTGGTTGAAGCTGTGTCAGCCTCTCTGCCGTTGCTCCACCCGTGGATCTACAGGTATACCCATTTTCTATTCTAATGTGCTTTGGGTCATGAATGATTTCTAAATATCTGCCTTTTTCGGTAGGTAACTATTTATTCATGTGTTGCTTGGGGGATACGATTTTTCCTGAATATAAAATTATAGATTATGGTGTCCTATGACCAAGTTGATATTTGTTGGTGTATATATACACCTACAGAGATCTATTGGGTTCTTCATTGTGTTATGTGTTCTACATGACCGTGATTTAATTTTGCAGCAACGAAAAGCCACCATTGCTCTTACTATTTTAAGAGGCGCTGCAAGATAGATGTACCATTCTCATATATGATTTGTAGATCGATTGTATTGTTGTAGATCAAAGGAAAGTAGATCAGTTGTATTTTTCTATTCAGTACTTCTCCTTGCAGGCAAAAAAAGGCACAATTAGTTGAATTATTGTGCTCGTTTTACCTAAAAGGAAAGTAGGTCGAAGACAACATTTCATTACAGAAGAATAAAGTTGTGTATACTATCTGATCAATGCTCCACTTCTTTTTACATAATCTGAATTGGTGATACTCGCCTAAGCTTATATGCTAATTGCTTGTGCACAATATGCCCATCCTGCTTACATACTATTTTTTAGAATCGCAAAGGATGTCAGCTGATACATATTTTGTCGTGTTATTTGCCTTGTGATGGTTGATAATATTAATGCTTCAATTCTTATGTGGATCCGGTGGACGGTATCCTTTTGGATATCTTCATAGAAAAAACGAAATCATGATACCTGGGGATGGCAAGGCAAAACAGTGTATGTGGTTTTTGTATTTTGAAGAACATGTCTTAGCCCTTTGATTGAAAATGTCAGATGTAGATGCGGTTCTGTGACCTACTACAAATACTTCATCCATATTCTCCATACATACAACTGCTTTCATTCACATGTGACCAGCTCTTTGCTTGGGCTATTCTCCTCAATATTATCATAGTGTGTTCTTTTTCACATTCCTCTTTAAACGATTGCTGCTGCTTTTTTACATTGTTTAGACTCGTGAAACTCTATATTCGTATGCTAAACTCACTTGTACATATACCACTTTAGCTCTATCATCTTTCAAAATGGTTAATCGTATCTGGTTACCTGGCGTTTTGCGGGCAACGCGCGGCAAGCCGCGCCACTTACCTAGTACTAAATTGAATCACGCGTGAAAATGTTGGTGATAGTGGTAGGGGTCGGCCTGACACGTACAATACCACCAATGTTATAGAGGGAGGCTACCCAACTAGCTCTAGGTAGTAGTAGCTGGAAGATCTTGGACATATACTGTACGGCTGCTCCAAACTTTTGTCCAAACTTTCGAGCAAAAGGCGTGCGCAGATGACTCAGGTGCCTACCTGGTTTAACTTGTTGGTATCGGGCAGTACATACTCCCTCCGTTTCTTTTTAGTCTGCATATAAAGTTGAGTTAAAAGCACCCCAGATATCTCAACTTGCACAAAATGTGATGGTTTAGTCCATAACTTGCAAAACTGCACTCCACCATACCCCAACTTGCACTGGATGTGACGATTTGGTCCTGGGCCTATCACAGCAAGACACTTGGCAGCCTGGTAGATGGACCGGTCGTCACGACACATTTGCAAGTACCCGCCTGTCATTTTCGATAATCAACCCACAGGACAATATAATTTCAACCCCTGAGTTCATGTCTCCCTGCTCACCCTACGCTGCTGCTTGCCCTGGCCGCCGGAGTCAATGTGATGGCCGTGCTCGCGGCGTTACCCAACTTCTCCGACTTCGCGCGGCTGGTAGCGTACTCCCTGGTGGCCGCGGAGTTGGCGTGGCGGTCATCGCTGACGCTGTTGGCCTGCCCAATGCCAACCTGCCGCGCTCGCCCTCCGCCTTCGCTGTGGCCATTGGCCCAACTCGCTGCTCGCTTGCACCTCCGCCCCATTCACCCTATCCTTCCTGCTCAGCTCGATTTTCCATTCCTTGTTGACTTCCTCGCATCGTTGACTCGATCTGGACAGTGCTCCCGCCGGCCGGCCATGAACAAACCTCGTCGTCGGCCAGCCGTAAACGAAACCCACACCCGTTACCCGAAACCCACGCCGTGTTGGTGCGTGGTGCGCTTCGCCTCTAGGGAGATCTCCTCCGGCGCCGCGTAGGAGTTCACCTTCAAGTTGCACTAGATCAACACCCCCGCCCTGCATCACATCGCACCACGTACATCACCTGCTACTGTTAGTGCTGGATAAATTAAGAGTCTAAGCTCTTGTTTTGACCAGAAAAACAGAAACGCCAGAATTTGAGAATTTACTGCTAATTCATACAGTTAATCTGGTTCAAAGTTCATTGCAAAAGATTGAACCCACCTAAAAGTATAGATTGAACCCACCTAAAACTATCGTAGCAACGTAGAGTGGCAGAGCAGGGGCAACAATGTTCAGATCATGCACACATGCAGGTGTACTCTTTACGCTCTGGATTGTTACTCTGTCCTGTGAAAACAATATGCCTAATGCCTGTTGGGTTCATATCAGGCATAACATTCTAGCGCCAATAAATGGTCAGAGTTCGGACTTGAGCGACACCAACCACACACAGAGCACTCACTATCAGTGTTGAGCAAAACTCTAAAAGGAAAAAGAGAGTACAAATAGCTACTACGTATTAAGATATCTGGCACTGCACTCTGCATTTAGTAGGATCAGTTAAAAGCATTCAGCCAAGAACTAGTTAAACGTGTACAATCGAAGGTTAAAAGTATGCTTAATGCCTTCTCAGTTCTTATCTTTCTTTTACTTTTTAGCCGAGTCTCCTTGGTCATATCAGAGATACGCTGCTAATGCGAACGTACGAGTTCAGAACAATGAAACTGCAGTTTTACTCTGAAGCAACTCCTCTTCGATCACCCCCCGCCCCCGCGCCCTCACGTCGTGATGCCGCCGGCCCCTCGCGCTGTTGGGGAACGTAGTAATTTCAAAAAATTTCCTACGCACACGCAAGATCATGGTGATGTATAGCAACGAGAGGGGAGAGTGTTGTCCACATACCCTTGTAGACCAAGCGAAGCGATCTGGCGTAGAGGAAGTAGTCGACGTTCTCCTCACGATCCGACCGATCCGGCGCCGTTACTCCGGCGCCCGAGTTCTTGACACACGTACAGCTCGATGGCGTCCCTCGTACTCGATCCAGCCGAGTGTCGAGGAGAGTTCCATCGACCTGACGGCGTGGTGGCGATCTTGATGTTTCACGGCGAGGGCTTCGCCTAAGCTTCATGACGGTATAACCGAGGTGGAATATGGTGGAGGGGCACGCACACGGCTAAGGAGCGATCTAAAGATCAACTTGTGTGTTCCAAGGTGCCCCCCCCCGTATATAAAGGAGCAAGGGGAGGGGCGGCGGCCAAGGGAGGCGCGCCAGGAGTCCTACTCCTCTGGGAGTAGGATTCCCCCAATCCTAGTTGGACTAGGATTCCGGAGGGAAAAGAGAGAGAGGGCGGCCCTTCTCCTAGTCCTAGTAGGACTAGGGAAGGGGGGGGCAGCGCCCACCTAGGGCTGGCCCTTCTCCTTTCCACTAAGGCCCATCGAGGCCCATTTACCTCCCGGGGTTCCGGTAACCTCCGGTACTCGATAAATTCCGTTTTCGCCGGAACCATTCGAACTCCAAACATAGGCTTCCAATATATCAATCTTTATGTCTCGACCATTTGAGACTCCTCGTCATATCCGTGATCACATCCGGGACTCGAACTCCTTGGTACATCAAAATACATAAACTCATAATAAGCATCATCGAAACCTTAAGCGTGCGGACCCTACGGTTCGAGAACAATGTAGACATGACCTAGAACTATTCACGGTCAATAACCAACAGCGGGACCTGGATGCCCATATTGGTTCCTACATATTCTCGAAGATCTTTGTCGGTCAGACCGCATAACAACATCGTTGTTCCCTTTGTCATCGGTATGTTACTTGCGAGATTCGATCGTCGGTATCAATACCTAGTTCAATCTCGTTACCGCAAGTCTCTTTACTCGTTCCGTAATACATCATCTCACAACTAACTCATTAGTTGTAGTGCTTGCAAGGCTTGATGATGTGTATTACGAGAGGGCCCAGAGATACCTCTCCGAGCAATCGGAGTGACAAAACCTAATCTCGAAATCGCCAACCCAACATCGCCTTTGAAGACACCTGTAGTACTCCTTTATAATCACCCGATTCGTTGTGACGTTTGGTAGCACCAAAGTGTTCCTCCGATGGCGGAGTTGCATAATCTCATAGTTACAGGAACATGTATAAGTCATGGATAAAAGCGGTAGCAACATACTAAGCGATCGTGTGCTAAGCTAAGGGAATGGGTCATGTCAATCAGATCATTCTACTAATGATGTGACCTTGTTAATCAAATAACAACTCCTTGCTCATGGTCGGAAACATAACCATCTTTGATTAACAAGCTAGTCTAGTAGAGGCATACTAGTGACATGTTGTTTTGTCTATGCATTCACACATGTATCATGTTTCCGGTTAATACAATTCTAGCATGAATGATAAACATTTATCATGAAATAAGGAAATAAATAATAACTTTATTATTGCCTCTAGGGCATATTTCCTTGATCTCCCACTTGCACTAGAGTCAATAATCTAGATTACATAGTAATGATTCTAACACCCATGGAGTCTTGGTGCTGATCATGTTTTGCTCGTGGAAGAGGCTTAGTCAGCGGGTTGCGCAACATTCAGATCCGTATGTATCTTGCAAATCTCTATGTCTCCGTCTCGGACTAAGTCCGGATGGAATTGAAGCGTCTCTTGATGTGCTTGGTCCTCTTGTGAAATCTGGATTCCTTTGCTAAGGCAATTGCTCGATATTGTCACGAAGATTTTCATTGGACCCGATGCACTAGGTATGACACCTAGATCGGATATGAACTCCTTCATCCAGACTCCTTCATTAGCTGCTTCGAAGCTGCTATGTATTCCGCTTCACATGTAGATCCCTTCACGACGCTTTGTTTAGAACGCACCAACCGGCGGCTCCTCCGTTTAGTGTAAATCGTATCCGGTCTGCGATTTAGAATCGTCGGATCGGTGTCAAAGCTTGCATCAACGTAACCGTTTCGATGAGCTCTTTGTCACCTCCATATACGAGAAACATATCCTTAGTCCTTTTCGGTATTTGGGATGTTCTTGACGCTGTCGATGATCCACTCTGGATTACTTTGGTACCTTCTGCTAGGCTTATAGCGAGGCACACATCAGTCTGGTACACAGCATTGCATACATGATAGAGCCTATGGCTGAAGCATAGGAACATCTTTCATTTTCTCTCTATCTTCTGCGGTGGTGGGCATTGAGTCGACTCAACTTCACACCTTGTAACACAGGCAAGAACCCTTTCTTTGCTTGATCCATTTTGAACTTCTTCAAAATTTTGTCAAGGTATGTGCTTTGTGAAAGTCCAATTAAGCGTCTTGATCTATCTCTATAGATCTTAATGCCCAATATGTAAGCAGCTTCTCCGAGGTCTTTCATTGAAAAACTCTTATTCAAGTATCCTTTATGCTATCCAGAAATTCTATATCATTTCCGATCAACAATATGTCATCTACATATAATATCGAAATGCTCTGAGCTCCCACTCACTTTCTTGTAAATCTGAGGCTTCTCCAAAAGTCTGTACAAACCCAAATGCTTTAATCACACTATCAAAGCGTTTATTCCAACTCCGAGATGCTTGCACCAGTCCATAAATGGATCATTGGAGCTTGCACACTTTGTTAGCTCCTTTTGGATCGATAAAACCTTCGGTTGCATCATATACAACTCTTCTTCGTAAATCCATTCAGAATGCAGTCTTTACATCCATTTGCCAAATTTCATAATCATAAAATGCGGCAATTGCTAACATGATTCGGACGGACTTAAGCATCGCTACGGGTGAGAAGGTCTCATCGTAGTCAATCCCTTGAACTTGCGAAAACCCTTTGCGACAAGTCGAGCGTTATAAACGATAACATTACCGTCGTCGTCGGTCTTCTTCTTGAAAATCCACTTGTTTTCTATTGCTTGCCGACCTTGGGCAAGTCAACCAAAGTCCATACTTTGTTTTCATACATGGATCCCATCTCAGATTTCATGGCCTCAAGCCATTTTGCGAATCTGGGCTCACCATCGCTTCTTCATAGTTCGTAGGTTCATCATGATCTAGTAGCATGATTTCCGAGCAGGATTACCGTACCACTCAGTGCGGATCTTACTCTGGTTGATCTACGAGGTTCTGCGATAACTTGATCTGAAGTTTCATGATCAACATCATCAACTTCCTCACTACTTGGTGTAGGTGTCTCAGAAACTGTTTTCTGCGACGAACTACTTTTAAGTAAGGGAGAAGGTACTATTACCTCATCAAGTTCCACTTTCCTCCCACTCACTTCTTTCGAGAGAAACTCCTTCTCTAGAAAGGATCCATTCTTAGCAACGAATGTCTTGCCTTCGGATCTGTGATAGAAGGTGTACCCAACTGTCTCCTTTGGGTATCCTATGAAGACACATTTCTCCGATTTGGGTTCGAGCTTATCAGGTTGAAGCTTTTTCACATAAGCATCGCATCCCCAAACTTTAAGAAACGACAACTTTGGTTTCTTGCCAAACCATAGTTCATAAGGTGTCGTCTCAGCGGATTTCGACGGTGTTCTATTCGGTGTGAATGCGGTGTCTCTAGAGCATAACCCCAAAACAATAGCGGTAAATCTGTAAGAGACATCATAGATCGTACCATATCTAGTAAAGCACGATTCTGACGTTCGGACACACCATTACTGTTGTGGTGTTCGGGTGGCGTGAGTTGCGAAACTATTCGCATTGTTTCAAATGTAGACCAAACTCGTAACTCAAATATTCACCTCCACGATCGGATCGTAGAAACTTAATTTTCTTGTTACGATGATTTTCAACTTCACTCTGAAATTCTTTGAACTTTTCAAAGCGTTTGGACTTATGTTTCATTAGGTAGATATACCCATATCTGCTTAAGTCATCTGTGAAGGTGAGAAAATAACGATATCCGCCACGAGCCTCAACATTCATTGGGCCACATACATCAGTATGTATGATTTCCAACAAATCTGTTGCTCTCTCCATAGTACGGAGAACGGTGTTCTAGTCATCTTGCCCATGAGGCACGGTTACATAAGTGCCAAGTGATTCATAATCAAGTGACTCCAAAAGTCCATCGGCATGGAGTTTCTTCATGCGCTTTACACCGATATGACCTAAACGGCGAGTGCCACAAATAAGTTGCACTATCATTATCAACTCTGCATCTTTTGGTTTCAACATTATGAATATGTGTATCACTACTATCGAGATTCATCAAAATAGACCATTCCTCAAGGGTGCATGACCATAAAAGATATTACTCATATAAATAGAACAACCATTATTCTCGATTTAAATGAATAACCGTCTCGCATCAAACAAGATCCAGATATAATGTTCATGCTCAACGCAGCACCAAATAACAATTATTTAGGTCTAAAACTAATCCGAAGGTAGATGTAGAGGTAGCGTGCCGACCGCGATCACATCGACTTTGGAACCATTTCCCACGCGCATCGTCACCTCGTCCTTTGCGAGTTAAGCAATCGTAGTCCTGTTTGAGTTGCAAATATTAGCAAGAACCAGTATCAAATACCAGTGCTACTACGAGCTCTAGTAAGGTACACATCAATAACATGTATATCACATATACCTTTGTTCACCTTGCCATCCTTCTTATCCGCCAAATACTTGGGGCAGTTCCGCTTCCAAAGGACGATCGCTTGCGGTAGAAGCACTCGATTTCAGGTTTAGGGCCGGACTTAGGTTTCTTCTCTGAGCAACAACTTGCTTCTGTTCTTCTTGAATTCCCTTCTTCTTCCATTTGCCTTTCTTCTTGAAACTAGTGGTCTTATTGACCATCAACACTTGATGCTCCTTCTTGATTTCTACCTCCGCAGCCTTTAGCATTGCGAAGAGCTCGGTATAGTCTTTACTAACCCTTACATATTATAGTTCATCACGAAGCCTTTGTAGCTTGGTGGCGGTGATTGAAGAATTACATCAATGACACAATCATCCGGAAGATTAACCCCAATTGTGTCAAGTGATTGTAGTACCCGGACATTACGAGTATATGCTCACTAATGAACTATTCTCCTCCATCTTGCAGCTATAGAACTTATTGGAGACTTCATATCTCTCAATCCGGGCATTACTGTTGGAATATCAACTTCAACTCTGGAACATCTCATATGCTCCATGACGTTCAAAACGTCGTTGAAGTCCCGGTTCTAAGCCGTAAAGCATGGCACCTTGAACTATAGAGTAGTCATCACTTTGCTCGCCAGACGTTCACAACATCTGGCGTTGCTCGGCAGAAGAACTGTCACCTAGCGGTGCATCCGGGGCGTAGCTCTTACGTGCAGCAATGAGGATGATCCTCAAATTACGGACCCGATCCGTGTAATTGCTACCATCATCTTTCAACTTTGCTTTCTCAAGGAACGCATTAAAATTCAACGGAACAACAAAGACGAGCCATCTATCTACAATCAAACATAAACAAGCAAGATACTATCGGTACTAAGTTCATGATAAATTTAAGTTCAATTAATCATATTACTTAAGAACTCCCACTTAGAAAAACATCTCTCTAGTCATCTAAGTGATCACGTGATCCAAATCAACTAAACCATAACCGATCATCACGTGAAATGGAGTAGTTTTCAATGGTGAACATCTTATGTTGATCATATCTACTATATGATTCACGCTCGACCTTTCGGTCTCCGTGTTCCGAGGCCATATCTGCATATGCTAGGCTCGTCAAGTATAACCCGAGTATTCTGCGTGTGCAAAACTGGCTTGCACCCGTTGTAGATGGACGAGAGCTTATCACACCCGATCATCACGTGGTGTGCAGGCACGACGAACTTTGGCAGCGGTGCATACTCGGGAGAACACTTCTTGATAATTTAGTGAGAGATCATCTTATAATGCTACCGTCAATCAAAGCAAGATAAGATGCATAAAAGGATAAACATCACATGCAAATCAATATAAGTGATATGATATGGTCATCATCATCTTGTGCTTCATGATCTCCATCTTGCGGCACCACCATGATCACCATCGTCACCGGCGCGACACCTTGATCTCCATCGCAGCATCGTTGTCGTCTCGCCAAACTTATGCTACTACGACTATCGCTACCGCTTAGTGATAAAGTAAAGCATTACAGAGCGATTGCATTGCATACAATAAGCGACAACCATATGGCTCCTGCCGATTGCCGATAACCGGTTACAAAACATGATCATCTCATACAATAAAATATAGCATCACGTCTTGACCATATCACATCACAACATGCCTGCAAAAACAAGTTAGGCGTCCTCTACTTTGTTGTTGCAAATTTTACGTGGCTGCTACGGGCTTAAGCAAGAACCAGTCTCACCTACGCATCAAAACCACAGCGATACTTCGTCAAATAGACTCCGTTTAACCTTCTCAAGGACGGGCGTAGCCACACTCAGTTCAACTAAAGTGAGAGAGACAGCACCCACGGTCACCTTTAAGCAGCGAGTGCTCGTGGCGGTGAAACCAGTCTCGCGTAAGCGTCTGGCGTAATGTCGGTCCGGCCGCTTCATCTCACAATACCGCTGAACCAAAGTATGACATGGTAGGTAGTATGACTTGTATCGCCCACAACTCACTTGTGTTCTACTCGTGCAAAACATCAAACCATAAAAACACGGCTCGATACCTTTGTTGGGGAGCGTAGTAATTTCAAAAATTTTCCTACGCACACGCAAGATCATGGTGATGTATAGCAACGAGAGGGAGAGTGTTGTCCACATACCCTTGTAGACCCGGCGGAAGCGATCTGGCGTAGAGGAAGTAGTCGACGTTCTCCTCACGATCCGACCGATCCGGCGCCGTTACTCCGACGCCCCGAGTTCTTGACACACGACAGCTCGATGGCGTCCCTCGTACTCGATCCAGCCGAGTGTCGAGGGAGAGTTCGTCGACCGACGGCGTGGTGGCGATCTTGATGTTTCACGGCGCAGGCTTCGCCTAAGCTTGCGACAGTATAACCGAGGTGGAATATGGTGGAGGGGCACGCACACGGCTAAGGAGCGATCTAAAGATCAACTTGTGTGTTCCAAGGTGCCCCCTGCCCCGTATATAAAGGAGCAAGGGGAGGGGCGGCCAAGGGGAGGCGCGCCAGGAGTCCTACTCCTCTGGGAGTAGGATTCCCCCAATCCTAGTTGGACTAGGATTCCGGAGGAAAAAGAGAGAGGGGCGGCCCTTCTCCTAGTCCTAGTAGGACTAGGGAAGGGGAGGCGCCCACCTAGGGCTGGCCCTTCTCCTTTCCACTAAGGCCCATCGAGGCCCATTTACCTCCCGGGGTTCGGTAACCTCCGGTACTCGATAAATTCCGTTTTACCGGAACCATTCGAACTCCAAACATAGGCTTCCAATATATCAATCTTTATGTCTCGACCATTTCGAGACTCCTCGTCATATCCGTGATCACATCCGGACTCGAACTCCTTGGTACATCAAAATACATAAACTCATAATAAGCATCATCGAAACCTTAAGCGTGCGGACCCTACGGTTCGAGAACAATGTAGACATGACCTAGAACTATTCACGGTCAATAACCAACAGCGGGACCTGGATGCCCATATTGGTTCCTACATATTCTCGAAGATCTTTGTCGGTCGGACCGCATAACAACATCGTTGTTCCTTTGTCATCGGTATGTTACTTGCCCGAGATTCGATCGTCGGTATCCAATACCTAGTTCAATCTCGTTACGCAAGTCTCTTTACTCGTTCCGTAATACATCATCTCACAACTAACTCATTAGTTGTAGTGCTTGCAAGGCTCGGTGATGTGTATTACCGAGAGGGCCCAGAGATACCTCTCCGAGCAATCGGAGTGACAAAACCTAATCTCGAAATCGCCAACCCAACATCGCCTTTGAAGACACTGTAGTACTCCTTTATAATCACCCGATTCGTTGTGACGTTTGGTAGCACCAAAGTGTTCCTCCGTAAACGGAGTTGCATAATCTCATAGTTACAGGAACATGTATAAGTCATGGATAAAAGCAAGTAGCAACATACTAAGCGATCGTGTGCTAAGCTAAGGAATGGGTCATGTCAATCAGATCATTCTACTAATGATGTGACCTTGTTAATCAAATAACAACTCCTTGCTCATGGTCAGGAAACATAACCATCTTTGATTAACAAGCTAGTCTAGTAGAGGCATACTAGTGACATGTTGTTTTGTCTATGCATTCACACATGTATCATGTTTCCGGTTAATACAATTCTAGCATGAATGATAAACATTTATCATGAAATAAGGAAATAAATAATAACTTTATTATTGCCTCTAGGGCATATTTCCTTCACGCGCCGCTCCGATCGTTGTCGTGGGGGGCGCCGCCGCAATTGTCCGCCTGCCGCCTCGCGTGTCTGGCACGGGATCCTGGGGCCCCACCCACCGGTCGTGCCTGCCGTCACGCGGCCCCCTGCAAGGCTGCGTTTGAGCGTGGGCCCGGAGGCGGCCGTTGGACGCCACTCCCTGTCCACTCCTTCCGGCGCGGACCGTTCAAATTTTGATTCCGCTGACCAAGTCGTGGCTCCCACGTCTCCCGCCCCGCTAGCCGCCGGTAACCTGCCTCCCGACGCACCCGCGCGCCTTCTAGAAGCTGCCCCACGCCCCAGGAGGATCCCGAGGCTGTCCCCTCTACTGGCATTCTCCTGCTTTGTGCGGCCCCACCGAAGATCACGATTCGCTCCTTGACCAATCCGGATGCATGCAACAGCGAGGCGCCCACCTCGCCCCCCGACAGATAGCTGGCCCTGGCCGGACGCATGACGGGCCCAGCCACCCCTTCGGCTGGCCCTGTAGCTGACCCCCAGGCCACCCCCACCTCGGATCCTGCTGCGCGCGATTCGCCCGCACTGATCCCGAGTGATCCGGAGCCCACACTCCCTGATTCCTCCCATGCAGCCACTCAGGGCTCGCCACTTGGCGCGCATGGCGACGTTCAGCCCCTGGATGCATTCATGCAGTCCATCCAACGGCCTATTGCGTAGATTCTTCCGACGCCTTCCTCCCGCAGCCGCCGGAAGGAGCTACCACCGAACTTCACGCCTCGGCGGAGCGGCCGGATCGCCAAGGCACACTGTGGGCTCAGCTCCGAACTCAAGGCCAAGAAACTTCTCTTGCGCCGCCTCGGGCTCGTCTCGGACGACGCACCCATCTCTGCAGAAACCTTGGCCAAATACGTGCGCCTCTTTCAGAGACCGCTAGCGCACGACGTGCTGCAAGCTTTTGCCGATCTTTTTGGCTGGCGCATCCCCGATCTCCTTGACTCGCCGGCCAGCTCGCTCTCCCCGCTGCCTCGCACTATCGAGGCTTAGTGGCTGCTTTGCCCACCCCAGGACCCTAGCATCCCTCATGGATCACAACCTCTGAATTGTATTTTGGAATGTGCGTGGCCTAAATGCCCTGGCCAAGCGCACTGCCGTCTGCAGCATGATCACCGCTGCTTCCCCATGTATCGTTTGTATTCAGGAGACCAAGATGATTTCCCTTTTGTCCTCGCTCGTTGCTGAAACGCTCGTCCCCTCCTTTTCCGAGTTCTTCTTTCTCCCTGCTGATGGGACACGTGGGGGCATCCTTCTTGCTTGGCGTCCGGACTTGATCACGCTCTCCGATCCCTACCTTGGCGAGCACCACATCACCGTCCTGGCCTCCTCCCTTGATGGTGAGCATCACTGGTGGCTCACCGGCGTCTACGGCCCGCAGGGCGACGATGACAAGATCGCCTTCCTCGGCGACCTCAGCGAGGTCCGATCGTTGCGCGCTGGCCCTTGGATCCTTGGGGGTGACTTCAACATGATCGCCGACACGGCGGACAAGAACAACTCCCGGATCAACCATCATGTCATGTCCCGCTTCCGCCGCTTCCTCGCCGACGAGGAGCTGCGCGACATCTACCTCCACGGAAGGCGGTACACCTGGTCGAGTGAGCGCAATACTCCGACCCTCACGCGCATTGACAAGGCCCTTTGCAACTCAGCTTGGGAGGCGCTCGACCCGCACTGTATGCTTCGTTGCCTCTCCTCCGCGGCGTCTGACCACGTGCCCCTCCTCCTTGACTGCACCGCGCACTCGCCTGGCTCCAAAAGGTTCCATTTTGAGAGATTCTGGCCACACACCGACGGCTACATGCAGGTCGTGATTGAGGCGTGGGCTACCGGGGCCGATGAGCCAGACCCCTTCCGTCGTTTGGTGGCGCGGCTTAAGACCACCGCCCGGCGGCTCCAAAGCTGGGGCGCGAAGAAGATCGGCGATGTGTCTCGGTAGCTCTTGGTTGCTCGCGAGCTGATCGCGCGCCTGGATGCGGCTCAGGATCTACGGCCTCTCTCTCTGGCCGAGACTTGGTTGCGTCGACGCCTTAAGGGGGCCTATTTGGGCCCCGCTTCCCTCGAGCGCTCGATCTCGCGCCAGCATGTCAGGCTTTACTGGTTGCGAGATGGTGACGCGGGCCTGAAGTTCTTCCATGTCCACGCCGCGCACCGCAAGCAGAAGAACCGTATCCTGGAGCTGCAGGTGGGCGATCTCTCCGTCTCAGCCCCGGCCGCGCTAGCTGAGGCCGCTTACCAGCATTTCTCTGGAATCCTCGGAACGGCGGTGCCGCGCCCCTTCTCCATTGATCTTTCTGTGATCCATGCTGGCCCTTTCGACCTATCCAGCCTCGACGCGCCTTTCTCCGAGGATGAAATCTGGGCCGCTGTGAGGAGCCTGCCACTTGGGAAGGCGCCAGGCCCCGACAGATTTACCGCTGAGTTTCTCCGGAGTGCTTGGGACGTGATCAAACAGGACATCTGTGCCGTCTTCGACAAGCTTTATGCACTCAACGGACGTGGGTTCCAGCGGCCAAATGAGGCGCTCCTCACCCTTATCCCTAAGAAGCGGGATGCGGCATCCCTCTTCGACTATCGGCCTATCAGTCTCATTCATCTCATCGCGAAGCTGTTCGCGAAGGCGCTCTCCCTTCGGCTAGCACCGCACTTGTGCAAGTTGGTTTCCACAAACCAGAGCGCGTTTATTGCTGGCCGGAGCATCCACGACAATTTTCTCCTCGTTCAACAAACGGCCAGACTCCTCCACAACCTCAAGATGCCGCGGGCGCTCCTCAAGCTCGACATCGCAAGAGCGTTCGACTCAGTGGCTTGGCCTTTTCTGCTCGACACGCTCCGGCACCTCGGCTTCGGCAACCGTTGGTGCGAGTGGATATCCATCCTGCTCTCCACCGCGTCCACGCGTGTGCTCGTCAATGGCGTCCCTGGGCCGCCAATCCTTCATGCTTGCGGGCTGCGACAAGGGGACCCGGTCTCTCCGATGCTCTTCGTCATTGTCATCGACGTGCTCAACTCGCTTCTCCAGCGAGCCGTCGAGCGTGGCCTCCTACAGCGGCTGACCACGAGGCACCTGGCCTCGAGTGTCTCCCTCTATGCGGACGACGTTATCATCTTCTGCCACCCCGACACCCGTGACCTCCGCACCATTCGCTCGCTGCTCGACATCTTTGGCAAGGTCTCGGGGCTCCGCACAAACTTCGCCAAGTGCTCGGCCTCACCCATCCGGTGCACTGAGGAGCATGTTGCCATGATCGAGGCGGAGATGGCTTGCCCGATTGCCCACTTCCCGGTGAAGTACCTCGGCCTCCCGCTCTTCATCCGCAAGCTCTCCACGAATGACCTCATGCCGCTTGTCGACATGCTTGAGAAGAAGCTCTCCACCTGGCTTGGGTCCATGCTCTCCCTTGGCGATCGCCTTGCGCTCTGCAGGCACGTCCTTTGTGCCATGCCCATTCACATTCTCATCGCCATCATCGTCAACAAGACTATTCTCGCGCGGGCAAACCGGATCATCCGAGGCTTCCTGTGGATTGGTCGCAAGGATGCGCGCGGCGGGCAGTGTCGCGTCAACTGGGACCGAGTGTGCCGCCCCACTTCCCTCGGTGGCATGGGGATCCATGACCTGCAACGTACTGGGGTTGCCCTGCGCGCCAGATGGCTATGGCTCCAGCGCATTGACGCTTCGCGCCCCTGGAGTCAGCTTCACCTCCCCCACGACCCGATGGCTGCACAGATTTTCAGAGCCTCGACCACCTGGGAAGTGCGAGATGGGCGTTCATGCAAGTTCTGGACAGATCCCTGGATCGAGGGCAAGTCCATCTCTGAGATCGCGCCCCTGGTTTTCTCTATGGTCTCTCGACGGCATCGCCGTGTCCGGATGGTGGTTGAGGGCCTCCCCGGGCGTGCGTGGGTGCGAGACATCGCCGGCGCGCTTGGCCCCGCCGCCCTTGTCCAGTACATTGACCTCTGGCGCGCTCTTCAAACCAGGACCCTCACAGTCGGGCACGACGAGCTACGCTGGAGGTGGACAGACTCCGGTGCCTACTCGGCCAAGACCTGCTACCTTGCGCTCTTCCACGGCTCTATCTCGGATGCATCTTGGAAGCTTACCTGGAAGACATGGGCCCCCTCCGCATCAAAGCCTTCATTTGGCTGGCCCTGCAGGATCGCTGCTGGACGGCTGATCGCCTCGCCCGCCGTGGCCTACCTCATAACGACCGGTGCATGCTCTGCGACTAGGCCACAAAGGACATGCACCATCTTTTCGCTGCTTGCCCCTTCTCCCGCCAAATTTGGCACGAGGTTCTATCTTGGTGCAGATCAACCGCTACGATCCCGGACCCGGACGCGCCTTTTGTGGATTGGTGGATCGACGCATGCTCCACATCGCCCGCTGCTCTACGCAAGGGACTAAACTCCATCATTGCCCTCACCGCCTGGGCTCTCTGGAAACACCGGAATGGGTGTGCCTTCGACCAGCTGCACCCCTCCATCGCTAGCTTGCTTCGGTCTATTCAGGAAGACACTCGCCTATGGGCTAGCGCCGACGCCAACGGCTTGGCGACAATGATCTCTAAGAGATAGGCTCTAGTTTGATGTATCGGGATGAGCAGCCCCTACCCCAACTGCTCCTGCTACTTGTGCCCGCGCCAACTTGTGTACGCGTGGCCATTGTAGCATACACCTCCTGTATTTTTTCACCCCTCTTATCAATGCAATGATACGCAATCTTTGCATATTCGCGGAAAAAATGTCTACATATCACTTTATATATATATACTAGCACATATGCCCGTGCGTTGCAACGAGAGTTTTTTTTTGCGAAAAGCATCGGGAGAGGTAATTGATGTGTCCTATGGTCTCCGCAACGGTGGGGCGACAGAGCGAGGGGTTGCGGTGTTCTCACGTGTCATGTTTGGCCCGCGAGATCTTGATAGTGGTGGGTTTGGTCGGTGTGGTGGCCGCCACTCAACTCGTGCCTTTTTTCCTCTGGGTCCGCCTCCATTTCTAGGTTATGGTTGCGTCCTTATTTTGTGACTGCATGGTGACCTTCGGGACCTAGTTGCTTCGACCACTCTCTCATACGATGGCGTAATCGGATGAATTACTAATTTAGTGAATCTCATTTCATTGCCATAATCAGCGCATAGCCAGGTAGTCGGTTTATTCTCTTTAATTATTTTAGGGCTTACTTGCCTACATTTTTTTAATCAGAGCCAAACCAGCATATCCTCTTTTATTGGCATGTTCCTACAATTTCTTTTAATTATAGCCAACCAACATATTCTCTTTTATCATCAAATGGCATGTGGGATGCACAACAGTTCATGTCTGGGTTAGGCCGCTGGCAGTTACCGAAACGACGTGTGTTTGTAAGGCACGAATAAAAATCCAAAACAACCGCTGAGTTGAAGGATTACACTCATGACCTCAATATCTCGACCATGTGTTGATAGACATTTCAACAAAAAGCTCCTACTAAAAAATGGCAACACAAATGTTTAAGAACATAATGTAGCGTAACATTCGAAACATTTTTTCATTTTTCTGATCATTTTTGAGCTTTTCAAAAATAAAGTAGTCATTATGAAATTTTGAATATTCTTCGACATGTGAACAATGCGAGCATTTTTTGTTGAAAATTTCATTAAATTTGGAAAAATACCAACAAAACATGAAATGGTTTTTTCGAAATTCACAACATTTTTTTAAAACATGAACCTCTTTTTAAGATTTATTGAATTTGTGAACAATTTGTGAAAATGGAAACGTGTTGTGAAAATTGAAAATAAATTTTTTAAACCTGTTTTTTTAACAGAAACCAAACTTTAAATTTGTCAACAATACAATAAACATGAATATTTTTTAAATTTGTATCTTTTTCGAAAATATAATTTATTTTGAAAATCTGAGACAATTTTTGAAAGAAAAAATTAAAAAGAAGGATAAAAAAGCAAATTAAAAATAGGAACGGAATAGAGAAAAAAGCAGGCTGGTCCAATCTTTGGCGCCATGTGCGAAATTCCGACAGATGGACGCAGAAAACCAATGAGCTTGCTTGGATGGGCCGCAGCGTGCGCGGGCTACGTACAAATTCGGGGCAAAACTGTTTTTCTTTTCTAACAGATGGACGCACAAAAATTTAGTATCACCTTGGATAGAACAAAAATTTGTTCCAATGGCTCATTGAAAAAAGAAATTGTTCCGACGGCTGTGTCTAGGCGACAATTGGGGGAAAATGTGTTTCATGCAATTAAAAAATGTCATCGATTTCTAAATTTTAATGTTTTCAAAAATGTTCTTGACTTTTAAAAATATTCGTGAATGGAAAAAATGTTATCAATTTAAAGAAACAAATTCACAAATCCAATTTTTTTTTATCAAATTTGAAAAGAAAATCTCAAATTCAAAATATGTCATGAATTCAAAAATGTTTGTAATTGCAAAAAGTTTGAGAATAGCAAAAATATTCACGATTAGGGCTGGGCGTTCGGTTTATATAGTTATTACGGCCTAGATTTTCCAAATTTCTGTTTTGGAGAAACAGAAACTGAAATATTCACACAAAATTGAGAAACCGAACCATATTAACCAAAATATATCGGTTTGATTCGTTCGGTTAACCGCAAAACCAAAATACATGCACCTATCAGTATATGTATAATGGCTCATGAGAGTGATTTGCATTGTATAGAATGAATAAAATAACCACAGGTGCCTTTTCTTTTTGAGAAACAATAATCACAAGAGTTAGCAACCTTAACATCAGTCATTGCTTAATTCGGAAAAGCAAACAATGGAACATAATTAAGTGTAAAATCACATGGAACATGACATGTATTATATATGGAATAATATATGCGATTAAAATATTTCCGGTGCTTACTAATAATCCCTAAAAGCTTAACATTTTGGTGAAATAGTCAATGTGTATTATTCAAGGATATATACTTTCATGTATGCTACATAATTAGGAAGAGCTCAGACGTAAGGGTTATTCAAAAAATCATACTTAAGATATTGGCTAGTGGAAAAGAGTCGTGGAAGATGGTGCCAGCCAGACTCATCTTCATCCAATCTATGCTAAAATTCACCATCGTAGTCTACAATCGTCGTTCTATAATCTTTTTTCTTCAATCAAATGGACTTTTTTTCCAATGGAGCCTCTCTTCTGTTGCTGGTAGTTAGGGTCGTAGATTAAAAGTCGGTGGCCTCTTTCCCGCAAAAAAAGTCGGTGGCCTCCGCTACCAATTGATTATCCCGCCGATGATCCATGTCAAAAGGAAAAATAAACAGTCCAAAATGCTCGTGAGCAATACTACATGGAGAAATACCTCCGGCCAAGGAGATCCAATACTTGTGTCTTTCTCCTTAAGCGTTGGAGTCATTCTGAAGTAGTTGGAGCGTATCGGTGTATGCCCATGTTCTGATGTATCTCCGAGGCATCAAAGAGTTTCCTTGAGCTAGCTTTGCAATGTTTGCTGGAGCCTGGTAGCCACAATCGCATGAGGTTAGTTAATTATGTAGTCTTGTTCGATCTAGACATCCTTTTGACGAATCAAGGTGAATATTCGGGAAATCTCCTTTAAACATCTAAAGGTAAGAGATAGATTGTGTGTAGAAACTCGTTCAATTTAAAGGTTTCGTAAGCTTCTAGGACTGCACACATGGAAAAAAACTCGATAATATCTTATTCTATCACAATCATAGATGTCAGATTCTATGATTTACTTTATATGTTTTCTCCCGGATTAACGTGAAGGCTCATTTGGTGCTTCCAATTAGTAAATATAAGATATAAGATTTCTTTAGTCAATATGAATTGTGACCTGGATCTCGCGAATATATCGAGTCTAGCCAACAATGACACTACTATGTTGTGTTGAAGGGATATCTATATGATCCGATTGATTGCATAAGACCCGCGGTAGCAATAGAACGGGGAAAGTATACAGAAAAGACTTTGATTTGATTGATTCTAAAAAAATTAGTAATTTTTAAAAAAATTTAGGGCCGTTCTCTCTGTATAAGAAATCACTATCACATACGCCTGTGCATTGCAACGGGAGAGATAATTTAAAACTAGACATTTTTTTAAAACATGAACCTTTTATAAAATGATGAATATTTTTTTACTTTGTGATTGTTTTTATAAAACAGGAACATGTTTTCAACATTCTGAATAACTTTAGAAAATATGCTTTTGAAACGCGAACATTATTTTCAATTTGTTAACATTTCAGTCAAACAGGATTTTTTTTAATCTTGAATATTTTTAAAATGTAACCTTTTTTAAATGTCAGACTAATTTGGAAAATACTATCATTTTATGAATTTGAAATAACTTTTGGAATGATAAAAATACAATAAAATGCCAAAATGATAATTTAAAACAGTATTGTTTCAAATTCTGAAATTATTTCGAAAATTTGACCAAAATTGAAATTCTGGATTTGAATTTATAAAAAAGAAAAATAAATAAATTTCCAAAGGTAAATTAAGAAAAATAAACAGGAAAGAAAAAGGAAAATAAAAACTACCGAAAAAAAGAAAACGTGCCTGCCCAGTCTTGGCTGTCATGTGCGAAGTCCTGACTATACGACGCACCATGCAGCAAATAAGATTTTCCCTACTACGTGGGCAGTAAATTAAGTGGGCTGGCTTTGTTGGGCCAAAGCGTGTGTAGCCCATATACAAAATTCTGGACAAACCATTAATCTTTTCAAACAGACGGACGCACAAAAAAAACCACCTCGAATAAAAGAAAAATCTTTTCAACGGTGAACGGATGAAAAAAAATCGGAGAAACGCACCTTGCTTTATTTTGCCGACCACACATAAATGTTTCAGTATATATTGATCCTGTAGTGAGCTGAAATGCTTTTTTTACCGACGACACATAAATGCATATTTTCAGAATCACACTGTTGGATCATCTTATGATATATTAGAGTGAGACTCCCTATTTATTTCATATTTTTAAATATTTTTTAAACCGTTAAATGTTTAGCAAGCCTTAACTAGTTCTGTGGCATTGCCGACCACACATAAATGTTTCAGTATATATTGATCCTGTAGTGAGCTGAAATACTTTTTTTACCGACGACACATAAATGCATATTTTTAGAATCACACTGTTGGATCATCTTATGATATATTAGAGTGAGACTCCCTATTTATTTCATATTTTTAAATATTTTTTAAACCGTTAAATGTTTAGCAAGCCTTAACTAGTTCTGTGGCAAGCTATGATAGACACAGTTTACCAAGTGTTGTGCTGTGATAGGTCCAGGACCAAATTGTCACATCCAGTGCAAGTTAGGGTATGGTGGCATGCAGTTTTGCAAGTTTGGGACTAAATCATCATATACTGTGCAAGTTGAGCTACCTAGGATGCTTTTACCTCTATAAAGTTTGGTCAAAGTCAAACTTTGTAAAGTTTGACTAACTTTATATTAAAAAATATCAAAATTCATAATATGAAATCAATATTACCAGATGCATCATCAAATGTATTTTCATAATATATAATTTTAGTATTGTAGATGTTTATAGGTTTTTGTTATAAATTTGGTCAAATTTTGTGTAGTTTGACTTTGACCAAATTTTATGCGCAGAGTAAAAGGAAACGAAGGAAGTACTGATCACACATGATGCATGCTAGCCGTGCCCACCAAATACTCGATGCATGTAAGACATGCCCTAATAATCAACTAATCACTGGTAAGCTAATAATTAGTCCAAGCTCATCCAAACAGGACCTTATGCACAAGAAATAGGAAACTCCATGAGAGAAGAAAGCGGGTCATGTATTAATAGTGAAGACCTAACTACTATTCCCTCCGTTCCTAAATACTTGTCTTTCTAGAGATTTCAACAAGTGACTACATACGGCGCAAAATGAGTGAATCTATACTTTAAAATATGTCTACATACATCCGTATGTTGAGTCCATTTGAAATGCCTAGAAAGACAAGTATTTGGGAACGGAGGGAGTATATGAGTAGGTTGATAGCCCGATTGCAAAGATCCATACAACCAGCTGTAGGCTATATTCTTAGCCTTGCTTTGATGGAGGATGAGAAAATGAAACTAAAACATACACATACAACAATATTATTTTTTAATGCAGCAGTGTGATTCGATACTCATGCAGTGGAAACAAGTGTATTAGTGGATAAGCGAGGTAGGTTAGTACCAATGCAACTTGGTGTCATGTTAACTTAGTCAGGCGTATTAAGCTATGTTAGCCTGTCTTTCAGTCCACATCCAAAGAGGTTCTGATCATCAAATGCTAACAATATATAATCGTGGTTGATGTGAAACCTTGGTTGTAAATAAAACAATGAATATAAACATGTTTACGGACTCTTGTGATTCTGTCGGAAAATACTAGGAGAATAGGATTGGAGAATCCTATATTCATGCTTTTATTTTATGGTGGAACAAACTAGGCATGTGATATATATATTGTCGGACTTTTCACTCGATCGTCCACCAAACTGCTCGCTCATTCTTTTCTTCAATGTTCAAAAACTTCCCAAAAAAACAACCAATGGCGCCTTCAGAAAAGAATTTCTCTGCAATCGTGCTCCTAATTGTCATCGTGGCCGCCGGTATGTATGTGCACATGTATGAACAGTGGAAGTATAAGTGTATTGTCTGTATCTCTCCTAGCATCTTAAAAAAGTCATTTTGGCGTTAAATTGGCTGGTTCATGCTACTTATATTAATATGTTGTTTCGATTAATCTTTGGGCTAATTATAACCATGTTCTTGCATCGCATGTGCTAGTATGTTCAATGCCCTGCATGCAAGCAGTCGACGTCCATCGGATACTCTTTGCACACACACCTTTAAGAAGCAATTATACTACTGAAACTGAATCGCATGTTGCTGGTGCTAGCACTCCAATCCAGTCATGATGCAATGATCCTCCCAGCATGGCGCATGTATCTTAAATATAGATTATCCGTTCCTGGCTCTTATGTAATACTCCCTCCATTTCACAATATAGCGCGCTCGTGTTTTCTGAGATCTAAGCTTGATCATAAATTTAACCAACGAGACTGACTACGATGGGAGCAAAAATTATACCACTGAATTTGTATTACCTCGGGAAGCGCGGGCGCACAGCATTGTGGAACAAAGGGAGTAATACACATATAACATTTTTTTAATAAACAAGAGGGGTTACCACCCCTGATAGTTAAATATATATTGAATAATAAAAGAAGAGAGAAAGGAAGAAATAACATCATAAGGATCGATTACAAAAAGGCAGCTAGCCATTGCTCAGTTAGAAAGAAAGTAACATTTCTTTTCTCTATCTATGGGCAACCAAGGGATTTTTTCTTGAAAACTGCTCAGACACACGTGCCAAGTTAGCTTAAAATCCATTCACTACTTGTGTTTGCTGTTGGGGAACGTAGTAATTTCAAAAAAATTTCCTACGCACACGCAAGATCATGGTGATGCATAGCAACGAGAGGGGAGAGTGTTGTCTACGCCCTCGTAGACCCGAAGCGAAGCGATCACTGGCGTAGAGGAAGTAGTCGACGTTCTCCTCGCGATCCGATCGATCCCGACGCCGTTACTCGGCGCCCCGAGTTCTTGACACACGACAGCTCGATGGCGTCCCTCGTACTCGATCCAGCCGAGTGTCGAGGAGAGTTCCACAAGACGACGGCGTGGTGACGATCTTGATGTGTTACCGGCGCAGGGCTTCGCCTAAGCTTCGCGACGATATGACCGAGGTGGAATATGGTGGAGGGGGGCACCGCACACGGCTAAGGAACGATCCGTAGATCAAACTTGTGTGTTCTAGGGTGCCCCCCTGCCCCCATATATAAAGGAGGGAGGGGGGAGGTGCGGCCGGCCTAGAGGAGGCGCGCCGGAGGAGTCCTACTCCCACCGGGAGTAGGACTCCCTTCCTAGTTGGAGTAGGATTGGGGGAGGAAAGAGGAAGGGGGGCCCCTCCTTGTCCTATTCGGACTAGGGGTGGGAGGGGGCGCGCGGCCTGCCTGGCCGGCCCTCTTCCTTTCCCTCATGGCCCACTAAGGCCCATTAACCCCGGGAGGGTTCCGTAACCCCGGTACTTGATAAATCCCGATTTCACCCGGAACCATTCCGAACTCCAAATATAGGCTTCCAATATATCAATCTTTATGTCTCGACCATTTCGAGACTCCTCGTCATGTCCGTGATCACATCCGGGACTCCAAACTTCTTCGGTACATCAAAATACATAAACTCATAATATAACCGTCATCGAAACCTTAAGCGTGCGGACCCTACGGTTCGAGAACAATGTAGACATGACCGAGACACCGTCTCGGTCAATAACCAATAGCGGGACCTGGATGCCCATATTGGTTCCTACATATTCTACGAAGATCTTTATCGGTCAGACCGCATAACAACATACGTTGTTCCCTTTGTCATCGGTATGTTACTTGCCCGAGATTCGATCGTCGGTATCCAATACCTAGTTCAATCTCGTTACCGGCAAGTCTCTTTACTCGTTCGTAATACATCATCTCACAGCTAACTCATTAGCTGTAATGCTTGCAAGGCTTCAAATGATGTGTATTACCGAGAGGGCCCAGAGATACCTCTCAGACAATCGGAGTGACAAAACCTAATCTCGAAATCGCCAACCCAACATCGCCTTTGGAGACACCTGTAGTACTCCTTTATAATCACCCGATTACGTTGTGGACGTTTGGTAGCATCAAAGTGTTCCTCCGTAAACGGAGTTGCATAATCTCATAGTTACAGGAACATGTATATGTCATGGATAAAAGCAGTAGCAACATACTAAACGATCGTGTGCTAAGCTAATGGAATGAGTCATGTCAATCAGATCATTCTACTAATGATGTGACCTTGTTAATCAAATAACAACTCCTTGTTCATGGTCGAAACATAACCATCTTTGATTAACAAGCTAGTCTAGTAGAGGCATACTAGTGACATCTTGTTTGTCTATACATTCACACATGTATCATGTTTCCGGTTAATACAATTCTAGCATGAATGATAAACATTTATCATGAAATAAGGAAATAAATAATAACTTTATTATTGCCTCTAGGGCATATTTCCTTGATCTCCCACTTGCACTAGAGTCAATAATCTAGATTACATAGTAATGATTCTAACACCCATGGAGTCTTGGTGCTGATCATGTTTTGCTCGTGGAAGAGGCTTAGTCAACGGGTGCGCAACATTCAGATCCGTATGTATCTTGCAAATCTCTATGTCTCCCACCGGACTAAGTCCCGGATGGAATTGAAGCGTCTCTTGATGTGCTTGGTCCTCTTGTGAAATCTGGATTCCTTTGCTAAGGCAATTGCTCCAAGATTGTCACGAAGATTTTCATTGGACCCGATGCACTAGGTATGACACCTAGATCGGATATGAACTCCTTCATCCAGACTCCTTCATTAGCTGCTCCGAAGCTGCTATGTACTCCGCTTCACATGTAGATCCCTTCTGACGCTTTGTTTAGAACTGCACCAACCGACAGCTCCTCCGTTTAGTGTAAATACGATCCGGTCTGCGATTTAGAATCGTCCGGATCGGTGTCAAAGCTTGCATCAACGTAACTGCCATTTACGATGTGCTCTTTGTCACCTCCATATCGAGAAACATATCCTTAGTCCTTTTCGGTATTTCAGATGTTTTTGACCGCTGTCCGATGATCCACTCTGGATTACTTTGGTACCTCCTGCTAAACTTATAGCAAGGCACACATCAGGTCGGTACACAGCATTGCATACATGATAGAGCCTATGGCTGAAGCATAGGAACATCTTTCATTTCTCTCTATCTTCTGCAGTGGTCGGACATTGAGTCTTACTCAACTTCACACCTTGTAACACGGCAAGAACCCTTTCTTTGCTTGATCCATTTTGAACTTCTTCAAAATTTTGTCAAGGTATGTGCTTTGTGAAAGTCCAATCAAGCGTCTTGATCTATCTCTATAGATCTTAATGCCCAATATGTAAGCAGCTTCACCGAGGTCTTTCATTGAAAAACTCTTATTCAAGTATCCCTTTATGCTATCCAGAATTCTATATCATTTCCGATCAGCAATATGTCATCTACATATAATATCGAAATGCTACTGAGCTCCCACTCACTTTCTTGTAAATACAAAGCTTCTCCAAAAGTGCAGATGAACCCAAATGCTTTGATCACACTATCAAAGTGTTTATTCCAACTCCGAGATGCTTGCACCAGTCCATAAATGGATCGCTGGAGCTTGCACACTTTGTTAGCTCCTTTGGATCGATAAAACCTTCTCGTTGCATCATATACAACTCTTCTTCCGTAAATCCATTCAGAATGCGGTCTTTACATCCATTTGCCAAATTTCATAATCATAAAATGCGGCAATTGCTAACATGATTCGGACAGACTTAAGCATCGCTACGGGTGAGAAGGTCTCATCGTAGTCAATCCCTTGAACTTGTCGAAAACCCTTTGCGACAAGTCGAGCTTTGTAGACAGTAACATTACCGTCAGCGTCAGTCTTCTTCTTGAAGATCCACTTGTTTTCTATTGCTTGCCGACCCTCGGGCAAGTCAACCAAAGTCCATACTTTGTTTTCGTACATATGGGGCTATCGCACGATGGTTTGACGATCTTGGAGGGCAAGCTCAAAGGACTCGAAGGCTACGTCGTGGGCCGGATGACCAAGAGTCGTCGCGGCCGGATCTACATCGACGATGCTGGATGGGGTCCCGAGGCCGATTCAATCGAGTATGGATACCGGGTCCCCTTTGGCGGCATACACGTCTTCATCGGCAGGATCGGAGGGCCTGAGCCGGACACCTGCGCCGAACTCGTCGAGACGGCTCAGCGCGCGCAACCAGCCCGGGCTAAACCGGCCGTGAAGCATGTCTTCGTCGGAGTCACCCATGGAGGGGAGTACGATGCCGGTTCAGAGCACGGTAGCGAGACCGTCGTTTATTCGGCGACGAATCTTCAGCGGAGAGGCGAGTCATTGTACCGATTGCGGGATGATATGATCGAGGGCTGTTCCGACGGTGACGAGATTCCGGACCCGCAAGCCGCTTAAACCGGATCGGTGTATTCATGGCGATCGCGCAGCGCAAAACTTTCTTCAACCGCAGCAAGCAATGCTTTCCGGTTCAGCGGCGGCGGCGAGGGGGAGGCCGGCGTCCGCCGGTTCAAGTTTTGTCAGACCTGTTCGATACGTTGGCAGCACTTATGGCAGTGGACAGCCCTGCAGATCAGGGGGCTCATAATGCAGAAATCGCAAGGGTAAAAGAGCAGATCACACAGGCCAAAGCGGATCTGGCGGCAGAGAAGGAGCGTATGGCTACAGAGCGGGCCACTTTGGATGCACAAGCTTACAAACTCATGCTCGACCAGAGTGCGTCGCAGGAGGTGCTGAAGCGGAGGTATAGATCACGCCTACCGTCAGGACTTGATCCTAGAAATCTCTTTCAGACCGGAGGCGGACCCGAGAACCCGCCCCAAAGATAGGGAGGTAAACCGGATTGAGGCACTGGGAGCGGGAGCGGCGGTCCAACCGCGCTGATGGAGCCTCGCGAAGAAGACATCTGATAATTCCTCCGCGATCAGACGCCCGGGCCATTACTCTAACCCTATGGACAACCTTGTTGCGGCTGCGGCACGATTGGAGGCGATCCCGGTTGAAGGAGATTCCCCACAGGCGGTCGAGACACGCCGGGTTAAGGAGCTTCTCCGGACTACACTGATTCAGCAGGAAGCATATTCATACAGCCGCGATCGGATTCACTCTACGCCCCGTCCAAGCCGGAGCTACAGCAGGCGCATGGATGAACCGGCCCTGTCAAATAACGCGCGGGACCGTGAAGCGGCTCGAGGCAATCACCAGATAGGCGGCGGTCGCGATGCTCAGGAAGTGGTGGATCGGGCCCGAGCACGCAGAGAGGCCGAGTTGGCAGCACAGGGTGACGCGGATCAACACACACCGGTTCGCCCTACCACCTTCGCCGGACCAGGAGTCACCTCCGCTTTGGGAGTGCCCTGTTTAATCCCCGCTTTACGCAATGTGCGCCTGCCTAAGGATTTTAAAGGCCCGCAAGGTGCCAAATTACACCGCAGATCTATCCCACGAGGCGTGGGTTGAGAGTTATGAGATGGCCATGGAGATTTGGATGTTGATGAAGCAGCGTGTGCAAAGTACTTCACCATGATGATGGAGGGCACAGTAGCGTGCTTGGTTGAAAAGCTTGCCACCTAATTCTATCAATTCATGGGGGCAGCTGCGGGCCCGGTTTATCCAGAATTTCAAGGATACATGTAAGCAGCCCAAGTCCATAGTAGACTTGGCGGCTTGCGTTCAGGAAGAAGGGGAGTCAACAACCCGTTGGGTACGCCGTGTGTCTGAGATTTTGCACTCTTCGGACCGGATCAACGCTGACTCGGCAATCATAACATTGGAAAGCAATCGCGGTTTGAGCCTTTGAAATTTAAATTTGGGACGTATGAAGCGGTTACGCAATGATATGGGAACCCTCATGGCGCTTTGGTAAAATATGCCGATTCGAGACGGTACCAAGGATCTCAAGCGGATGATGATGAAGCGAGGAAGGGAAAGAAGAACGGCAACTCAAGCAGCAGCATTTTAAACCGGCGGTCATGGAACGGGAGCAAGCGCAAGGCTGATGGTAATCCGGATTTCGTAGCCAACACTAATGCGCAGATGAGAAGGCCGCGCAGAGGCAAATCGAATCGGGGTCCAAATGCTAGTGCAAACCGTTTGAATTACTTGTTGAATCAGCCTTGTCCCAAGCATGGAACGAAGGAATCCCCATCGAATCATCTTTGGAAAGATTGTTATATTATGCAGGAGTTCAAAAACTCCGACGCTTTCCGATATGACCAGGGGTCAGGTGGTGGTTCAGGATCCGGTTTCCATGGGCCGGGTCAGGACGGAGCTTCTGGTTCGGGGCATAACCAGGGCAATCCCAATAATCAGAGTAATCAAGGGGGCCAGCAGCAGCAGCAACAGTCAGGCTATCAGAGCCAACCAAAGCAATTGAATGGCGGGCAGTATCATGTTTTCACAACCAGTTTGGACAAACGGGGTCGGAAGCTTCACAAACGGGCAGTAAACTCTGTTGAACCGGCCTTGCCGCAGTATTTGCGCTGGTCAGAGCAGCCTATCATATGGGCGAGATGACCATCCCCGGGTTGATAATCCGGTCGGTGGCTTTGGTGGTAGATCCCGGTGGGGGCTATAAGTTTACTAAAGTACTCATGGATGGAGGAAGCAGCATCAATATGTTGTATTATGACACTTTCCGTCGCATGGGTCTCACAGATAAAGATCTCAGACCGTCCAATACGGTGTTCCATGGTGTAGTACCAGGCAAATCTGCTTATCCTATTGGTAAGATAGCTTGGATGTAGCCTTTGGAGATGAGCATGATTCGGTCCGAAAAGCTAACTTTTGAAGTGGTGAAAATCCGAGCCCATATCATGCCTTGTTTGGACGGCCAGCTTATGCTAAGTTCATGGCACGACCTTGTTATATCTACTTGCAGCTTAAAATGCCGGGTTACAAAGGAACAATAACGGTGCATGGAAGCCGCCGAGTCGCTTTAGAGTGTGAGGAAGGAGATGCAGCTTATGCAGAGGCAGTCTGCGCCACGGAGGAGTTGAAATTTTATAAGGACAATGTTGATCCGGCAGATATGACCCCTTTGAAGAAGCCCACTACAGAGCATGAATCGGATCTGAAATTTAAATCGGCAGCTGAAACCAAGCTTGTTGACTTTGTGCCCGGCGATTCGTCCAAGCAGTTCACTATCAGTGCTAACCTGGATCCCAAATAGGAAGGCGCGCTCATCGAGTTCATCTGTGAGAACCGGGACATCTTTGCATGGAAGCCATCTCACATGCCAGGTGTACCGAGGGAACTCGCTGAGCACACACTTAATGTGGATTCTAAGTATAAACCGGTCAAACAGTTCCTCCGCCGGTTTAATGAAGAAAGGCGCAAGGCCATTGGGGAAGAAGTAGCCAGGCTCCTGGCGGCTGGTTTTATCATTGAAGTATTTCATCCGGAGTGGCTTGCTAATCCGGTGTTGGTTCTTAAGAAAAACGGCACCTGGCGTATGTGTGTGGACTACAGATCTCAACAAAGCCTCGCCCAAAGCAGATCCTTTTGCTCTCCCCGCATCGATCAGATTATAGATGCCACGGCAGGATGTGGCGTTTAAGTTTTCGGGCGCATACTCCGGATATCATCGATCAAAATGGCGTTAAGGACCGGGGAAGACGGCATTTATAACTCCCTTTGGAGCCTTCGCTATGTATCTATGCCTTTTGGGCTCAAGAGTGCCTGTGCTACTTATCGGCGGTGTGTACAGAATTGCTTGCATACGCAGATCGGCCGCAATGTGCATGCTTATGTGGATGACATTGTGGTGAAATCAAGATGAAGCGACGCTGGTGGAAGACTTGAAGGAGACCTTCGACAACTCGCGTTTATAAGATGATGCTTAATCCGCCAAGTGTGTTTTTGGTGTTCGGTGGCAAGTTATTGGGGTTCCCGTGTCTAACAGAGGAATCGAGGCTAATCCGGAGAAAATTAAAGCCATCACCTCCTTGGCCAAATCGAAGTGTATCAATGATGTTCAACACTTGGCTGGCCGGATTGCGGCATTGAGCCGGTTTATCAGCCGCCTCGGAGAAGGCCATTCCTTTATACCAGATCTTTGAGGAAGACAGATCATTTTGTCTGGAGCCCAGCTGCCGACGAAGCTTTCGAGGACCTAAAGCGGCAATTGGCCAACCCGCCTGTCCTTGCGGCTCCGGTTGACAAGGAACCGCTGTTATTATATGTGGCAGCCAATGCACGAGCGGTGGCGTAGCCATTGTGGTAGAGCGCAAGGAGGCGAGAAAGGAATATCCGGTTCAACGGCCGGTTTATTACATCAGTGAGGTACTTATTGAGTCCAAGCAGAGGTATCCGCATTGGCAGAAGCTAGTCTATGGTGTTTTTATGGCCAGCCGGAAGCTGAAACAATATTTCCAAGGGCATCCTATTACGATGGTTAGTTCAACTCCTTTGGGTGATATCATACAAAACCGGGAGGCGACTGCGGATTGCAAAATGGGCCATCGAGCTTGGGCCGCATGGGCTCAAGTATACACCACGCACAGCAGTGAAATCGCAAGCACTTGTTGATTTCATTAATGACTGGACAGAGTTACAAGCACCAGAGGAGAAGCCGGATCATACATACTGGACTATCCACTTCGATGGATCCAGGCAGTTGGAAGGCTCGGGGGCTGGAGTCGTTTAACTTCCCCACGAGGTGATAAGTTTTGTTATGTTCTCCGCTTAATGTTCCCTTGTACTAATAATGCAGCTGAGTACCGAAGCCTTGCTCCATGGTCTCCGGATGGCTAAGGAGATGAACTTAAGCCGGGTTAAGTGCTTTGGTACTCGGACCTGGTGGCGCAGCAAGTATCCGCTTTTGGGATTCCAAGGACCCCCTCATGGCTGCATATCGTCGAGAAGTGGATAACATTGCAGGTTGCTTCAAAGGCTATCAAGTGGATCATGTGGATCGCCGGAAGAACGAAGCGGCTGACGCTTTAAGCCGTTTGGGTTCTCAGCGTAAACCGGTGCCACCTAATGTCTTTCTGGACGTCTTGCACAACCCGTCGGTACAGCTCCCTGGTGAAGCGGATTTGGTGATTCCTGATCCGGAGGCTCAGTTGGTGGCGGCATTACATGCTATTCCGGATTGGACGGTTCCTTATCTTGCATATATGACTAGAGGAGAGTTGCCAGACGATGAGGTTCTGGCCAGACAGATAATCCGGCGCTCCAAGTCTATGACGATTCTTAATGGTGAGTTGCATCATTGCAGTGTTTCAGGGGCGTTTCAACGCTGTGTTTCCCCTGAGGAAGGTTGTGAAATTTTACGAGAAATCCATGAAGGGGATTGTGGGCATCATGCCGGTTCAAAGTCCCTGGTGGCGAAGGCATTCCGTCATGGATTCTACTGGTTAACTGCTCATGCTGATGCGGAGGATTTGGTCAAACGGTGTGATGGGTGTCAGAAATTTTCCAGACGTGCCCATGTACCGGCGCAAGAGTTGCGGATGATCCCAATAACGTGGCCATTTGCGACCTGGGGGCTGGATATGGTCGGGCCTTTTAAGAGATCCAAGGACATGAAGACCCACCTGTTAGTGGCAGTGGACAAGTTCACCAAGTGGGTTGAAGCGGAACCTGTTAGTAAGTGTGATGCGGCAACAGCGGTACAGTTCATCAAAAAGGTGATTTTCGGTTTGGCTTTCCACACAAGTATCATTATCGACAATGGCACTAATCTGTCCAAGGGAGCTATGAAAGAATTACGTGAACGTGAGCATATCCGCTTGATGTATCATCGATGGCGCATCCTCACCCAACGGGCAGGCAGAGCGTATTAATCAGAAATCTTGCGAGGCATCAAACCACGACTTGGTTCCATTACGAGAGAACACCGTGGTGCTGGGTTGAAGAGCTCCCGCTGGTACTATGGAGTATCAATACTACGCCAAACCGGCTCATCGCTACACGCCTTTCTTCATGGTTTATGGAGCAGAAGCAGTTCTCCCCAGTGATATCAGGCACGATTCGCCCCGTGTAGCGGCTTATGTTGAAGCGGACAATGAAGCGGCACGACAGGACGCTTTGGACCTACTGGATGAGGAGCGTGATATGGCAGCCGCTCGGTCGGCGATTTACCAGCAAGATCTTCGTCGTTATCACAGTCGCCGGGTTAAAACCAGAGCTTTTCAGGAAGGAGATTTGGTGCTTCGTCTCATCCAAGACCAAACAGATATGCACAAGCTATCCCCGCCTTGGGAAGGACCCTTTGTGGTCAGCAAGAATCTGCACAACGGTTCCTACTATCTGGTTGATATTCGAGAGCATAAAGACTCACGTTACATCGAAGAGGGACCAATAGGCCGTGGAATATAGCTCATCTTCGACCTTACTACACTTGAGTCATCGGCTCAGTTTATGTACATAGCATAACAAGTGTATATATTATCTTCGATATAATAAAAATCAGGGCCTCGGCTAAAGCGGGGTCTCTGTCTTTCTTTTCATGTGTGGTTACATGGGTGCTTACATTTTTAAAGCGGCCTCCGTTTACCCCTTGACAGCTTATATTTATCACTTGGGGCTTGGTCGTGTCCGAACCAACGCAACACCTCTTGATAGGCTAAAGCCACCAGATCATTTGGGGACACGGTCACGTCTGAACCGTCACGCCTCTTGGTCGGCCAATAGGGCCAGCGTCACTTGGAGGCTTGGTCGAACCCGAACCAATGTCATGCCACTTGGCGGCGTATCGCCAAGAGTCTTTGGGGACTGGCCGACTAGCACCATCGCTACGCCTTCGGGGGGCTTGGTTGCGTCTGACCATGGTAATGCCATCTGACCAGCTCCATGCAGCTTTACTTTTGCAAAGAGTTATTGCCTTTATTGCCATATTTGGTATTCCACTTTTGTTGCGTTTTCAACCCGACGAATGTTTTTAGCCGGTTTAGCTGTCAGTAACAAACTGACAGGACACGGTTTGGTATTGCACCGAGGTTTTTGTCTTTCCGGTTTACCTTCTTCCGGTTCGTCCTTATGGAGAAACATGGGGGCTTGTGCTGATTCAGCACGCCTATGTGGGGGTTATTGTTTCCCCAGACGGTTATGGTTTTTAAAACAAGACCTCCGCTTCAAGATTGGCTACGCCAGTTTCATGCCCGGATATGGCAGGTATTTGTATTGCATACTAATTGATTTTCAATACATAAAATATATTGGATACCATAAACCGGCTGGCAGTATCACCGCCGCCGAAGTTCAATCTTTTGGTTGCAGGGAGTATGAATCAAACAAAAGTTTCATCGATGCACGACGGCATACCCAGACAGCAAAGTTTTGACTAAAGCTATTACAAGGCAACACAGTGCCCAAATGAGATCAGTGTTTCTTAAACCGGCTACCGGTTCACGACTGTTCTTCATCCTCCGCCGCTTCAAAGATCTTCGTCTCTACCCATTGGTGGAAATCCACAGAGGTCCGATCGATGCCCATCGGCGCTTGAAAAACAGCCTCTTCGTGAATCAGAGACGACGGTTCAATGTCAGGAGCGTAAGTGTGCTTACGGATTGGAGGGATCAAGTTTTCCGGTTCAAAGGTTGGAGCAGACACACGCTTGTTCTAACCATTGTATTGGGCTTGATAGTGCTCCAAATCGGCTTCTTCCGCCAATTGACAAGCAAGCGGGCGTACTGCACGGTTTATTGCACGCAAGTCCTCTTCACTAAAGTCCGAGCCGTCTTCCTTCACACCTGGGATAGCCCTGAGCTGCTTCCACGGGATCAAAATCCGGCACCCAGGCTTTGGCCCGGATCAAGGCGTTGATGGCTCCGGTTCGTGCAGCAGATTTCTTCACCTCTTCAATCCGGGAAGGAAGGATGGAAAGCCGGTTCAAGGTATCTTGGATCAGGGACGGTGCTGGGTTATTATGTGACATTGTGGTAATAACGCTGGCTCCGATATAATCGCTGCTCCACTAAAGTGTAGACAGCTTTCAGTTTCTTCCGCACGTCATTACCCAAGTGTCCAACGCGTGTGCCTGCATATGAGGACTTGATATTTTTAAACCGGTATATTGGGGCAGCAGGAAAAAGCATATTACACTTATTAACAGGGAACTTACCGAAGATGGCTGCCGTCATAGAATGCACTTGCCGCTTCACGGCCGCCAGATCATCCACCACCGGTTTAAGGGCAGCTTCAGCATTCTCGGCCCGTTTAAGCAGGTTGGCCTTTTCGTGGCCTGCATCACTGTTCCTTCTTCATGTTGTCCTTCACTTGTTCCGCAGCAGTCAAGGCATCTGGTTAGCTCTTTCTTGGCTTTGTGCATCTCAGCCTGCTGGGTTTTCAATGTCACCAGAATCGGCAATCCGATCATCCTTGATTTTCACCTCGGCCTGCGCATTGTGAGAGGATCAGCCAACAATTACAGTTCAAGTCTCAACCACACAACATAGTTATATGCTTGACACTTGGGGGCTAATGTACCTTCATTTTTTCTACTACTGATACATGGCAAAGTCCCAAGTTCAATACGAGTATTCAACTCGGCACTTGGGGGCTAATGGCTATTTGATTCTATTAAAGTATCGCCAGGAAGTTTGTTGGAGTGCCGGTTTAAGTATGCATATTTAAACCAGCCCTGGTGGTTATGAGGGAAGATTGCAAAGTCTATCAAAGAAAGCTATCAAGCACCAGTTTGATCAAAGATTGCAAACCGGCCCTTGGGAGCTACAAGGATTACTATATTGGTAATAAGGAAAGGAGCGGTACCTCAAACTTATCTCTCATCAGTTTCACCAAGCCAGCTTCATAATCACGGCTACTGTAAAGCCGGTTTAGATAACCGGAATGAAGGTCTTGGGCGCTCATAGCAGCGTATGTTTCCAGCTCTACATTCCACTTTCCTTTGTTAAAAGTGGAAGAGTCCTCTTTCACAGTATGTCGGGTTAGAGTTGCAGCATTCCCCGGGTCAGAGTGGCCCGTTCCAGTGATTACAACGTCGTCATCCTTCGATTCGACGGATCGTGTAGGCACACCTGTTTCAGTTGGGCTGTGAGGATTTTCAAACCGGACAGTACGGGCGGCTGGATCAACAGACATTGAGACGACCGCAGCCTCTCCTCAGAATCACATCTTCTTGAACCGGGGATCACTCGGAATGTCTTCAAAGGCAACATTTTCGAGATCTGGCGCTGCTCATGATCCAAGCGGCAGCCTCTTCAGCTGTTTTCTCTAAGCGAGCTTTCTTGCTGGGTTTCGGTTTGGTTCTGAAGAAACAAAAGATTCAGAAATAAGGCACATACATTACAGAAGAAATTGACAAACATATGGCCATTTTGACTTACCCGACAGCTATCTTCAACGGTGGTAGTTGAGTGGCTGACGATTCACCCGATGATGAATGGGAGGTGACCTAATAATCGGAGTCGGACGGATTAAGAGGTTGATGGAATAAACCCGCTTTGGAATTCAAGATAATAAAATGGTTGGAAACCTCGGTGCGGCGCTTTCGAGCCGGGCTGTTTGGTAAATCGGCAGAGGTAACTACCTGTCATTGTCTTTGGGTTGTCTGGCGGGCTTCATGCTCTTGTGTCTTCATAAGAAGTTTGGGATCCAAGTAAGCAAGGGGTGAGAAAAGTTAACTTTCCGGTTTGCCGCGAAATTTTGGTGAAGGCAAGTTTGTTGAATCGAAGAGAGAATGGTTACCTCAAGCAAATCCTGCGTTCTTTGGCTTCGTCGTCATCGACAAGCATCGTCATCAATAAGACGTGTAAAAACAAGCCAAGAGAGTCAAGTTCGGATTACCCACATCATCATCGATGGCGGATCGAGACGAAGCGTTGGTTTTCCTCTTGTGGGCGGACTTCTTAACAACCTTTGTTTTGGGCGGTTTTGCCGCCCAGCCTTGTCCGCTTTGTCTTGAGAGAGTTTTTGCTCCAAAACGGATTATCACCTGGATCGAAATAATTGAGAGTTGGAAGTATGAAAGCAATAGCAGATTTAATGATGACACATCGAGACTTACCGCAGGAGGTGCGTTGAAGGTGCGAAGGAGCCAAGCGGTTTGGGCACAAAGGTGCTCCGGTTCATTCAGCATCTTCCTCACTGAATCCGTGACTTCATCTTCAGACAGTTCCAGTTTGGTGTGTCGGAGTGGGTCATCGACGCTGCCGGTATACTGGCACATCAAACCGGAACGCCGGCTCAGAGGCAATATGCCCCAAGATAACCAGCAGCGTGCCAGATCGATCCCGGTCAAACCGTTGGCCATGAAGGCCCGAAGCTTGGATAATTGTGGAGCGTATTTGCTTCTTTCTTTGGCAGTCAATCGTTGCGGAAAGGGATGAGTGTTGCTGAGCCGCTCTGGACGAAAACCAGGTAAAGGATTTTCACCTTCAGGGGAAGTGTCTTTGCAGTAGAACCAAGTCGCGTTCCACTCTTTGGGATGAGTGTGGAGTTTAACGTGGGGATAAGTGATCTCCTTCCTCTTCTGGATAGCCATACCGCCCAATTCGGTATTGGGGCCATCGGTGAATTCGGTACGACGGTTTAGGTGGAAGAGATCCCTGAACAGTTCAACAGAAGGCTCCTCTTGCAGATATGCTTCGGACAGCACTTGAAAATGGCACAGGTTGGTAACAGAATTGGGGCCGATATCTTGGGGACGGAGTTGAAAGTTGGCCATCACGTCCCGGTAAAACTTTGACCCGGGCGGTTTGAAACCCCGGAACAGGTGATCCGCGAAAACTACAACTTCACCTTCCTGAGGTGTGGGAGGACATTCCTCTCCAGGAACCCTCCAATGGATGGTATTTCGGTCATCTAAAGCGCCAATCGACACTAACTCATTCAGTTGTGTCTCAGAGATGCGGGAAGGGACCCAGTTGCATTCGTACACCTGTTTGGCCATCATAAGATCTACAAGGAGAAGGATCCGGTTTAAGAAGGTGTTTATTGCAGAGTGGTTGATTTAAACTATGATAAACCGGAGGCGTTTCCTACGAGTCAGTTCGTTATGATATGATGTCGATATGATGGTGGCGGTTCAACAAGGGGACTAATGGTATGCGGTGCCGGTTTAGCAATTTTTTACTATGGTGAGTTAAACCGCCTAGTCTTGGCTTCGAAGGTAATGGGCAGAAACAGGTTTCACAAGATTTCATGTTTATTATGGATCAAACGCGAGTTTTCAGCAAACAGGAAGTGCGTCACGGAAGTAAAGAAGAAGCAAGAAATGCACTATAAGGTATATGTATATATATGCAGAAAATCTATGGGATTAAGATGAGAAAGTGCAGCGGGTATGAAGGAGTCGTCGTTTGGTGCAGAACGGGATCCATAGCATAGCTCAAAGCTAGAAAGGCGAAAACATACGAAGAACGTGGTATGAAGCTCGAACCCTAGAAACAGATCTAAGATGATGAACAGACTGAAGAAGGGTAAGAGATTTACCGGAAACAGAGGAGATGCGGAGAAAGGCCGCGGTATTCTGGTCCGAACAGGTTGATGCAGCGGCCAAGGACGAAGCAGACGTTGATGATGACGACGGAGCTCCAAAGGCAGCGGCGCGAGGAAGAAGAAGAAGAAGAGGAGGCGAAGGGAGAAATAGAATGACCCTTCGGTCCTATTTATAAGGCAGTAAAGCTAGGTTAAGCGCGTGAATCCAGGGACGGTCATTAAAGAAGGCATTATAAAAGATAAACTTCAAGATGACGTCATGCCGGTTTACAATGACCAGAAGCAGCAATATTATGCCGGTTTACAGTAATCAGAAGCAATGACGACGTGACGGTTTATCAAACAAAGAAGATGTCCAAGATGCAGGTTCTGTGAAGGATTGACATGAACCAGTTCAAATCAACTGGGCCTAATGTTGGGGATATTACCACTAGGGTAAACCGCCAAACTCGGCCGGGTTAACTCCGCTAGTAGTGTAATCATAGAAAGGCCCAAGGCCCGTAGTTGGTTTAGAACTTGTAGCCGTAAACCGCCCGATGTATAACTTGTATTGTAAGTTAGAATAGAGAGATACCAACCGGGATACGAATATGAACCGTTGGGACTCGCAAACCGACAGGCGCCACTCGTGTATATAAGGGGACGACCCGGCGGCGGTTCAAGGACAGACAACCACAACTCGAGCCTAGGCGAAGCTTATCTGCTCCCTAGCCATCGAAGCTACATCAATTCCATCACAACTAGACGTAGGCTTTTACCTTCATCGAAGGGGCCGAACTAGTATAAAATCCTCGTGTCTTTGTGTCCGCTTTAACCCCTGCAAGTAAACTCGTAGCGATGGCTCCACGACTAAGTCCTTATGCTAGGACATCTGCCGTGACAAATCCACGACAGATCCCATCTCAGATTTCATGGCCTCAAGCCATTTTGCGGAATCTGGGCTCACCATCGCTTCTTCATAGTTTGTAGGTTCATCATGATCTAGTAGCATGATTTCCGAACAGGATTGCCGCACTCACTGTGCGGATCTTACTCGTTGATCTACGAGGTTCAGAGTAACTTGATCTGAAGTTTCATGATCAACATCATCAACTTCCTCACTACTTGGTGTAGGTGTCTCGTAAACCGGTTTCTGCGACAAACTACTTTCAAGTAAGGGAGAAGGTACAATTACCTCATCAAGTTCTACTTTCCTCCCACTCACTTCTTTCGAGAGAAACTCCTTCTCTAGAAAGGATCCATTTTAGCAACGAATGTCTTGCCTTCGGATCTGTGATAGAATGTGTACCCAACTGTCTCCTTTGGGTATCCTATGAAGACACATTCGATTTGGGTTCGAGCTTATCGGGTTGAAGCTTTTTCACATAAGCATCGCATCCCCAAACTTTAAGAAACGACAACTTTGGTTTCTTGCTAAACCATAGTTCATAAGGTGTCGCCTCAATGGATTTTGACGGTGTTCTATTCAGTGTGAATGCGGCCGTCTCTAGAGCATAACCCCAAAACGATAGCGGTAAATCTGTAAGAGACATCATAGATCGCACCATATCTAGTAAAGTACGATTCGACGTTCGGACACACCATTACGCTGTGGTGTTCCGGTGGCGTGAGTTTGAAACTATTCCGCATTGTTTAAAATGAAGACCAAACTCAGAACTCAAATATTCACCTCCACGATCGGATCGTAGAAATTCAATTTTCTTATTACGATGATTTTCAACTTCACTCAAATTCTTTGAACTTTTCAAATGTTTCAGACTTATGTTTCATTAAGTAGATATACCCATATCCGCTTAAATCATCTGTGAAGGTGAGAAAATAACGATATCCGCCACGAGCCTCAACATTCATCGGACCACATACATCTCAGTATGTATGATTTCCAACAAATCTGTTGCTCTCTCCATAGTACCGAGAACGGGTTTTAGTCATCTTGCCCATGAGGCACGGTTCATAAGTGCCAAGTGATTCATAATCAAGTGACTCCAAAAGTCCATCAAGATGGAGTTTCTTCATGCGCTTTATAATCGATATGACCTAAACGGCAGTGCCACAAATAAGTTGCACTATCATTATCAACTCTGCATCTTTTGGCTTCAACATTACGAATATGTGTATCACTACTATCGAGATTCATCAAAAATAGACCACTCTTTAAGGGTGCATGACCATAAAAGATATTACTCATATAAATAGAACAACCATTATTCTCCGATTTAAATGAATAACCGTCTCGCATCAAACAAGATCCAGATATAATGTTCATGCTCAACGCAGGCACCAAATAACAATTATTTAGGTCTAAAACTAATCCCGAAGGTAGGTGTAGAGGTAGCGTGCCGACCGCGATCACATCGACTTTGGAACCATTTCCCACGCGATCGTCACCTCGTCCTTTGCCGGTGTTCGCTAATCCGTAGTCCTGCTTTGAGTTGCAAATATTAGCAATGAACCAATATCAAATACCGGTGCTATGCGAGCTCTAGTAAGGTACACATCAATAACATGTATATCACATATACCTTTGTTCACCTTGCCATCCTTCTTATCCGCCAAATACTTGGGGCAATTCCGCTTCAAAGGACCAGTCGCTTGCGGTAGAAGCACTCAGTTTCAGGCTTAGGTCCGGACTCGGGTTTCTTCTCTGAGCAGCAACTTGCTTGCTGTTCTTCTTGAAGTTCCTTCTTCTTCCCTTTGCCTTTCTTCTTGAAACTAGTGGTCTTATTGACCATCAACACTTGATGCTCCTTCTTGATTTCTACCTCCGCAGCCTTTAGCATTGCGAAGAGCTCTGTATAGTCTTTACTAACCCTTGCATATTATAGTTCATCACGAAGCCTTTGTAGCTTGGTGGCGGTGATTGAAGAATTTCATCAATGACACAATCATCCGGAAGATTAACTCCCAATTGTGTCAAGTGATTGTAGTACCCGGACATTACGAGTATGTGCTCACTAATGAACTATTCTCCTCCATCTTGCAGCTATAGAACTTATTGGAGACTTCATATCTCTCAATCCGGGCATTCTGTTGGAATATTAACTTCAACTCTGGAACATCTCATATGCTCCATGACGCTCAAAACGTCGTTGAAGTCCCGGTTCTAAGCCGTAAAGCATGGCACATTGAACTATAGAGTAGTCATCAGCTTTGCTCGCAGACGCTCACAACATCCGTGTTGCTCCTCAGAAGAGGCCTGCACCTAGCGGTGCATCCAGACGAACTCTTACGTGCAGCAATGAGGATAATCCTCGAGTTACGGACCCAGTCCGTGTAGTTGCTACCATCATCTTTCAACTTTGCTTTCTCAAGGAACGCATTAAAATTCAACGGAACAACAAAGACGAGCCATCTATCTACAATCAAACATAAACAAGCAAGATACTATCAGTACTAAGTTCATGATAAATTTAAGTTCAATTAATCATATTACTTAAGAACTCCCACTTAGACAGACATCTCTCTAGTCATCTAAGTGATCACGTGATCCAAATCAACTAAACCATAACCGATCATCACGTGAAATGGAGTAGTTTTCAATGGTGAACATCTTATGTTGATCATATCTACTATATGATTCACGCCGACCTTTCGGTCTCCGTGTTCCGAGGCCATATCTGCATATGCTAGGCTCGTCAAGTATAACTGAGTATTCTGCGTGTGCAAAACTGGCTTGCACCCGTTGTAGATGGACGTAGAGCTTATCACACCCGATCATCACGTGGTGTCTGGGCACGACGAACTTTGGCAACGGTGCATACTCAGGGAGAACACTTCTTGAGAATTTAGTGAGAGATCATCTTATAATGCTACCGTCAATCAAAGCAAGATAAGATGCATAAAAGACAAACATCACATGCAAATCAATATAAGTGATATGATATGGTCATCATCATCTTGTGCTTCGTGATCTCCGTCTCTGCAGCACCACCATGATCACCATCGTCACCGGCGCGACACCTTGATCTCCATCGTAGCATCGTTGTCGTCTCGCCAATCTTATGCTTCTACGACTAGGGGGGGAGGGGGCACGCGGCCTGCCCTGGCCGGCCTCTCTTCCTTTCCCTCATGGCCCACTAAGGCCCATTAACCCCCGGGAGGGTTCCGGTAACCCCCCGGTACTCCGGTAAAATCCCGATTTCACCCGGAACCATTCCGAACTCCAAATATAGGCTTCCAATATATAAATCTTTATGTCTCGACCATTTCGAGACTCCTCGTCATGTCCGTGATCACATCCGTGACTCTGAACTTCTTCGGTACATCAAAATACATAAACTCATAATATAACTGTCATCGAAACCTTAAGCGTGCGGACCCTACGGTTCGAGAACAATGTAGACATGACCGAGACACGTCTCCGGTCAATAACCAATAGCGGGACCTGGATGCCCATATTGGTTCCTACATATTCTACGAAGATCTTTATCGGTCATACCGCATAACAACATACGTTGTTCCCTTTGTCATCGGTATGTTACTTGCCCGAGATTCGATCGTCGGTATCCAATACCTAGTTCAATCTCGTTACCGGCAAGTCTCTTTACTCGTTCCGTAATACATCATCTCACAGCTAACTCATTAGCTGTAATGCTTGCAAGGCTTCAGTGATGTGTATTACCGAGAGGGCCCAGAGATACCTCTCCGACAATCGGAGTGACCAAACCTAATCTCAAATACGCCAACCCAACATCTGCCTTTGGAGACACCTGTAGTACTCCTTTATAATCACCCGATTACGTTGTGACGTTTGGTAGCACCAAAGTGTTCCTCCGTAAACGGAGTTGCATAATCTCATAGTTACAGGAACATGTATATGTCATGGATAAAAGCAGTAGCAACATACTAAACGATCGTGTGCTAAGCTAATGGAATGGGTCATGTCAATCAGATCATTCTACTAATGATGTGACCTTGTTAATCAAATAACAACTCCTTGTTTATGGTCAGGAAACATAACCATCTTTGATTAACAAGCTAGTCTAGTAGAGGCATACTAGTGACATCTTGTTTGTCTATACATTCACACATGTATCATGTTTCCGGTTAATACAATTCTAGCATGAATGATAAACATTTATCATGAAATAAGGAAATAAATAATAACTTTATTATTGCCTCTAGGGCATATTTCCTTCATTTGCCTAGTGGTACCTACCAGTATTAGCTTACTTGTATTGTTACAAAATTGTTGGACTTGTGGATCAAAATAAATTTGACTTTTGTCGAGCGCGCGCGCACACACACACACCAATGCATACACCTATTCGATTTGTCCCACCAACATGTCAAGTGGATTTTTGATTATGAAAGAAAAAATGATCTAGATATGATGTTCGGAGCCACAAATAAATCTGAACCTGCCAGTGAGAGTAAATAATATTCATAACTTCAAACCATAAAATCATGGGACAGATCCTATATGGCTTGAGGCTTCGATGTGATACAAATTTTAGAAGCAGAACCGTACAATGATGTTAGTATCACTGTATCATGTAGTAACTATTGGATGCCCTCCCAAGCAGAACCACTAAATTAAACATGTCAACATTGAACTTTTAGTCACTCTTATAGGACTATTTACATCATATAGTTTCATGCAATGTAATACATTGTTTGGCTAAACTTAAGGTTATTTATATCCACGTCTGGACCTCCCATTCCCGGTGTCCGAGTGGTTGATTGCTTCTGTTAGTTTGATCTCACTATTAGTTAACATGACGTCCAGTGACACGAAGTTGTTGGGATAGTCGCTTCCACATGACATTATCTATGGCGGTAGATGGTGATGTGAGAAACATCGTCCAGAGAACCAGTAAAAAAAACATGTTTCATATGATCCAATATATTTTTGATAGTAAATATATATACAAGTAAAAAGCGAGTATGTCTTATTTATACTTGAATTGTGTCACCGTGTAATATAGATATCCTGGTTGGTAATTGATTTGTAGACTTGTTGCTGCTCACACCAGTCACTAATTCACTGGTAGATATATATATCACACTGCTCCTGTTAGTCTCAGTTTCACTTAAATGATTGTGGAAAATACAAAAAATCATTTATATCAACAACACAGATAAAAATGTCCATCAAACATTTATTGGGAACAACATATGATCATTTATTCGCAACATTTAGATTGCATGTGCTAATTGATAATACTAGATAATAGATCTTTCTAGCCGGCCCATCACTGCCAAGTGTCCCAAAGCCATCAGTGAGCAAGATTCACGGTTGGGTCTTAGGCTGGTCGTAATGGGAGTATAATAAGCGGTATCATGCATGTCAACTAGACTTTTGGACAATGTGGCACACAATTAAACAGGAAAAGAAAGGATGTTGTATCATATTAAATATTATACTATTTTATGTCATGCATGATAATTATTAAGGTAAACTAACATACTAACTTATGATACTATGCATTACGGTATCGATCATACACTACTATGATATGCATGTACGAGTAAATGATACTCCCCATTACGACGAGCCTTAAGCCTCGTATCCTGACAATTTTTGGATCCTTATGACCTGGCAGTTCCTTACTCGCAGTGATGCCACGTATTACTGTTGGCTAAATCCAAGAGCCCACAGTGACGTTTCACTGCCGTGTGGAGACACACGGACTTAGATCCAGTGCCTTGAAGGAACCCGGGCACCGATGAACAGTGTGGCGCCTTCACTGCCTGCACCAATTTTCCTTCTACAAAAGAATGCAAGGATCCGCCCCCTCCACCACCTTTTCCTTTGGCTCAGCAGTAGGTGACACCATAATGTTGGCCTCCAGCAGTGTGGGATCCCCACGATCCAGCTCACAACAACTCAGCTTGCTTACGGCCGGCTTCCAACTCCACGGCACGCCCATCGTCATTCAAATTTGTGTCCACTAGCAACCTTTGGCGCGTTGGTGGTGGGCCAGCTAGCGTCTGACACCATGGCCAGTGCAGGCCCAGCTTTGCCATCGGCCGGCCAGCTTCAGTTGGAAAACACTAGGTGATATGATCATATGTTTATGGTTCTAAGGTGGAACACACTAGGCATGTGATATATATATATATATATATATATATATATATATATATATATATATATATATATATATATATATATATACTGTCGGACTTCTTCTCACTCGATCGTCCACCAACCTGCTTGGTCATTCTTTTCTTCAACATAAAAAACTTTCAAAATAATAATAATAACCAATGACGCCCTTAGGAAAGAATATCTCTGGAGTCCTAATTATCATGGTAGCCGCCGATATGTACGTGCACATGTATGAACTTTTGTAAGTATAAATCTCTCCTAACAGATAAAGTTTTGGCATTGAATTGGCTGGTGTATGCAACTTAATATGTTGTTTTGATTAATATTTTTCGAAAGATGTTGTTTTGATTAATCTGTCAGCTAATTAACCACGTTCTTGCATGTGCTAGTATGTCCAGTGTGTTCAATGGCATTTGCATGCAACCCGCCGACCGCATGCCGGCACCCGAGCGGCAATTATAGAGGACCGTGCCTTTGGTTAAGCGACGGTTGCAATCAAACATGCCAAGATGAAAGCTTCCAAAACAAGTGGGGCGAGTGTGACTGCGACTTTAAATGCTACTGCTATACATGCTAGTCTAAGATTGTTGCTGTTGCTAGTGCTTTGATACAACCATGAGAGCAAGTACAATAAGCTTATGTAAGCAGGCTATAAGAGTTAAAATATTATTTTTCTGATGACATGGACGAGAGAGAGAAGAGGAGCCGGCTACAGAATAAGAGACAGTTGCAGCACGTGCTCCTAGGTACTATTGAAGAGTGGGAAGTGGGCCATGTATTAATAAAGTAGCACAACTTTATGCCTAACTATTGTATTTACCGGCTATAAACTTGGCTATAGATGACATGGCAACGTCATATAGCCATCAGCTGGCTGTACTATTAACCATGCTCTGATGCAATGATCCCAGCCTGACGTTTCTTAAAAATAAATTACCCCTTACTGTTCCCAGCTCTTATGTACTCCTCCTTCCTTGAAAGAGTGTACTTCCAACTTTGTTGGAGGGTCAAATTATCTTAAAGTTTGACCGAGTTTGTGCAAAAATATATCAATTTTTTATACCAAATAGGTAGATAGTGAAAATATATTTTATCATGAATGTAGTGCTACTAATTTGATGGCATAAACGTTGTTGTATTACTGTAAAAATATGGTCAAACATAAAAAGGTTTGACTTTCAAACAAAGTTGGAAGTGCACTCTTTCAAGGACGGAGAGAGTAATAATACACACTCTCCATACTAAAAAATAAAGTTGTTTTAGGGTGAGATTCCTTTCAGATATGAAGGTGTTTTACTTGCACAAACCATATTTTGGATGAGGTTACCCCTGCCGATCGTTTCGTATCCTGTTAGCTGTCAGCAAGTCCCAATGTAACATTATTCGTGCCTCACGTCGTATATATTGATAGAGAGAGTTCCTCGTGCCGCGCATGGAGGCCAGGAAGAGACGCATGGATGCCGTCGTGCCGTCGGGCGTCATGGTGAAGTCCGTCGAGCCAGACTCCATCGTGCCATAGATCGTCGTCTCGCCAAACCCATCGCTGGAGTCCGTCGAGGCATACTCCTTCATGCCATAGATCGTCGTCTCGCCAGACCCATTGCCTTCCTCCTCACCGGTGTTCATCCGTCTCATTTGTGCTAAAACTATAGCACATGCGCAGGGTTGCCGACGCAGATACATGCATAGCCTACATAACCTGGAAAGCTAAGTCGCTAGAGCAGATCCCGGCATGCGGCAAGCTAAGTCGCTGAATCAGAGTAAGATTTGTTTGATCAAGATTAACGGGATGTTTGGTTCGGATGATTGTAAGGTAACTTATTTATGGAGGGTAATAGATGCCGTTGGATAGTGTTTGTTCTAAGCCTCGTGTAATTGGATCATGCGGTAACGGATACCCGACTTCACAAAAGCGATAACGCTCGAACCGCGATGCTTTCAATCATGCCCGCACATAACAATCTTGTCGCATAGATGATCTCAGGATCATCTTGCATAAGATTTGAACCACAACTGACATGAATTAGAGCAAGCACACCTTCAGTAATAAATATGTCGAATGTAGTAGTATTCACTACAAGAAATATGTCAACTAGTGACCTTCTGTCAGTTACCCCGGAAGAATTGGTCATAGATCTATGACCATTTGAGACCAATTGGTCAAAAGCTGGTCGGGGGGCTCCAAACCCTAAACTATAACGACCATTTTGGTCAGAAGGGTCATAATTTCCTTACAGGAAATGGTCATACATATAGCACTGGTCCGTTGCCTTATTTCTAGATGATCATGATCAATATAGATGGTCATAACCTTGTAAATTGTGGTGGGTTGCTATGACTAGGCGCCACCTCATCCGTTTTGCCTATGTGTGATGTCCATGTGTCAGTTTTTGCCCTAGGTTGTGAAGCAACCTATATATCTGTCATTCCCAAAATTCCCCAAAAAATCTCTTAAATTCTTTGGGTCATATCTTTGTCAAATATGTAAAAAACCTTCCTTACCTAATTCAAAAATAATTCAACAATATTCATTTTCCTATTCTGTTCAGAAAAACACTTTGTGAAGGAAGTGCTATTTATATATTCTTGATTGCCCTCAAAAATTTTGGGCACTATTTCCTATCCAAATCATTGCCTCATGACAAAATTCAGCTCCATTTGCCCAGAAAATCTTCCTCGGCAAATTTCCAAAGTTTTTGTCCACCTAGAACCTTTGTGAAAGAAGTACTAGCTACGCATATCCTAATGAGTTGAATTTTTGCCACATATTCTATATGCCTATGTAACTTACCTACACCAAATTTGAGCTCAGTTCATTTAGCCAATTTCTATCACTAATTTTCCGAAGTTTCTATCCAGAGAAGAGCATTGTGAAGGAAGTGCTATTTATATATTCTTGGCTGCCCTCAAAAATTTTGGGCACTCTTTCCTATCCAAATCATTGCCTCATGACAAAATTCAGCTCCATTTGCCCGGTAACTCTTCCTCGGAGAATTTCCAAATTTTTTGTCCACCTAGAACCTTTGTGAAAGAAGTACTAGCTATGCATATCCTAATGAGTTGAATTTTTACCACATATTCTATATGCCTATGTAACTTACCTACACCAAATTTGAGCTCATTTCATTTAGCCAATTTCTCTCACTAATTTTCCAAACTTTCTCTCCAGAGAAGAGCATTGTGAAGGAAGTACCACTTTGGCATGCCCAAATGGTATCCATTTTCTATAGTGCTTTCCTATGCCCAAATAACCATCCTCCACCAAATTTTAGCTCAATCCATTCATTATTTTGAACCCAGCTTCAACATTCGTATTTATGTCCAGTGTGGTACTTTGCAAAGCAAGTACCAGCTAGGCTCCTCCTTTTGAGCTGAAAATTTGTGAAGACAGTCTTCTTAGTAACTGATCATCCTCAGCCAAAACTCACGCCCATTAGCCATCTGCATTTCCCGTACTGCTAATCAAACACTTGGCTGCTAATTCATGTTTGAGCATAGATCGGTTTCCTTGTGTGAATCTTATGTTGTAATTTTCTTCCTAGCACCTACCTGGGGAGTGCCCAACCCACTAGACATTCCTAGGCAGCCCAGAACGCATGGCAACGCAACAATCACGTGGTGACCACGCGGCGGGCATGCGAGTTTACGCGCTCTAGAGTTGGGGCCCTCGGCCACCGTCCAAACCTCGATGTATCGCCACCAAACCATGTATTTCTGATTAAATAGGTATTATGTACCTAGAAATGATTTTTGGAAAAAATAAAGAGCAAACTACGAGGCAACTACAGTTCAAATTTAAGCCGCTTCCTACTGAAGCGGCGAAAATTTGTCTTTTTCATGAGAGGTGGATCAAATCTTTTGACACCCAACCATTTGCTCATTTGTGCATTAAATATTGCCTAATATTTTAGAAAAATTATTTGGTCCAATATTGCAACAAATATATGGTAGGTCCTTCACAAAAAAACCTCATTTTGGGCACTCGAAAAATGGAAAATGATTTTTTCGTTCAAAGAAAATGAAAACTTCCTTAGGCAACATTGGTTGCCATTCCAATATGCACCCTTGTGCACGATATGAGATCATTTTAACAAACTATGTCATGAATGTGGCCATAAGATTGATCATTTGGCTTGAATGCCATTGATCTCCACACATGATAGCTCGTTTCTAAGAACACTTTTTTAAAAGAATTGTCGTATTACAAGTTTATAATTTTTCTTGGTAACTTGGCCACATATAATGACACATTGCGAAGGTTTTGCAGTTTTTTGAATTTTTTTTAAATTTTTTATGCCCGTTTTAAAATGCGGTCAAAACGGCGGGAATGACCGTTCCTAGCTAGTGGTTGAATCTTGGATTTTTTGGTGTTTCTCTGATTAAATAGATACTCATGTACCTATAAATGATTTTTGGAAAAATAAAGAGCGAACTATGAGGCAGCTGTAGTTCAAATTTGACCCGCTTCCTACTGAATCAACAGAAGTTTGTCTTTTTCACCAGTGGTGGATCAAATCTTTTGATACCCAACCATTTGGTCATTTGTGCATTAAATATGGTCTAATATTTTACAAAATTTATTTGGTCCAATTTTTCAAAAAATATATGGTAGGTCCTTCACAAAAATAACCTCATTTTGGGCTCTCGAAAAATGGAAAATGATTTTTTTCGTTGAAAGAAAATGAAAACTTCCTTAGGCAACATTGTTTGCCATTCCAATATGCACCCTGGTGCACGATATGAGATCATTTTAACAAACTATGTCATGAATGTGGCCATAAGATTGATCATTTGGTTTGAACGCCATGATTCTTCACACATGATAACTCATTTTTGAGAACACTTTTTCAAAATAATTACTGAATAACTAGTTTATTATTTTTAATGGTAACTTGGCCACATATAATGACACTGTGCGAAGGTTTCCAATTTTTTGATTTTTTTGAATTTTTATGCCCGTTTTAAAATGCGGTCAAAACGACGGGCATGACCGTTCCTAGCTAGTGGTTAGATCTTGGAAAACTTTTAGTGTTTCTCTGATTAAATATATACTTATGTACTTAGAAATGATTTTTGGAAAAAATAAAGAGCAAACTATGATGCAGCTGCAGTTCAAATTTGACCCGTTTCCTACTAAATTGGCAGAAATTTGTCTTTTTCACCAGAGGTGGTTCAAAACTTTTGACACCCAATCTTTTTGTCAATTATGCATTAAATATGGCCTAGTATTTTAGGAAATTGATTTGGTCCAATTTTGCAACAAATATATGGTAGGTCCTTCACAAAAAAACTCATTTTGGGCACTCGAAAAATGGAAATTTGATTTGTCGTCCAAAGAAAAAGAAACTTCCTTAGGCAATATTGTTTGCCATTCCAAGATGCAGCCTTGTGCACAGTATTAGGTTACATAATTCCACAATGCGAAGGTTTTCAGATTTTATTTTATTTCCTATGCCCGTTTCAAAACACGGCCAAAACGGCAGGCATGACCATTCGTAGCTAGGGTTTGAATCTTTGAAAACTTTTGGTGTATCTCTGATTAAATAGATACTTTTGTACCTAAAAATGCTTTTTGCAAAAAGTAAAGAGAAAACTATGTGATGGTTGTAGTTCAAATTTGACCCATTTTCTACTAAATCGACAAAAATTTGTCAATTTGATGGGAGACTGATGAAAAGTTTTTAACACACAATCATCTGGTTATTGGACATAAATATGGTCTAATATTGTTGAAAAATGAAATGTTGCCATTTTGCAATAAATATTTGATAGGTTCTTTACATTGATGAAAAATATATAAGAGAACTAAAGAAGAAACACAATTATGTGCGCTTATTTCTCATTGGTGGAGACGCTTGTGCCATGGATCGATGACATGGCACATATCCATCCATCCATCTATCTCCTCATCCCACATCCATCCATCCACCTATCCATTCCCCACCGCAAACTCTCTCTGTCTCCACCCCACCGCAAACCCCTCTCTATCTCCACCCCTCCCCCCTTCCAGATCGCCGCCGCCGCCACCTTCCCATCAGCTCCACCGACGAGCCCTTTCTCACCGCATCCATGGCCTCCCTGCGCCCTTCCTCACCGCATCGCCACCCAGACCCCCTCCCTTCCCCACCGCATCACCACCCCAAGCCACCTCCCTTCCCTAACCCTACACACGTACCTCAACCTGCGCCGCAACTTGTGTGATCTTCGTGGCGGCATGCATTGCTACCTCTTGAGCACTGCGTTGGTTTTCCCTTGAAGAGGAAAGGGTGATGCAGCAAAGTAGCGTAAGTATTTCCCTCAGTTTTGAGAACCAAGGTATCAATCCAGTAGGAGGCTCCTCAAAAGTCCCACGCACCTACACAAACAAACAAGAAGCTCGCAACAAACGCGATAAAGGGGTTGTCAATCCCTTCACGGAAACTTGCAGAAGTGAGATCTGATAGAGATAAAAAGATAAGATAAATATTTTTGGTATTTTTTATGATATAGATTGGAAAGTAAAGATGCAAATAAAAGTAGATGGGAAACATATATGATAAAAGATAGACCCGGGGCCATAGGTTTCAATAGTGGCTTCTCTTAAGATAGCATAAGTATTACGATGGGTGAACAAATTACTGTCGAGCAATTGATAGAAAGTGCATAGTTATGAGATTATCTAGGCATGATCATGTATATAGGCATCACGTCTGCAACAAGTAGATCGAAACGATTCTGCATCTACTACTATTACTCCACACATCGATCGACTCCTGCCTGCATCTAGAATATTAAGTTCATAAGAACAGAGTAACGCATTAAGAAAGATGACATGATGTAGAGGGATAAACTCATGCAATATGATATAAACCCCATCTTTTTATCCTCGATGGCAACAATACAATATGTGCCTTGTTGCCCTGCATCCTTTGGGAAAGGGCACCGCAAGATTGAACCCAAAGCTAAGCACTTCTCCCATTGCAAGAAAGATCAATCTAGTAGGCCAAACCAAACTGATAATTTGAAGAGACTTGCAAAGATAACCAATCACACATAAAAGAATTCAGAGAAGACTCAATTATTTCTCATAGATAAACTTGATCATAAACCCACAATTCATCGGATCTCGACAAACACACCGCAAATAGAGTTACATCGAATAGATCTCCAAGAAGATCGGGGAGAACTTTGTATTGAGATTCAAAGAGAGAGAAGAAGCCATCTAGCTAATAACTATGGACCCGAAGTTCTGTGGTAAACTACTCACAACTCATCGCAGAGGCCTTGGAGATGATGTAGAGGCTCTCCGTGGTTGATTCCTCCTCCGGCGGAGCACCGACGAAGGCTCCAAGATCGGATCTCATGGATATAGAAGCTTGCGGCGGTGGAAATAGTTTTTCGTGGTGCTCCTGGATGTTTTCGGGGTACGTGGATATATATAGGCGAAGGAGGTAGGTCAGGGGAGCCACGAGGGGCCCACGAGGGTGGGGGGCGCGCCGGGCACCCTCGTGGCTGCCTCGTTTACTTCTTGAAGTCCACTCCAAGTCTCCTGGGTTGCGTTTGTTCCAAAAAGATTGCTCCCGAAGGTTTCATTCCGTTTGGACTCCGTTTGATATTCCTTTTCTTCGAAACACTGAAATAGGCAAAAAAACAGCAATTCGGGTTGGGCCTCCGGTTAGTAGGTTAGTCCCAAAAATGATATAAAAGTGTAAAGTAAAGCCCATAAACTTCCAAAACGGGCAATATAATAGCATTTAACCATCAAAAATTATAGATACGTTGGAGACGTATCACACATCCGCTGTGAGTAACGGTGTAGCCGACTGGGCCAGCCTGACATAGAGCCGTTCTTTGAAGCCGGATGCTGTTGTTGCCGCATGTGAGGACCAAGTCGTGTTCTCCGCTGACATTTTCATAGAAGAAACGAAATCATGATACCTGGGGATGGCAAGGCAAAACAGTGTATGTTGTTTTTGTATTTTGAAGAACATGTCTTAGCCCTTTGATTGAAAATGTCAGATGTAGATGCGGTTCTGTGACCTACTACAAATACTTCATCCATATTCTCCATACATACAACTACTTTCATTCACATGTGAACAGCTCTTTGCTTGGGCTATTCTACTCAATATTATCATAGTGTGGTCTTTTTCACATTCCTCTTCAAACGATTGCTGCTGCTTTTTTACATTGTTTAGACTCGTGAAACTCTATATTCGTATGCTAAACTCACTTGTACATATACCACTTTAGCTCTATCATCTTTCAAAATGGTTAATCGTATCTGGTTACCTTCCGTTTTGCGGGCAACACGCGGCAAGCCGCGCCACTTACCTAGAACTAAATTGAATCACGCGTGAAAATGTTGGTGATAGTGGTAGGGGTCGGCCTGACACGTACAATACCACCAATGTCTAGAGGGAGGCTACCCAACTAGCTCTGGGTAGTAGTAGCTGGAAGATCTTGGACATATACTGTACAACTGCTCCAAACTTTTGTCCAAACTTTCGAGCAAAAGGCGCGCGCAGATGACTCAGGTGCCTACCTGGCTTAACTTGTTGGTATCGGGCAATACGTACTCCCTCCGTTTCTTTTTAGTCTGCATATAAAGTTGAGTTAAAAGCACCCAAGATACCTCAACTTGCACAAAATGTGACGATTTAGTCCATAAATTGCAAAACTGCACTCACCATACCCCAACTTGCACTGGATGTGACGATTTGGTCCTGGGCCTATCACAGCAAGACACTTGGCAGCCTGGTGGATGGACCGGTCGTCACGGCACATTTGCATGTACCCGCCTGTCGTTTTCGATAATCAACCCACAGGACAACATAATTTCAACCCCTGAGTTCATGTCTCCCTGCTCACCCTACGCTGCTGCCTGCCCCGGCCGCCGGAGTCAATGTTACGGCCGTGCTCGCGGCGTTACCCAACTTCTCCGACTTCGCGCGGCTGGTAGCGTACTCCCCGGTGGCCGCGGAGTTGGCGTGGCGGTCATCACTGACGCTGTTGGCCTACCCAACGCCAACCTGCCGCGCTCGCCCTCCGCCTTTGCTATGGCCGTCGGCCCAACTCGCTGCTCGCTTGCACCTCTGCCCCATTCACCCAATCCTTCCTGCTCAACTCGATTGTCCGTTCCTTGTTGACTCCCTCGCATCGTTGACTCGATCTGGACAGTGCTCCCGCCGGTCGGCCATGAACAAACCTCACCGTCGGCCAGCCGTAAACGAAACCCACGCCCGTTACCCGAAACCCACACCGTGTTGGTGCGTGGTGCGCTTCGCCTCTAGGGAGATCTCCTCCGGCGCCGCGTAGGAGTTCACCTTCAAGTTGCACTGGATCAGCACCCCCGCCCTGCATCACATCGCACCACGTACATCACCTGCTACTGTTAGTGCTGGATAAATTAAGAGTCTAAGCTCTTGTTTTGACCAGAAAAACAGAAACGCTAGAATTCGAGAATTTGCTGCTAATTCATACGGTTAATCTGGTTCAAAGTTCATTGCAAAAGATTGAACCCACCTAAAAGTATAGATTGAACCCACCTAAAACTATCATAGCAACGTAGAGTGGCAGAGCAGGGGCAACAATGTTCAGATCAGGCACGCATGCAGGTGTACTTTTTACGCTCTGGATTGTTACTCTGTCTTGTCAAAACAGTATGCCTAATGCCTGTTGGGTTCATATCAGGCATAACATTCTAGCGCCAATAAATGGTCAGAGTTCGGACTTGAGCGACACCAACCACACACAGAGCACTCACTATCAGTGTTGAGCAAAACTCTAAAAGGAAAAAGAGAGTACAAATAGCTACTACGTATTAAGATACCTGGCACTAGCACTCTGCATTTAGTAGGATCAGTTAAAGGCATTCAGCCAAGAATTAGTTAAACGTGTACAATCGAAGGTTAAAAGTATGCTTAATGCCTCCTCAGTTCTTATCTTTCTTTTACTTTTTAGCCGAGTCTCCTCGGTCATATCAGAGATACACTGCTAATGCGAACGTATGAGTTCAGACCAATGAAACTGCAGTTTTACCCTGAAGCAACTCCTCTTCGATCACCCCCCGCGCCCTCAGGCCGCGATGCCGCCGGCCCCTCGCGCCGCTCCGATCGTCATCGTGGGAGGCGCCGCCGCAACCGTCCGCCTGCCGCCTCGCGCGTCTAGCATGGGATCCTGGGGCCCCACCCGCCGGTCGTGCCTGCCGTCACGCGGGCCCATGCAAGGCTGCGTTTGGGGGACAAGGCGGCTTTCCAGAAAGCCGCCATGAGCGTGGGCCCGGAGGCGGCCGTTGGACGCCCCTCCCTGTCCACTCCTTCCGGCGGGGACCGTTCAAATTTTGATTCCGCTAACCAGGTCGTCGCTCCCGCGTCTCCCGCCCCGCTAGCCGCCAACAACCTGCCTCCTGACGCACTTGCGCGCCTTCTGGAGGCTGCCCCATGCCCCCAGGAGGATCTCGAGGCTATCCCCTCTGCTGGCCTACTCCTGTTTTGTGCGGCCCCACCGGAGATCACGATTCGCTCCTTGACCAATCCGGATGCATGCAACAGCGAGGCGCCCACCTCACCCCCCGACGGACAGCTGGCCCTGGCCGGATGCGTGACGGGCCCAGCCACCACTTCGGCTGGCCCTGTAGCTGATCCCCAGGCCGCCCCCACCTCGAATCCTACTGCGCGCGATTCGCCCGCACCGATCCCGAGTGATCCGGAGCCCACGCTCCCTGATTCCTCCCATGCAGCAACTCAGGGCTCGCCACTTGGCGCGCATGGCGACGTTCAGCCCCTGGATGCGTTCGTGCAGTCCATCCAATGGCCTATTGCGCAGATTCTTCCGACGCCTTCCTCCCGCAGCCGCCGGAAGGAGCTACCACCAAACTTCACGCCTCGGTGGCGGCGGATCACCAGCGCATCGTGGGCTCAGCTCCGAACTCAAGGCCAAGAAACTTCTCCTGCGCCACATCGGGCTCGTCTCGGACGACGCACCCATCTCTGCGGAAACCCTGGCCAAATACGAGCGCCTCTTTCAGAGACCGCTAGTGCACGACGTGCTGCAAGCTTTTGCCGATCTTTTTGGCTGGCGCATACCCGAGCTCCTTGACTCGCCGGCCAGCTCGCTCTCCCGCTGCCTCGCGCTGTCGAGGCTTAGTGGCTGCTCTGCCCACCCCAGGACCCTAGCATCCCTCATGGATCACAACTTTCGAATTGTATTTTGGAATGTGCGTGGCCTAAATGCCCCGGCCAAGCGCACTGCCATCTGCAGCGTGATCACCGCTGCTTCCCCATGTATCATTTGTATTCAGGAGACCAAGATGATTTCCCTTTCATCCTCGCTCATTGCTGAAATGCTCGGCCCCTCCTTTTCCGAGTTCTTCTTTCTCCCTACTGATGGGACACGTGGGGGCATCCTGCTTGCGTGGCGTCCGGACTTGATCGCGCTCTCCGATCCCTACCTTGGCGAGCACCACATCACCGCCCTGGCCTCCTCCCTTGATGGTGAGCTTCACTGGTGGCTCACCGGCGTCTACGGCCCGCAGGGAGACGATGACAAGATAGCCTTCCTCGGCGACCTCAGCGAGGGCCGGTCGTTGCGCGCTGGCCCTTGGATCCTTGGTGGTGACTTCAACATGATCGCCGACGCGGCAGACAAGAAGAACTCCCGGATCAACCATCGTGTCATGTCCCGCTTCCGCCGCTTCCTCGCCGACAAGGAGCTGCGCGACATCTACGTCCACAGAAGGCGGTACACCTGGTCGAGTGAGCGCAATACTCCGACCCTCACGCGCATTGACAAGGCCCTTTGCAACTCAGCTTGGGAGGCGCTCCACCCGCACTATATGCTTCGTTGCCTCTCCTCCGTGGCGTCTGACCACGCGCCCCTCCTCCTTGATTGCACCGCGCGCTCGCCTGGCTCCAAAAGGTTCCATTTTGAGAGATTCTGGCCACGCACCGACGGCTACATGCAGGTCGTGATTGAGGCATGGGCTACCGGGGCCGATGAGCCGACCCCTTCCGTCGTTTGGTGGCGCGGCTTAAGACCACCGCCCCAGCGCCTCCAAAGCTGGAGTGCGAAGAAGATCGGCGATGTGTCTCGGCAGCTCTTGGTTGCTCGCGAGCTGATCGCGTGCCTGGATGCGGCTCAGTATCTACGACCTCTCTCTCCGGCCGAGACTTGGTTGTGTCGACGCCTTAAGGGGGCCTATCTAGGCCTCGCTTCCCTCGAGCGCTCGATCTCGCGCCAGCGTGTCAGGCTTTCCTGGCTGCGAGATGGCGACGCGGGCCAGAAGTTCTTCCGTGTCCACGCCGCGCACCGCAAGCAGAAGAACCATATCCTGGAGCTGCAGGTGGGCGATCTCTCCGTCTCAGCCCCGGCTGCGCTAGCTGAGGCCGCCTACCAGCATTTCTCTGGAATCCTCGGAACGGCGGTGCCGCGCCCCTTCTCTATCGATCTTTCTGCGATCCATCTTTGGCCCTTTCGACCTATCCAGCCTCAACGCGCTTTCTCCGAGGATGAAAGCATCGGAGAGGTAATTGATGTGTCCTATGGTCTCCGCAATGGTGGGGCGGCAGGCGAGGGTTGCGGTGTTCTCACGTGTCATGTTTGGCCCGCGAGATCTTGATAGTGGTGGGTTTGGTCGATGTGGTGGCCGCCACTCAACTCGTGCCTTTTTTTCCTCTGGGTCCGCCTCCATGTCTAGGTTATGGTTGCGCCCTTATTTTGTGACTGCATGGTGACCTTCGGGACCTAGTTGCTTCGACCACTCTCTCATACGATGGCGTAATCGGATGAATTACTAATTCAGTGAATCTCATCTCATTGCCATAATCAGCGCATAACCAGGTAGTCGGTTTATTCTCTTTAGTTATTTTAGGGCTTACTTGACTACATTTTTTTAATCAGAGCCAAACCAGCATATCCTCTTTTATTGGCATGTTCCTATAATTTCTTTTAATTATAGCCAACCAACACATTCTCTTTTATCGTCAAATGGCATGTGGGATGCACAACAGTTCATGTCTGGGTTAGGCCGCTGGCAGTTACCAAAATGACGTGTGTTTGTAAGGCACGAATAAAAATCCAAAACAACCGCTGAGTTGAAGGATTACACTCATGACCTCAATATCTCAACCACGTGCTGATAGACATTTGAACAAAAAGCTCCTACTAAAAAATGGCAACACAAATGTTTGAGAACATAATGTAGTGTAACATTCGAAACATTTTTTTTCATTTTTCTGATCATTTTTGAGCTTTTCAAAAATAAAGTAGTCATTATGAAATTTTGAATATTCTTCGACATGTGAACAATGCGAGCATTTTTTGTTGAAAATTTCATTAAATTTGGAAAAATATGAACAAAACATGAAATGGTTTTTTCGAAATTCACAACATTTTTTTAAAACATGAACCTCTTTTTAAGATTTTTTTTATTGAATTTGTGAACAATTTGCGAAAATGGAAACGTGTTGTGAAAATTGAAAATAAATTTTTTAAACGTGTTTTTTTAACAGAATCCAAACTTTAAATTTGTGAACATTACAATAAACATGAATATTTTTTGAAATTTGTATCTTTTTCAAAAATATAATTTATTTTGAAAATCTCAGACAATTTTTGAAAGAAAAAATAAAAAAGAAGGATAAAGAAAGCAAAAGAAAAATAGGAACGGAATAGAGAAAGAAAAACAGGCTGGTCTTTGGCGCCACGTGCGAAATTCTGATTATTTGCTGCCAATGCGGCAAATAAAGATTCTCATATGCATGTGCAGGAAACCAATGGGTTTGCTTTGATGGGCCGCAGCGTGCGCGGCCTACGTACAAAATTCGGGGCAAAACTGTTTTTCTTTTCTAACAGATGGACGCACAAAAATTTAGTATCACCTTGGATAGAAAAAAGATTGTTCCGACGGCTCATTGAAAAAACAAATTGTTCCGACGGCTGTGTCTAGGCGACAATTGGAGGAAAATGTGTTTCATGCATTTAAAAGATGTCATGGATTTCTAAATTTTAATGTTTTCAAAAATGTTCTTGACTTTTAAAAATATTCGTGAATGGAAAAAATGTTAACAATTTAAAGAAACAAATTCACAAATCCAAAATTTTTTCCCAAATTTTAAAAAATTTCTCAAATTCAAAATATTCATGAATTCAAAAATGTTTGTAATTGCAAAAAGTTTGAGAATAGCAAAAATGTTTGCGATTAGGGCTGGGCGTTCGGTTTATATAGTTATTACGGCTTAGTTTTTCAAATTTCTGTTTTGGAGAAAGCGAACCGAAATATTCGATTAATCCTGAAAGCTTAACATTTTGGTGAAATAGTCAATGTGTATTATTCGAGGAGATATACTTTCATGTATGCTACATAATTAGGAAGAGCTCAGACGTAAGAGTCATTCAAAAAATTATACTTATGATATTGGCTAGTGGAAAGGAGCCGTGGAAGATGGTGCCAGCCAGACTCATCTTCATCTAATCTATGCTAAAATTCACCATCGTAGTCTACAGTCGTCGTTCTATAATCTTTTTTCTTCAATCAAATGGACTTTTTTCCAATGGAGCCTCTCTTCTGTTGCTGGTAGTTAGGGTCGTAGATTAAAAGTCGGTGGCCTCTTTCCCGCGAAAAAAGTCGGTGGCCTCCGCTACCAATTGATTATCCCGTTGATGATCCATGTCAAAAGGAAAAATAAATAGTCCAAAATGCTCGTGAGCAATACTATATGGAGAAATACCTCCGGCCAAGGAGATACAATACTTGTGTCTTTCTCCTTAAGCGTTGGAGTCATTCTGAAGTAGTTGGAGCGTACCGGTGATGCCCATGTTCTGATGTATCTCCGAGGCATCAAAGAGTTTCCTTGAGCTAGCTTTGCAATGTTTGTTGGAGCCTGGTGGCCACAATCGCATGAGGTTAATTAATTATGTAGTCTTGTTCGATCTAGACATCCTTTTGACGAATCAAGGTGAATATTCGGGAGATCTCCTTTAAACATCTAAAGGTAAGAGATAGATTGTGCGTAGAAACTCGTTCAATTTAAAGGTTTCGTAAGCTTCTAGGACTGCACACATGAAAAAAAAACTCGATAATATCTTATTGTATCACAATCATAGATGTCAGATCCTATGATTTACTTTAGATGTTTTCTCCCGGATTAACGTGAAGGCTCGTTTGGTGCTTCCAATTAATAAATATAAGATATAAGATTTCTTTAGTCGATATGAATTGTGACTTGGATCTCGCGAATATATCGAGTCTAGCCAACAATGACACTACGACTTTGATTTGATTGATTCTTAACAAATTAGTATTTTTTTAATTTTTGAGGGCCGTTTTCTCTGTATAAGAAATCACTATCACATACGCCTGTGCATTGCAACGGGAGAGATAATTTAAAACTAGACATTTTTTTAAAACATGAATGTTTTATAAAATCATGAATATTTTTTGACTTTGTGATTGGTTTTTTTAAAACAGGAACATGTTTTCAACATTCTGAACAACTTTAGAAAATATGCTTTTGAAGCGCGAACGTTATTTTCAATTTGTTAACATTTTAGTAAAACAGATTTTTTTTTTGAATCTTGAACATTTTTAAAATGTAACTGTTTTTTTTAAATGTCAGACTAATTTGGAAAATACTATCATTTTATGAATTTTGAATAACTTTTGGAATGATAAAAATACAATAAAATGCCAAAATAATAATTTAAAACAGTATTGTTTCAAATTCTGAAAGACCAAAATTGAAATTCTGGATTTGAATTTATGAAAAAGTAAAAATAAATAAATTTCCAAAGGTAAAATTAGAAATATAAACAGGAATGAAAAAGGAAAATAAAAACTACACCTGCCCAGTCTTGGCTGTCATGTGCGAAGCCTGACTATACGACGCACTATGCAGCAAATAAGATTTTTCCTACTACGTGGGCAGTAAATTAAGTGGGTTGGCTTTGTGGGGCCGAAGCGTGTGTGGCCCATATACAAAATTCTGGACAAATCATTAATCTTTTCAAACAGACGGACGCACAAAAAATGAGTACCACCTCGAATAAAAGAAAAATCTTTTCGACGGTGAACGGATGAAAAAAACGGAGAAACACACCTTGCATTATTTTGCCGACGACACATAAATGTTTCAGTATATATTGATCATGTAGTGAGCTGAAATGCTTTTTTTTACCGACGACACATAAATGCATATTTTCACAATCACACCGTTGGATCATCTTATGATATATTAGAGTGAGGCTCCCCTATTTATTTCATATTTTTAAATATTTTTTAAACCGTTAAATGTTTAGCAAGCCTTAACTAGTTCTGTGGCAAGCTATGATAGACACAGTTTACCAAGTGTTGTGCTGTGATAGGCCCAGGACCAAATTGTCACATCCAGTGCAAGTTAGGGTATGGCGGAATGTAGTTTTACAAGTTTCGGACTAAATCATCATATACTGTGCAAGTTGAGCTACCTAGGGTGCTTTTAACTCTATAAAGTTTGGTCAAAGTCAAACTTTGTAATGTTTGACTAACTTTATATTAAAAATATCAAAATTCATAATATGAAATCAATATTATCAGATGCGTCATGAAATGTATTTTCATAATATATAATTTTAGTATTGTAGATGTTTATAGTTTTTTGTTATAAATTTGGTCAAGTTTTGTGTAGTTTGACTTTGACCAAATTTTATGCGCGGAGTAAAAAGAAACGAAGGAAGTACTGATCACACATGATGCATGCTAGCCGTGCCCACCAAATACTCGACGCATGTAATACATGCCCTAATAGTCAACTAATCACTGGTAAGCTAATAATTAGTCCAAGCTCATCCAAACAGGACCTTATGCACAAGAAATAGGAAACCCCATGAGAGAAGAAAGCGGGTCATGTATTAATGGTGAATACCTAACTACTATATGAGTAGGTTGAGAGCCCGATTGCAAAGATCCATACAACCAGCTGTAGGCTATATTCTTAGCCTTGCTTTGATGGAGGATGAGAAAATGAAACTAAAACATACACATACAGCAATATTATTTTCTAATGCAGCAGTGTGATTCGATACTCATGCAGTGGAAACAAGTGTATTAGTGGATAAGCGAGGTAGGTTAGTACCAATGCAACTTGGTGTCATGTTAACTTAGTCAGGCGTATTAAGCTATGTTAGCCTATCTTTCAGTCCACATCCAAAGAGGTTCTGGTCATCAAATGCTAACAATATATAACGTGGTTGATGTGAAACCTTGGTTGTAAATAAAACAATGAATATAAACATGTTTACGGACTCTTGTGCTTCTGTCGGAAAACACTAGGAGAATAGGATTGGAGAATCCTATATTCATGCTTTTATTTTATGGTGGAACAAACTAGGCATGTGATATATATATTGTCGGACTTCTCACTCGATCGTCCACCAAACTGCTCGCTCATTCTTTTCTTCAATGTACAAAAACTTCCCAAAAAAACAACCAATGGCGCCATCAGAAAAGAATCTCTCTGCAATCGTGCTCCTAATTGTCATTGTGGCAGCCGGTATGTATGTGCACATGTATGAACAGTGGAAGTATAAGTGTATTGTCTGTATCTCTCCTAGCATCTTAAAAAAGTCATTTTGGCGTTAAATTGGCTGGTTCATGCTACTTATATTATTATGTTGTTTCGATTAATCTTTTGGCTAATTATAACCATGTTCTTGCATCGCATGTGCTAGTATGTTCAATGCCTTGCATGCAAGCAGTCGACGTCCATCGGATACTCTTTGCACACACACCTTTAAGCAGCAATTATACCACTGAATCGCCTGTTGCTGGTGCTAGCACTCCAATCCAGTCATGATGCAATGATCCTCCCAGCATGGCGCGTGTATCTTAAGATTATCCGTTCCTGGCTCTTATGTAATAATCCTCCATTCCACAATATAGCCCGAACCCGGCGCGCTGGGGGACGCCCGGGGCGCCGGGGCGAGTTATTTTGGCGCAAAGAAGCCGCGGGCCAGCCGCGTCAGCGACCCCGGCGCCTCGTCTTCCCCCAACGGCCTCGGTTTCCGCGGGAATCAATGGCAAGGATGCCGCCGGTCAGCCTTGCCATTGATTCCTTCACGCGGCGGCGTCACGGGCGGCGCCGCGCCTCTCCCCTCGCCGCAGCGTACACAGCGCGGCCCGGCTATAAAGCGGCGGCCTCCACTCCGCTTCTGTGCACACCAGCCCCGCCCCTCGCCGCCGTCTAGCCCTCCCTCTCCCTGCCTCTCCCGCGACCGCCGCCACGCCATGGCGAAACGCTTCCCGGGGACGGCGGCGGCAACGGCTTTGGCGCCGTTAACCGCCTCCGAGTCTCGGCTTGTTCGGCGAACATCCGGCGCCGCCGGACATGCGCGCCGGGCCGTCGGGATGGAGGCTCGGCCGGGTGCCCATTCCCCTTTGCCCGACGCCGGGCGGAAGCAGTGCCGCCGACGAGGTTGACATCGTCGCGCGCCCTCACCGACGCCAACGCTCCCTCCCCGATGCGCCGCCGACAACCACGCTGCCTTGGCGGCGATTGAAGCGCCGACAGCAGCAGCGCCTCGCGTCCACCAGCGGCGCGCCTGTGGTCGCCGGGCGGCGAAACAAATGGAGGCGCCACCTGAGGGCGTCGGCCGCACACTCGAGGGCGTACTCACGCACCTCGAGGGCGGCAACGACCCACCGTTGGTACCCCCCGGCGACGCACCGGCGCGCCGGGGCATGGGCGCCAAGGCGGTTCGGGTCAGCCTCCTCCTCTTACTCCTCCCGATCCTCCCGATCCTCCTCACACTCCTCCGGAACCCCGGCCCTGCTCGCCGTCAAGGCCGAGCCTGCGTCGGAGTCGCCGCTCGGTCGGCGCAACCGCAACGCCGGCATCGTCATCCACGAGGGCGACCGCGCGCTTCGTCCTCGGTTCCTCGCGCTTTGTCAAGCGAAGGCGGAGCCGGAATGGCGCCGGTGAAGACGGAGCGGGCTGGTGCCGGTGAAGACGGAGCGAACTGGCGCTGGCGGCGGCGGAGCTTCGTCCGCGACGACGCGGCCTCGAATGGCGCGCCAGACTCCATTGCGATGGAGAAGGCACGCCGGAGAAGGCGGCGAGCGCCGGTAGCGCTTAAAGCTGCGCCGCTTGGCGGAGCGGCGACGCTGCCGCGACGAAGGCGGAGTCGTCGTCTGTGTGACAACGACGACGACGACGCGCCGCCGCCAGTCCACCATGGCGACGTTGGGTCCAGCTGGGGCGTCCGCGTCAAGGAGGAGAAGGCCGACGACGACGATGGCAGCGACGGCGCCGACGACTTCAGCGCATTTCTATTTTAGATTAGCTTAGCTTTTAATAATGTAATGAAAATGGGCGAATTTGGCCGAAATTCACCATGTTCGGACGTAATTTAACTGTTCTTCGTCATATCTTCGCCGAACGGGCCCTCCCTATTTTTTTTTGCACTCGCCTGTTAGCGGCCCTGGGGGTCGACGGCTGGGCGACTACTCGCCCCCAGGGCCTTTTTTTTCGCCGGCTCACCCCCAGGCGGCGCTTTTAGACGCCCCCGAGGGGCCAACGGCTGGAGATGCCCTAATACACATATAACTTTTTTTAATAAACAAGAGGGGTTACCACCCCTGATAGTTAAATATATATTGAATAATAAAAGAAGAGAGAAAGGAAGAAAGAAGATCATAAGGATCGATTACAAAAGGCAGCTAGCCATTGCTCAACTAGAAAGTAAGTAACCTTTCTTTTCTCTATCTATGGGCAACCAAGGGATTTTTTTCTTGAAAACTGCTCGACAGACGTGCCAAGTTAGCTTAAAATCCATTCACTACTTGTGTTTGCCTAGTGGTACCTACCAGTATTAGCTTACTTGTATTGTTACAAAATTGTTGGACTTGTGGATCAAAATAAATTTGACTTTTGTCGAGCGCGCGCGCACACACACACCAATGCATACACCTATTCGATTTGTCCCACCAACATGTCAAGTGGATTTTTGATTATGAAAGCAAAAATGATCTAGATATGATGTTCGGAGCCATAAATAAATATGAACCTGCCAGTGAGAGTAAATAATATTCATAACTTCAAACCATAAAATGATGGGACAGATCCTATATGGCTTGAGGCTTCGATGTGATACAAATTTTAGAAGCAGAACCGTACAATGATGTTAGTATCACTGTATCATGTAGTAACTATTGGATGCCCTCCCAAGCAGAACCACTAAATTAAACATGTCAACATCGAACTTTTAGTCACTCTTATAGGACTATTTACATCATATAGTTTCCAATGTAATACATTGTTTGGCTAAACTTAAGGTTATTTATATCCACGTCTGGACCTCCCATTCCCGGCGTCCGAGTGGTTGATTGCTTCTGTTAGTTTGATCTCACTATTAGTTAACATGACTTCTAGTGACACGAAGTTGTTGGGATAGTCGCTTCCACATGACATTATCTATGGCGGTAGATGGTGATGTGAGAAACATCGTCCAGAGAACCAGTAAAAAGAACATGTTTCATATGATCCAATATATTTCTGATAGTAAATATATATACAAGTAAAACGCAAGTATGTCTTATTTATACTTGAATTATGTAACCGTGTAATATAGATATCCTGGTTGGTAATTGATTTGTAGACTTGTTGCTGCTCACACCAGTCACTAATTCACTGGTAGATATATATCACACTGCTCCTGTTAGTCTCAGTTTCACTTAAATGATTGTGGAAAATACAAAAAATCATTTATATCAACAACACAGATAAAAATGTCCATCAAACATTTATTGGGAACAACATATGACCATTTATTCGCAACATTTAGATTGCATGTGCTAATTGATAATACTAGATAATAGATCTTTCTAGCCGGCCCATCACTGCCAAGTGTCCCAAAGCCATCAGTGAGCAAGATTCACTGTTGGGTCTTAGGTTGGTCGTAATGGGAGTATAATAAGCGGTATCATGCATGCCAACTAGACTTTTGGACAATGTGGCACACAATTAAACGGGAAAAGAAAGGATGTGGCATCATATCATGATACCGTATCATATTAAATATTGTACTACTTTATGTCATGCATGGTAATTATTAAGGTAAACTAACATACTAACTTATGATACTATGCATTACGGAAGTAGTATCGATCATACACTACTATGATATGCATGGTACGAGTAAATGATACTCCCCATTACGACGAGCCTTAAGCCTCGTGTCCTGACAATTTTTGGATCCTTATGACCTGGCAGTTCCTTACTGGCAGTGAGGCCACGTATTACTGTTGGCTAAATCCAAGAGCCCACAGTGACGTTTCACTGCCGGGTGGAGACACACGGACTTAGATCCAGTGCCTTGACAGAGCCCGGGCATCGATGAACAGTGTGGTGCCTTCACTGCCTGCACCAATTTTCCTTCTACAAAAGAATGCAAGGATCCGGCCCCTCCACCACCTTTTCCTTTGGCTCAGCAGTAGGTGACACCACAATGTTGGCCTCCAGCAGTGTGAGATCCTCACGATCCAGCTCACAACGACTCAGCTTGCTTACAAATGGCTTCCAACTCCACGGCACGCCCATCGTCATTCAAATTTGTCTCCACTATCAACCTTTGGCGTGTTGGTGGTGGGCCAGCTAGCGTCTGACACCATGGCCAGTGCAGGCCCAGCTTTGCCACCGGCCGGCCAACTTCAGTTGGAAAACACTAGGTGATATGATCATATGTTTATGGTTCTAAGGTGGAACACACTAGGCATGTGATGTATATATATAGGACGGCAGTTTGGGACACCTAGATGCCCCAAACAATTTACCTATATATATATATATATATATATATATATATATATATATATATATAGTGTTACTATTCATCACCCAGGGTGCGGAATAAGTTATTCTTCACCCGAGGTAATCTTACGATCATTTCATAATTAAATTACGTTTGGAATTCAAATAGTTACATTCCTATCGGTTCACGACGTAAAATTTGACATAAGAAAATAAAAATATAGGTCATAAGACAAGAAAATTTACAGTTTATGTGTATTTTACACTATGTCTTAAATTTGTAATTTTACATAAGATAAAATATTTTTTCCGACGATTATATATTTTCTTACGGTCTCTTTTTACTTCAGAAATAAGGCAAAATTTACGGAACGTAAAATTACGGTCCATTGATAGTAAAATAGAGGGGGGTGAAGAATAACTATTCCTCACCCAGGGTGACGAATAGTCAATCCTATATATATATATATATATATATATATATATATATATATATATATATATATATATATATATATATATATATATATATATATATATATATATATATATATCCTGTCGGACTTCTTCTCACTCGATCGTCCACCAACCTGCTTGGTCATTCTTTTCTTCAACATAAAAAACTTTCAAAATAATAATAATAACCAATGACGCCTTTAGGAAAGAATATCTCTGGAGTCCTAATTATCAAGGTAGCCGCCGATATGTACGTGCACATGTATGAACTTTTGTAAGTATAAATCTCTCCTAACAGCTAAAGTTTTGGCATTGAATTGGTTGGTGTATGCAACTTAATATGTTGTTTGATTATTATTTTTCGAAAGATGTTGTTTGGATTAATCTTTCAGCTAATTAACCATGTTCTTGCATGTGCTAGTATGTCCAGTGTGTTCAATGGCGTCTGCATGCAACCCGCCGACCACATGCCGGCACCCGAGCGGCAATTATAGAGGACCGTGCCTTTGGTTAAGCGACGGTTGCAATCAGACATGCCAAGATGAAAGCTTCCAGAACAAGTGGGGCGAGTGTGACTGCCACTTGGCACGCATGGCGACGTTCAGCCCCTGGATGTGTTCGTGCAGTCCATCCAATGGCCTATTGCGCAGATTCTTCCGACGCCTTCCTCCCGCAGACGCCGGAAGGAGCTACTACCAAACTTCACGCCTCGGCTGAGCGGCTGGATCGCCAAGGCAGACTGTGGGCTCAGCTCCGAACTCAAGGCCAAGAAACTTCTCCTGCGCCACATCGGGCTCGTCTCGGACGACGCACCCATCTCTACGGAAACCCTGGCCAAATACGAGAGCCTCTTTCAGAGACCGCTAGCGCACGACGTGCTGCAAGCTTTTGCCGATCTTTTTGGCTGGCGCATACCCAAGCTCCTTGACTCGCCGGCCAGCTCGCTCTCCCGCTGCCTCGCGCTGTCGAGGCTTAGTGGCTGCTCTGCCCACCCCAGGACCCTAGCATCCCTCATGGATCACAACTTCCTAATTGTATTTTGGAATGTGCGTGGCCTAAATGCCCCGGCCAAGCGCAGTGCCATCTGCAGCGTGATCACCGCTGCTTCTCCATGTATCGTTTGTATTCAGGAGACCAAGATGATTTCCCTTTCGTCCTCGCTCGTTGCTGAAACACTCGGCCCCTCCTTTTCCGAGTTCTTCTTTCTCCCTACTGATGGGACACGTGGGGGCATCCTGCTTGCGTGGCGTCCGGATTTGATCGCGCTCTCCGATCCCTACCTTGGCGAGCACCACATCACCGCCCTGGCCTCCTCCCTTGATGGTGAGCTTCACTGGTGGCTCACCGGCGTCTACGGCCCGCAGGGAGACGATGACAAGATCGCCTTCATCGGCGACCTCAGCGAGGTCCGGTCGTTGCGCGCTGGCCCTTGGATCCTTGGGGGTGACTTCAACATGATCGCTGACGCGGCGGACAAGAACAACTCCCGGATCAACCATCGTGTCATGTCCTGCTTCCGCCGCTTCCTCGCCGACAAGGAGCTGCGCGACATCTACCTCCACGGAAGGCGGTACACCTGGTCGAGTGAGCGCAATACTCCGACCCTCACGCGCATTTACAAGGCCCTTTGCAACTCAGCTTGGGAGGCGCTCCACCCGCACTGTATGCTTCGTTGCCTCTCCTCCGTGGCGTCTGACCATGCGCCCCTCCTCCTTGATTGCACCGCGCGCTCGCCTGGCTCCAAAAGGTTCCATTTTGAGAGATTCTGGCCACGCACCGACGGCTACATGCAGGTCGTGATTGAGGCGTGGGCTACCGGGGCCGATGAGCCGGACCCCTTCCGTCGTTTGGTGGCGCGGCTTAAGACCACCACCCCAGCACCTCCAAAGCTGGAGCGCGAAGAAGATCGGCGATGTGTCTCGGCAGCTCTTGGTTGCTCGCGAGCTGATCGCGTGCCTGGATGCGGCTCAGTATCTACGACCTCTCTCTCCGGCCGAGACTAGGTTGTGTCGATGCCTTAAGGGGGCCTATCTGGGCCTCGCTTCCCTCGAGCGCTCGATCTCGCACCAGCGTGTCAGGCTTTCCTGGCTGCGAGATGGCGACGCGGGCCAGAAGTTCTTCCGTGTCCACGCCGCGCACCGCAAGCAAAAGAACCATATCCTGGAGCTGCAGGTGGGCGATCTCTCCGTCTCAGCCCCGGCTGTGCTAGCTGAGGCCGCCTACCAGCATTTCTCTGGAATCCTCAGAACGGCGGTGCCGCGCCCCTTCTCCATCGATCTTTCTGCGATCCATGCTGGCCCTTTCGACCTATCCAGCCTCAACGCGCCTTTCTCTGAGGATGAAAGCATCGGGAGAGGTAATTGATGTGTCCTATGGTCTCCGCAATGGTGGGGCGACAGAGCGAGGGGTTGCGGTGTTCTCACGTGTCATGTTTGGCCCGCGAGATCTTGATAGTGGTGGGTTTGGTCGGTGTGGTGGCCGCCACTCAACTCGTGCCTTTTTTTCCTCTGGGTCTGCCTCCATGTCTAGGTTACGGTTGCGTCCTTATTTTGTGACTGCATGGTGACCTTCGGGACCTAGTTGCTTCGACCACTCTCTCATACGATGGCGTAATCGGATGAATTACTAATTCAATGAATCTCACCTCATTGCCATAATCAGCGCATAACCAGGTAGTCGGTTTATTCTCTTTAGTTATTTTAGGGCTTACTTGCCTACATTTTTTTAATCAGAGCCAAACCAGCATATCCTCTTTAATTGGCATGTTCCTATAATTTCTTTTAATTATAGCCAACCAACACATTCTCTTTTATCGTCAAATGGCATGTGGGATGCACAACAGTTCATGTCTGGGTTAGGCCGCTGGCAGTTACCGAAACGACGTGTGTTTGTAAGGCACGAATAAAAATCCAAAACAACCGCTGAGTTGAAGGATTACACTCATGACCTCAATATCTCAACCACGTGCTGATAGACATTTCAACAAAAAGCTCCTACTAAAAAATGGCAACACAAATGTTTAAGAACATAATGTAGCGTAACATTCGAAACATCTTTTCATTTTTCTGATCATTTTCGAGCTTTTCAAAAATAAAGTAGTCATTATGAAATTTTGAATATTCTTCGACATGTGAACAATGCGAGCATTTTTTGTTGAAAATTTCATTAAATTTGGAAAAATATGAACAAAACATGAAATGGTTTTTTCGAAATTCACAACATTTTTTTAAAACATGAACCTCTTTTTAAGATTTTTTTTATTGAATTTGTGAACAATTTGCGAAAATGGAAACGTGTTGTGAAAATTGAAAATAAATTTTTTAAACGTGTTTTTTTAAAAGAATCCAAACTTTAAATTTGTGAACATTACAATAAACATGAATATTTTTTGAAATTTGTATCTTTTTCAAAAATATAATTTATTTTGAAAATCTCAGACAATTTTTGAAAGAAAAAATAAAAAAGAAGGATAAAGAAAGCAAAAGAAAAATAGGAACGGAATAGAGAAAAAAAAACAGGCTGGTCTTTGGCGCCACGTGCGAAATTCTGACTATTTGCTGCCAATGCGGCAATGGCGGCAAATAAAGATTCTCATATGCATGTGCAGGAAACCAATGGGCTTGCTTTGATGGGCCGCAGCGTGCGCGGCATACGTACAAAATTCGGGGCAAAACTGTTTTTCTTTTCTAACAGATGGACGCACAAAAATTTAGTATCACCTTGGATAGAAAAAAGATTGTTCCGACGGCTCATTGAAAAAACAAATTGTTCCGACGGCTGTGTCTAGGCGACAATTGGAGGAAAATGTGTTTCATGCATTTAAAAGATGTCATGGATTTCTAAATTTTAATGTTTTCAAAAATGTTCTTGACTTTTAAAAATATTCGTGAATTCAAAAATGTTTGTAATTGCAAAAAGTTTGAGAATAGCAAAAATGTTTGCGATTAGGGCTGGGCGTTCGGTTTATATAGTTATTACGGCTTAGTTTTTTCAAATTTCTGTTTTGGAGAAACAGAAACCGAAATATTCGATTAATCCCTGAAAGCTTAACATTTTGGTGAAATAGTCAATGTGTATTATTCGAGGATATATACTTTCATGTATGCTACATAATTAGGAAGAGCTCAGACGTAAGAGTCATTCAAAAAATCATACTTATGATATTGGCTAGTGGAAAGGAGCCGTGGAAGATGGTGCCAGCCAGACTCATCTTCATCTAATCTATGCTAAAATTCACCATCGTAGTCTACAGTCGTCGTTCTATAATCTTTTTTCTTCAATCAAATGGACTTTTTTCCAATGGAGCCTCTCTTCTGTTGCTGGTAGTTAGGGTCGTAGATTAAAAGTTGGTGGCCTATTTCCCGCGAAAAAAGTCGGTGGCCTCCGCTACCAATTGATTATCCCGCCGATGATCCATGTCAAAAGGAAAAATAAATAGTCCAAAATGCTCGTGAGCAATACTATATGGAGAAATACCTCCGGCCAAGGAGATCCAATACTTGTGTCTTTCTCCTTAAGCGTTGGAGTCATTCTGAAGTAGTTGGAGCGTACCGGTGATGCCCATGTTCTGATGTATCTCCGAGGCATCAAAGAGTTTCCTTGAGCTAGCTTTGCAATGTTTGTTGGAGCCTGGTGGCCACAATCGCATGAGGTTAATTAATTATGTAGTCTTGTTAGATCTAGACATCCTTTTGATGAATCAAGGTGAATATTCGGGAGATCTCCTTTAAACATCTAAAGGTAAGAGATAGATTGTGCGTAGAAACTCGTTCAATTTAAAGGTTTCGTAAGCTTCTAGGACTGCACACATGAAAAAAAACTCGATAATATCTTATTGTATCACAATCATAGATGTCAGATCCTATGATTTACTTTAGATGTTTTCTCCCGGATTAACGTGAAGGCTCGTTTGGTGCTTCCAATTAGTAAATATAAGATATAAGATTTCTTTAGTCGATATGAATTGTGACCTGGATCTCGCGAATATATCGAGTCTAGCCAACAATGACACTACGACTTTGATTTGATTGATTCTTAACAAATTAGTAATTTTTTAAATTTTTGAGGGCCGTTTTCTCTGTATAAGAAATCACTATCACATACGCCTGTGCATTGCAACGGGAGAGATAATTTAAAACTAGACATTTTTTTAAAACATGAACCTTCTTATATTTACTAATTGGAGGCACCTTTAAAGCCTTCTCATTAATCTACATCATTAAAATTAATTACACCGTTGGATTGAATATTTAACGCCGGAGATAAAAAGAAAACTTACGTAACACAAGTGGTCCGAAAAAGGCTCCTGACACATTCAAACAAAGAAAGCATCCATCGTTGCCTTAAAAAAAATATCTTCCTTCCATAAAAACCCCAGCGATGTAAGGGAAAAAACGTAGATCCGTTTGATTAAAATAAAGGAATATTCACGTTGGTAAGTGAAGATTCTTTTCCCTCAATAGATATGCTGAACGTAATATGTGTAAGTCTAAATTGACAAGTTAAAAAAAAGCAAGTCCATAATGAGTGCATCTGTCTGCACGCTAAAAATAGAGAGTCCATATATGGTACGATTTGTCATTTCGCAAAAAAAATAAATAAATGCTACAGGTCGTACGTGATTTAAGTCCAACATGGTAAGTTAAAACGCATGTTCGAGAGTCCATCCATACTACAAGTCGTAGGACATACGTGATTGGAGTCCAACGTGACATGTTTTTTCAAGAAAAGTTCCAATGTGATAGAACAAAAAGTACTACTCATGCACGTATATGTACAGACAAATGTGTCCTTGCATAAATGCATGTGTACAAAAACAATACAAGGGCCCATGACAAAAAAAATCAGGGCAACGTGTATACATGGCCGCTGACTCCTCCCCTATCTTTGGCTGCTGGCGGCAGTTTTTCTCAGCGAAGGATGTCCTCATCACCATCAAGTGTGCTCTCCCACCCGCATGGCCATGAACGAACCACAAAGGAGCCCAAAGCCAGGTGCCGCAAGGGATGATGAGCAACGACAAGCGCCGATTGATCTTCCTCTTTGTCAGGATCGCCGCGTCTTCCACTTTACATCCATAGCCGGCATCAAAGTACACCAACGTTTCTGATCTAACAAAGGCCAACTATCAAATCCATCTTCTGAAACTCTCCATGGCTTAAAGTTCCGAGCAGACTACGATCTAACGATGATAATGGTCGATGCAACGTAGGATGAGGTGTCCGGTGGTGCTCTAAAGTAGATCGTGTTGTTGTAGTAATTGATACACTGCCCATTGGCAAACCTACATCGGACGGCAAGCACAGCGATTTATCTGTTCGATGTCATTGAATTCGTCATCGGTTCTCCAAGTCCCATGCAGGTAAAACCTATTCCAAAATTTGTTGAATGTGCTGCTTGAGTTTTAGCCCATCGGATGCCAGACGAATCCCAATCAAATATCATGATATCAAGCCTCCGATCATGTGAAAAATTGATATATACATGCATGTTTATGAGCACACTTCACCCAGTTATGTTGTAGAGGAGCGAACCAGATTCATCTGCATCCAGTGTCGCCATGTGCAAGGTAGTGGTGTCGTGATGCATATGTGTAGAATCATTTGGGGCATCAAGTAGTATTATGTATTTTTCTAGGGATATACTGTTAGGGAACGTAGTAATTTCGAAAAATTTCCTACGCACACGCAAGATCATGGTGATGCATAGCAACGAGAGGGGAGAGTGTTGTCTACGCACTCGTGAGACCAAGCGAAGCGATCTGGCGTAGAGGAAGTAGTCGTACGATCTCCTCGCGATCCAACCGATCCTAGCGACGTTACTCCGGCGCCCCCGAGTTCTTGACACACGTACAGCTCGATGACGCTCCACGGGCTCCAATCCAGTAGAGCTTCGGGGAGGGAGAGTTCCGTCAGCACGACGGCGTGGTGACGATCTTGATGTTCTACCGGCGCAGGGCTTCGCCTAAGCTTTGCGACGTTATGACCGAGGTGGAATATGGTGGAGGGGGCACCGCACACGGCTAAGGAACGATCCGTAGATCAACTTGTGTGTTCTAGGGTGCCCCCCTGCCCCCGTATATAAAGGAGCAAGGGGGGGTGCGGCCGGCCCTTGGAGGAGGCGCTGGAGGAGTCCTACTCCCACCGGAGTAGGACTCCCCTTCCTAGTTGGATTAGGATTGGGGGAGGAAAGAGGGAAGGGGCGCCCCCTCTCCTTGTCCTATTCGGACTAGGGGGAGGCGTGCGGCCTGCCCTGCCGCCCTTCCTCTTCTCCCTCATGGCCCACTAAGGCCCAATAACCCCGGAGGGTTCGGTAACCCCGGTGTTCCAGTAAAATCCCGATTTCACGGAACCATTCCAAACTCAAATATAGGCTTCCAATATATCAATCTTTATGTCTCGACCATTTCGAGACTCCTCGTCATGTCCGTGATCACATCCGGGACTCGAACTTCTTGGTACATCAAAATACACAAACTCATAATATAACCGTCATCGAAACCTTAAGCGTGCGGACCCTACGGTTCGAGAACAATGTAGACATGACCGAGACACGTCTCCGGTCAATAACCAATAGCGGGACCTGGATGCCCATATTGGCTCCTACATATTCTACGAAGATCTTTATCGGTCAGACCGCATAACAACATCGTTGTTCCCTTTGTCATCGGTATGTTACTTGCCCGAGATTCGATCGTCGGTATCCAATACCTAGTTCAATCTCGTTACGGCAAGTCTCTTTACTCGTTCCGTAATACATCATCTCACAGCTAACTCATTAGTTGTAATGCTTGCAAGGCTTAAGTGATGTGTATTACCGAGAGGGCCCGAGATACCTCTCGACAATCGGAGTGACAAAACCTAATCTCGAAATCGCCAACCCAACATCGCCTTTGGAGACACCGTAGTACTCCTTTATAATCACCCGATTCGTTGTGACGTTTGGTAGTACCAAAGTGTTCCTCCGTAAGCGGAGTTGCATAATCTCATAGTTATAGGAACATGTATAAGTCATGGATAAAAGCGGTAGCAACATACTAAGCGATCGTGTGCTAAGCTAATGGAATGGGTCATGTCAATCAGATCATTCAACTAATGATGTGACCTTGTTAATCAAATAACAACTCTTTGTTCATGGTTAGGAAACATAACCATCTTTGATTAACAAGCTAGTCTAGTAGAGGCATACTAGTGACATATTGTTTGTCTATGCATTCACACATGTATCATGTTTCGGTTAATACAATTCTAGCATGAATGATAAACATTTATCATGAAATAAGGAAATAAATAATAACTTTATTATTGCCTCTAGGGCATATTTCCTTGATCTCCCACTTGCACTAGAGTCAATAATCTAGATTACATAGTAATGATTCTAACACCCATGGAGTCTTGGTGTTGATCATGTTTTGCTCGTGGAAGAGGCTTAGTCAACGGTGCGCTACATTCAGATTCGTATGTATCTTGCAAATCTCTATGTCTCCCACCGGACTAAATCCGGATGGAATTGAAGCGTCTCTTGATGTGCTTGGTCCTCTTGTGAAATCTGGATTCCTTTGCTAAGGCAATTGCTCGAGATTGTCACGAAGATTTTCATTGGACCCGATGCACTAGGTATGACACCTAGATCGGATATGAACTCCTTCATCGAGACTCCTTCATTAGCTGCTTCGAAGCTGCTATGTACTCCGCTTCACATGTAGATCCTGCCTCGACGCTTTGTTTAGAACGCACCAACCGACAGCTCCTCCGTTTAGTGTAAATCGTATCCGGTCTGCGATTTAGAATCGTCCGGATCGGTGTCAAAGCTTGCATCAACGTAACCGCCACGATGAGCTCTTTGTCACCTCCATATCGAGAAACATATCCTTAGTCCTTTTCGGTATTTGGGATGTTCTTGATCACGTCCGATGATCCACTCTGGATCACTTTGGTACCTCCTGCTAAGCTTATAGCAAGGCACACATCAGTCGGTACACAGCATTGCATACATGATAGAGCCTATGGCTGAAGCATAGGAACATCTTTCATTTTCTCTCTATCTTCTGCGGTGGTCGGGCATTGAGTCTTACTCAACTTCACACCTTGTAACACAGGCAAGAACCCTTTCTTTGCTTGATCCATTTTGAACTTCTTCAAAATTTTGTCAAGGTATGTGCTTTGTGAAAGTCCAATTAAGCGTCTTGATCTATCTCTATAGATTTTGATGCCCAATATGTAAGCAGCTTCACCGAGGTCTTTCATTGAAAAACTTTTATTCAAATATCCCTTTATGCTATCCAGAATTCTATATCATTTCCGATCAGTAATATGTCATCTACATATAATATCGAAATGCTCTGAGCTCCCACTCACTTTCTTGTAAATCTGAGCTTCTCCAAAAGTCTCAGTATGAACCCAAATGCTTTGATCACACTATCAAAGCGTTTATTCCAACTCCGAGATGCTTGCACCAGTCCATAAATGGATCGCTGGAGCTTGCATACTTTGTTAGCTCCTTTGGATCGATAAAACCTTCGGTTGCATCATATACAACTCTTCTTCCGTAAATCCATTCAGAATGCAGTCTTTACATCCATTTGCCAAATTTCATAATCATAAAATGCGGCAATTGCTAACATGATTCGGACAGACTTAAGCATCGCTACGGGTGAGAAGGTCTCATCGTAGTCAATCCCTTGAACTTGTCGAAAACCCTTTGCGACAAGTCGAGCTTTGTAGACGCGATAACATTACCGTCGTCGGTCTTCTTCTTGAAGATCCACTTGTTTTCTATTGCTTGCCGACCCTCGGGCAAGTCAAACAAAGTCCATACTTTGTTTTCATACATGGATCCCATCTCGATTTCATGGCCTCAAGCCATTTTATGAATCTGGGCTCACCATCGCTTCTTCATAGTTTGTAGGTTCATCATGATCTAGTAGCATGACTTCGAGAACAGGATTACCGTACCACTCTGGTGCGGATCTTACTCTGGTTGATCTACGAGGTTCTGTAGTAACTTGATCTGAAGTTTCATGATCAACATCATCAACTTCCTCACTATTTGGTGTAGATGTCTCAGAAACCGGTTTCTGCGACAAACTACTTTCAAGTAAGGGAGAAGGTACAATTACCTCATCAAGTTCTACTTTCCTCCCAGTCACTTCTTTCGAGAGAAACTCCTTCTCTAGAAAGGATCCATTCTTGGCAACAAATGTCTTGCCTTCGGATCTGTGATAGAAGGTGTACCCAACTGTTTCCTTTGGGTATCCTATGAAGACACATTTCTCCAATTTGGGTTCGAGCTTATCAGGTTGAAGCTTTTTCACATAAGCATCGCATCCCCAAACTTTAAGAAACGACAACTTTGGTTTCTTGCTAAACCATAGTTCATAAGGTGTCGTCTCAACGGATTTTGACGGTGTTCTATTCAGTGTGAATGCGGCCGTCTCAAGAGCATAACCCCAAAACGATAGCGGTAAATCTGTAAGAGACATCATAGATCGCACCATATCTAGTAAAGTGCGATTCGACGTTCGGACACACCATTACGTTGTGGTGTTCCGGTGGCGTGAGTTGCTAAACTATTCCGCATTGTTTCAAATGTAGACCAAACTCGTAACTCAAATATTCACCTCCACGATCAGATCGAAGAAATTTAATTTTCTTATTACGATGATTTTCAACTTCACTCTGAAATTCTTTGAACTTTCCAAATGTTTCAGACTTATGTTTCATTAAGTAGATATACCCATATCTGCTTAAATCATCTGTGAAGGTGAGAAAATAACGATATCCGCCACGAGCCTCAACATTCATCGGACCTCATACATCTGTATGTATGATTTCCAACAAATCTGTTGCTCTCTCCATAGTACCGAGAAGCGGGTTCTAGTCATCTTGCCCATGAGGCACGGTTCATAAGTGCCAAGTGATTCATAATCAAGTGACTCCAAAAGTCCATCAAGATGGAGTTTCCTCATGCGCTTTACACCGATATGACCTAAGCGGCAAGTGCCACAAATAAGTTGCACTATCATTATCAACTCTGCATCTTTTGGCTTCAACATTATGAATATGTGTATCACTACTATCGAGATTCATCAAAATAGACCACTCTTCAAGGGTGCATGACCATAAAAGATATTACTCATATAAATAGAACAACCATTATTCTCTCGATTTAAATGAATAACCGTCTCGCATCAAACAAGATCCAGATATAATGTTCATGCTCAACGCAGCACCAAATAACAATTATTTAGGTCTAAAACTAATCCGAAGGTAGATGTAGAGGTAGCGTGCCGACCGCGATCACATCGACTTTGGAACCATTTCCCACGCGCATCGTCACCTCGTCCTTTGCCAGTGTTCACTTAATCCGTAGTCCCTGTTTCGAGTTGCAAATATTAGCAACAGAACCGATATCAAATACCTGTACTACTGCGAGCTCTAGTAAGGTACACATCAATAACATGTATATCACATATACCTTTGTTCACCTTGCCATCCTTCTTATCCGCCAAATACTTGGGGCAGTTCCGCTTCCAGTGACCAGTTTGCTTGCAGTAGAAGCACTCAGTTTCAGGTTTGGGTCCAGACTTGGGTTTCTTCTCCTGAGAAGCAACTTGCTTGCTGTTCTTCTTGAAGTTCCCTTTCTTCTTCCCTTTGCCTTTCTTCTTGAAACTAGTGGTCTTATTGACCATCAACACTTGATGCTCCTTCTTGATTTCTACCTCCGCAGCTTTTAGCATTGCGAAGAGCTCAGGTATAGTCTTTACTAACCCTTGCATATTATAGTTCATCACGAAGCCTTTGTAGCTTGGTGGCGGTGATTGAAGAATTTCATCAATGACACAATCATCCGGAAGATTAACTCCCGGTTGTGTCAAGTGATTGTAATACCCGGACATTACGAGTATGTGCTCACCGACAAGACTATTCTCCTCCATCTTGCAGCTATAGAACTTATTGGAGACTTCATATCTCTCAATCCGGGCATTCTGTTGGAATATCAACTTCAACTCTGGAACATCTCAATGCTCCATGACGTTCAAAACGTCGTTGAAGTCCGGTTCTAAGCCGTAAAGCATGGCACACTGAACTATAGAGTAGTCATCAGCTTTGCTCGCCAGACGTTCTTAACGTCGTCGGTTGCATCGGAAGAGGCAGGCACCTAGCGGTGCATCCGGGGCGTAACTCTTACGTGCAGCAATGAGGATAATCCTCAAAGTTACGGACCCGATCCGTGTAATTGCTACCATCATCTTTCAACTTTGCTTTCTCAAGGAACGCATTAAAATTCAACGGAACAACAGACGAGCCATCTATCTACAATCAAACATAGACAAGCAAGATACTATCGGTACTAAGTTCATGATAAATTTAAGTTCAATTAATCATATTACTAAAGAACTCCCACTTAGACAGACATCTCTCTAGTCATCTAAGTGATCACGTGATCCAAATCAACTAAACCATAACCGATCATCACGTAAGATGGAGTAGTTTTCAATGGTGAACATCTTATGTTGATCATATCTACTATATGATTCACGCTCGACCTTTCGGTCTCCGTGTTCCGAGGCCATATCTACATATGCTAGGCTCGTCAAGTATAACCTGAGTATTCTGCGTGTGCAAAACTGGCTTGCACCCGTTGTAGATGGACGTAGAGCTTATCACACCCGATCATCACGTGGTGTCTCGGCACGACGAACTTTGGCAACGGTGCATACTTAGGGAGAACACTACTTAATAATTTTTAGTGAGAGATCATCTTAAAATGCTACCGTCAATCAAAGCAAGATAAGATGCATAAAGGATAAACATCACATGCAATCAATATAAGTGATATGATATGGCCATCATCATCTTGTGCTTGTGATCTCCATTTCCGAAGCACCGTCGTGATCACCATCGTCACCGGCGCGACACCTTGATCTCCATCGTAGCATCGTTGTCGTCTACGCCACCTATTGCTTCTACGACTATCGCTACCGCTTAGTGATAAAGTAAAGCAATTACAGGGCGTTTGCATTTCATACAATAAAGCGACAACCATATGGCTCCTGCCAGTTGCCGATAACTTCGGTTACAAAACATGATCATCTCATACAATAAAATATAGCATCACGTCTTGACCATATCACATCACAACATGCCCTGCAAAAACAAGTTAGACGTCCTCTACTTTGTTGTTGCAAATTTTACGTGGCTGCTACGGGCTTAAGCAAGAACCAATCTCACCTACGCATCAAAACCACAACGATACTTCGTCAAATAGACTCCGTTTTAACCTTCTCAAGGACCGGGCGTAGCCACACTCGGTTCAACTAAAGTGAGAGAGACAGACACCCGCCAGTCACCTTTAAGCAACGAGTGCTCGTAGCGGTGAAACCAGACTCGCGTAAGCATACGCGTAATGTCGGTCCGGGCCGCTTCATCTCACAATACCGCTGAACCAAAGTATGACATCTTTGGTAGGTAGTATGACTTGTATCGCCCACAACTCACTTGTGTTCTACTCGTGCAAAACATCAAACCATAAAAACCTAGGCTCGGATGCCTTTGTTAGGGAGCGTAGTAATTTCAAAAATTTTCCTACGCACACGCAAGATCATGGTGATGCATAGCAACGAGAGGGAGAGTGTTGTCTCACGTACCCTCGAGACCAAGCGAAGCGATCACAACATAGAGGAAGTAGTCGACGATCTCCTCGCGATCCAACCGATCCTAGCGCCGTTACTCGGCGCCCCGAGTTCTTGACACACGACAGCTCGATGGCGCTCCACGGGCTCCAATCCAGAGAGCTTGGGGAGGAGAGTTCGTCAAGACGACGGCGTGGTGGCGATCTTGATGTTCTACGGCGCAGGCTTCGCCTAAGCTTTGCGGCGTTATGACCGAGGTGGAATATGGTGGAGGGGCACCGCTGCAGTTAAGGAACGATCCGTAGATCAACTTGTGTGTTCTAGGGTGCCCCTGCCCCGTATATAAAGGAGCAAGGGGGGTGCGGCCGGCCCTTGGAGGAGGCGCTGGAGGAGTTCTACTCCCACCGGAGTAGGACTCCCCCTTCCTAGTTGGATTAGGATTGGGGAGGGAAGAGGGAAGAGGCGCCGCCCCTCTCCTTGTCCTATTCGGACTAGGGGGGGGCGCGGCCTGCCCTGGCCGCCCTTCCTCTTCTCCCTCATGGCCCACTAAGGCCCAATAACCCCGGAGGGTTCCGTAACCCCGGTGTTCGTAAAATCCGATTTCACCCGGAACCATTCGAACTCAAATATAGGCTTCCAATATATCAATCTTTATGTCTCGACCATTTGAGACTCCTCTTCATGTCCGTGATCACATCCGGGACTCGAACTTCTTGGTACATCAAAATACACAAACTCATAATATAACCGTCATCGAAACCTTAAGCGTGCGGACCCTACGGTTCGAGAACAATGTAGACATGACCGAGACACGTCTCGGTCAATAACCAATAGCGGGACCTGGATGCCCATATTGGCTCCTACATATTCTACGAAGATCTTTATCGGTCGGACCGCATAACAACATATGTTGTTCCTTTGTCATCGGTATGTTACTTCCCGAGATTTGATCGTCGGTATCCAATACCTAGTTCAATCTCGTTACGCAAGTCTCTTTACTCGTTCCGTAATACATCATCTCACAGCTAACTCATTAGTTGTAATGCTTGCAAGGCTTAAGTGATGTGTATTACCGAGAGGGCCCAGAGATACCTCTCCGACAATCGGAGTGACAAAACCTAATCTCGAAATCGCCAACCCAACATCGCCTTTGGAGACACCTGTAGTACTCCTTTATAATCACCCGATTACGTTGTGACGTTTGGTAGTACCAAAGTGTTCCTCCGTAAGCGGAGTTGCATAATCTCATAGTTATAGGAACATGTATAAGTCATGGATAAAAGCAGTAGCAACATACTAAGCGATCGTGTGCTAAGCTAATGGAATGGGTCATGTCAATCAGATCATTCAACTAATGATGTGACCTTGTTAATCAAATAACAACTCTTTGTTCATGGTTAGGAAACATAACCATCTTTGATTAACAAGCTAGTCTAGTAGAGGCATACTAGTGACATATTGTTTGTCTATGCATTCACACATGTATCAAGTTTCCGGTTAATACAATTCTAGCATGAATGATAAACATTTATCATGAAATAAGGAAATAAATAATAACTTTATTATTGCCTCTAGGGCATATTTCCTTCATATACTGCTTTGCCTGATGTGCGTGCGATTCGTGAATTACATGGTTTCAAATGATTCTTTGGAGGTGCAGACTCTTAATACGTATTTGCATATATAGTATGTCTATGCATGTCTTTTTTTGTCCTTATAACAAAGAAAAAATTAGTCATTAAAACAATTGTAAATACGTATATATTACTATTGTAAAATAAACTGGATGTATCATCCGCCGCAAAGATCTAATGTAAACACATCATTGTCTATGCGAAATATGGATGACGAATATTAAAAAAATTCTATCTACGTGAATCATAAAATAAATTGTTTGAGAATTTGTTGGTTCAGGCAAGAACTTCTAATCTTAATAATCTATGGTATAATGAGAATATAAGACAATCTATTTTTTAGTATGTATATTATTTGCTATGATATCACATATGTTGATAGAAACCCGGGCAAGCATGTGCCCATTATCGTGTATAGAAACAGACTGTATAATACTATGGTGCTTCCATGGCCAAAAGGAAAATGTATATATTTTTTAGATAGGGTATGAAAGGAAGATATATGCTAAAATATTTGAAATGATGTATGTTTGCTGGACCCTAGCTATGTCCAGCCAAGGTACACATGCATGTATTATTATAATAATTTACGTCACAATATTCATATTATTGGACGCAAACAATCTAATCACAAAATAGTCGAAGCAATGTAGCTTTGTTGGACCCTATGTCCGACCAAGGTACACATGCATCTGTTATAAAAATAATCTACATCAACATATTGATATTATTGTTTCACATTTTGAATTTTCACAACTATGTTATATTAAATTTTAAAAAATGCTAGCCCGTGCAGGTGCACGGGCTGACGACTAGTTTATAAAATCATGAATATTTTTGGACTTTGTGATTTTTTTTTAAAACAGGAACATGTTTTCAACATTCTGAACAACTTTAGAAAATATGCTTTTGAAACGCGAACATTATTTTCAATTTGTTAACATTTTAGTAAAACAGTTTTTTTTGAATCTTGAACATATTTAAAATGTAACTGTTTTTTTTAAATGTCAGACTAATTTGGAAAATACTATCATTTTATGAATTTTGAATAACTTTGGAATGATAAAAATAAAATAAAATGCCAAAAATAATAATTTAAAACAGTATTGTTTCAAATTCTGAAAGACCAAAATTGAAATTCTGGATTTGAATTTATGAAAAAATAAAAATAATAAATTTCCAAAGGTAAAATTAGAAATATAAACAGGAATGAAAAAGGAAAATAAAAACTACAGAAAAAAAGAAAACGTGCCTGCCCAGTCTTGGCTGTCATGTGCGAAGCCTGACTATACGACGCACTATGCCGCAAATAAGATTTTCCCTACTACGTGGGCAGTAAATTAAGTGGGTTGGCTTTGTTGGGCCAAAGCATGTGTGGCCCATATACGAAATTCTGGACAAATCATTAATCTTTTCAAACAGACGGACACACAAAAAATTAGTACCACCTCGAATGAAAGAAAAATCTTTTCGACGGTGAACGGATGAAAAAAATCGGAGAAACACACCTTGCATTATTTTGCCGATGACACATAAATGTTTCAGTATATATTGATCCTGTAGTGAGCTGAAATGCTTTTTTTACCGACGACACATAAATGCATATTTTCACAATCACACCGTTGGATCATCTTATGATATATTAGAGTGAGGCTCCCCTATTTATTTCATATTTTTAAATATTTTTTAAACCGTTAAATGTTTAGCAAGCCTTAACTAGTTCTGTGGCAAGCTATGATAGACACAGTTTACCAAGTGTTGTGCTGTGATAGGCCCAGGACAAAATTGTCACATCCAGTGCAAGTTAGGGTACGGCGGAATGTAGTTTTACAAGTTTGGGACTAAATCATCATATACTGTGCAAGTTGAGCTACCTAGGGTGCTTTTAACTCTATAAAGTTTGGTCAAAGTCAAACTTTGTAATGTTTGACTAACTTTATATTAAAAATATCAAAATTCATAATATGAAATCAATATTATCAGATGCGTCATGAAATGTATTTTCATAATATATAATTTTAGTATTGTAGATGTTTATAGTTTTTTGTTATGAATTTGGTCAAATTTTGTGTAGTTTGACTTTGACCAAATTTTATGCGCGGAGTAAAAAGAATCGAAGGAAGTACTGATCACACATGATGCATGCTAGCCGTGCCCACCAAATACTCGACGCATGTAAGACATGCCCTAATAGTCAACTAATCACTGGTAAGCTAATAATTAGTCCAAGCTCATCCAAACAGGACCTTATGCACAAGAAATAGGAAACTCCATGAGAGAAGAAAGCGGGTCATGTATTAATAGTGAAGACCTAACTACTATATGAGTAGGTTGAGAGCCCGATTGCAAAGATCCATACAACCAGCTGTAGGCTATATTCTTAGCCTTGCTTTGATGGAGGATGAGAAAATGAAACTAAAACATACACATACAGCAATATTATTTTTTAATGCAGCAGTGTGATTCGATACTCATGCAGTGGAAACAAGTGTATTAGTGGATAAGCGAGGTAGGTTAGTACCAATGCAACTTGGTGTCATGTTAACTTAGTCAGGCGTATTAAGCTATGTTAGCCTGTCTTTCAGTCCACATCCAAAGAGGTTTTGGTCATCAAATGCTAACAATATATAACGTGGTTGATGTGAAACCTTGGTTGTAAATAAAACAATGAATATAAACATGTTTACGGACTCTTGTGCTTCTGTCGGAAAACACTAGGAGAATAGGATTGGAGAATCCTATATTCATGCTTTTATTTTATGGTGGAACAAACTAGGCATGTGATATATATATTGTCGGACTTCTCACTCGATCGTCCAACAAACTGCTCGCTCATTCTTTTCAATGTTCAAAAACTTCCCAAAAAAACAATCAATGGCTCCTTCAGAAAAGAATCTCTCTGCAATCGTGCTCCTAATTGTCATCGTGGCCGCCGGTATGTATGTGCACATGTATGAACAGTGGAAGTATAAGTGTATTGTCTGTATCTCTCCTAGCATCTTAAAAAAGTCATTTTGGCGTTAAATTGGCTGGTTCATGCTACTTATATTATTATGTTGTTTCGATTAATCTTTCGGCTAATTATAACCATGTTCTTGCATCGCATGTGCTAGTATGTTCAATGCCTTGCATGCAAGCAGTCGACGTCCATCGGATACTCTTTGCACACACACCTTTAAGCAGCAATTATACCACTGAATCGCCTGTTGCTGGTGCTAGCACTCCAATCCAGTCATGATGCAATGATCCTCCCAGCATGGCGCGTGTATCTTAAGATTATCCGTTCCTGGCTCTTATGTAATACTCCTCCATTTCACAATATAGCGCGCTCGTGTTTTCTGAGATCTAAGTTTGACCATAAATTTAACCAACGAGACCGACTACGACGGGAGCAAAAATTATACCACTGAATTTGTATTACCTCGGGAAGCGCAGGCGCACAACATTGTGGAACAAAGGGAGTAATACACATATAACTTTTTTTAATAAACAAGAGGGGTTACCACCCCTGATAGTTAAATTTATATTGAATAATAAAAGAAGAGAGAAAGGAAGAAAGAAGATCATAAGGATCGATTACAAAAGGCAGCTAGCCATTGCTCAATTAGAAAGAAAGTAACCTTTCTTTTCTCTATCTATGGGCAACCAAGGGATTTTTTTCTTGAAAACTGCTCGACAGACGTGCCAAGTTAGCTTAAAATCCATTCACTACTTGTGTTTGCCTAGTGGTACCTACCAGTATTAGCTTACTTGTATTGTTACAAAATTGTTGGACTTGTGGATCAAAATAAATTTGACTTTTGTCGAGCGCGTGCGCACACACACACACCAATGCATACACCTATTCGATTTGTCCCACCAACATGTCAAGTGGATTTTTGATTATGAAAGCAAAAATGATCTAGATATGATGTTCGGAGCCATAAATAAATATGAACCTGCCAGTGAGAGTAAATAATATTCATAACTTCAAACCATAAAATGATGGGACAGATCCTATATGGCTTGAGGCTTCGATGTGATACAAATTTTAGAAGCAGAACCGTACAATGATGTTAGTATCACTGTATCATGTAGTAACTATTGGATGCCCTCCCAAGCAGAACCACTAAATTAAACATGTCAACATTGAACTTTTAGTCACTCTTATAGGACTATTTACATCATATAGTTTCATGCAATGTAATACATTGTTTGGCTAAACTTAAGGTTATTTATATCCACGTCTGGACCTCCCATTCCTGGCGTCCGAGTGGTTGATTGCTTCTGTTAGTTTGATCTCACTATTAGTTAACATGACGTCTAGTGACACGAAGTTGTTGGGATAGTCGCTTCCACATGACATTATCTATGGCGGTAGATGGTGATGTGAGAAACATCGTCCTGAGAACCAGTAAAAAGAACATGTTTCATATGATCCAATATATTTCTGATAGTAAATATATATACAAGTAAAAAGCGAGTATGTCTTCTTTATACTTGAATTGTGTCACCGTGTAATATAGATATCCTGGTTGGTAATTGATTTGTAGACTTGTTGCTGCTCACACCAGTCACTAATTCACTGGTAGATATATATCACACTGCTCCTGTTAGTCTCAGTTTCACTTAAATGATTGTGGAAAATACAAAAAATCATTTATATCAACAACACAGATAAAAATGTCCATCAAACATTTATTGGGAACAACATATGATCATTTATTCGCAACATTTAGATTGCATGTGCTAATTGATAATACTAGATAATAGATCTTTCTAGCCGGCCCATCACTGCCAAGTGTCCCAAAGCCATCAGTGAGCAAGATTCACTGTTGGGTCTTAGGCTGGTCGTAATGGGAGTATAATAAGCGGTATCATGCATGCCAACTAGACTTTTGGACAATGTGGCACACAATTAAAAGGGAAAAGAAAGGATGTGGTATCATATCATGATACCGTATCATATTAAATATTGTACTACTTTATGTCATGCATGGTAATTATTAAGGTAAACTAACATACTAACTTATGATACTATGCATTACGGAAGTAGTATCGATCATACACTACTATGATATGCATGGTACGAGTAAATGATACTCCCCATTACGACGAGCCTTAAGCCTCGTATCCTGACAATTTTTGGATCCTTATGACCTGGCAGTTTCTTACTGGCAGTGAGGCCACGTATTACTGTTGGCTAAATCCAAGAGCCCACAGTGACGTTTCACTGCCGGACGGAGACACATGGACTTAGATCCAGTGCCTTGATAGAGCCCGGGCACTGATGAACAGTGTGGTGCCTTCACTGCCTGCACCAATTTTCCTTCTACAAAAGAATGCAAGGATCCGGCCCCTCCACCACCTTTTCCTTTGGCTCAGCAGTAGGTGACACCACAATGTTGGCCTCTAGCAGTGTGGGATCCTCACGATCCAGCTCTCAACGACTCAGCTTGCTTACGACTGGCTTCCAACTCCACGGCACGCCCATCGTCATTCAAATTTGTCTCAACTAGCAACCTTTGGCGCGTTGGTGGTGGGCCAGCTAGCGTCTGACACAATGGCCAGTGCAGGCCCAGCTTTGCCACTGGCCGGCCAGCTTCACTTGGAAAACACTAGGTGATATGATCATATGTTTATGGTTCTAAGGTGGAACACACTAGGCATGTGATGTATATATATATCCTGTCGGACTTCTTCTCACTCGATCGTCCACCAACCTGCTTGGTCATTCTTTTCTTCAACATAAAAAACTTTCAAAATAATAATAATAACCAATGACGCCTTTAGGAAAGAATATCTCTGGAGTCCTAATTATCATGGTAGCCGCCGATATGTACGTGCACATGTATGAACTTTTGTAAGTATAAATCTCTCCTAACAGCTAAAGTTTTGGCATTGAATTGGTTGGTGTATGCAACTTAATATGTTGTTTTGATTAATATTTTTCGAAAGATGTTGTTTTGATTAATCTTTCAGCTAATTAACCATGTTCTTGCATGTGCTAGTATGTCCAGTGTGTTCAATGGCGTCTGCATGCAACCCGCCGACCACATGCCGGCACCCGAGCGGCAATTATAGAGGACCGTGCCTTTGGTTAAGCGACGGTTGCAATCAGACATGCCAAGATGAAAGCTTCGAGAACAAGTGGGGCGAGTGTGACTGCGACTTTAAATGCTACTGCTATACATGCTAGTCTACGATTGTGCTCCGATACAACCATGAGAGCAAGTACAATAAGCTTATGTAAGCACGCTATAAGAGTTAAAATATTATTTTTCTGATGACATGGAGGAGAGAGAGAAGAGGAGCCGGCTACAGAATAAGATACAGTAGCAACACGTGCTCCTAGGTACTATCGAAGAGTGGGAATGTAATGCCCCGGATACAACTTTTCATATTCGAAACTCCAACTCTTGACTTTTCCGGAGATGCGATATGTTTTTTCCTCCGTGATTGGGTTTTTGACTTTCGTTTTGCTTTTTGTGTCATGTCATGCATTTCATAATCGCATCATTCACATTGCATCGGCACTCGTTGCCGTCATTGTTTTTAAAACGTGCATCCATTCTTAGTTGCCGCTTCTCCCTCGCCTCCGTTGACGTTTCTCAGGCCAACCGTTCTTTTGTTGTCCGACCGTTTGGCCCTTTCTGCTCAGTGCACTGACCCCCTCGTGTGCGTCCGAAAACTGCCCCGAACCCGACCCACTCAGTTATCACCGTTGCATTCAGATCATCTCCAAACATCCCTAAAACATCTCCATTTTCTTATTTGGACTCCCTACCTATTTATTTATCGGCCGCCCGATCGCGATCGAAGGATCCAAATCATTCCCCTTTCGTATTATATAGTCCACCCCTAGTCCATTTGTGGACAACCCTAAATTTTCTCCCCTTGTCCCATCCATCTCATTCACCGCCGCCACCCACCTACCTTTCTTCCTCGGGATCCCCTCATTCCCCCCGATCCAATCCCACCAACCAGACTCCACCCGAGGCCTCCCCTCGATCCAACTCGTCTTCGCTCTCCTCTTCGACCAGGGAGACGAGCTCCTCCCGAGACCAGCCCCTGCTCGACCCTCGCCGTCTTAGATGAGCGCCGCCCTGGCTCCCTTCTCCCCTTCCTCTGGTCCCCTCGGACTCATCTCTCTCTCTTGTTACGGGCGGAGAGCAGCCATAACCGTCCGTCCATGGAGATGAGCCACGCCGCCCGGGTCACCTGTGACCTCGGGTCGCCTCCACGTCGAGCCACCGGCAGCCATCCTCGTCGTTCCCGCATCGCCTTCCCCATCCCGCAGGGAGCCGCTCGAGCCCTGCTGCGCCGCCGCACCTTCTTCGATCCAGCACGGACCGGCCGTCCCAAGCCCGGATTCGCTTGTCCGCTTCGTCCCTGCCATCCCGCCGGACCCTCGTCGTCGCCCTGCATCCAACCGCCTCACGCCGTTGACTGCATCGCCCCGAACCGGCCTCCTCTTCGCCGTTTCCCGCTCCTCCGGTCCGCCGTCTGCAGGCCATCCCCGTCCTCTGCATCGCCATGGATGCCCAGCTGGAGCCCCACGCCCCACCTTCTCCGCCTGGAGCTCCGGCACCTCCAGGTCACGCCGCCGGGCCTCCCTCACGCCCTCTCTTCCTTTCCCTCTCTCTGTCTCACCTCTCTCTATCTCTCTTCGTTAGGGGCAGGAACCAGACGACCCCCGCGCCAAGTCCCTCGCCATCGCCTCTGCTTCATCCGGTTCGAGCAAGCGTCGCCGCCCTGCTTCCCCGCTGCTTCAGGTCGAGCATGCTCCAGGCCCGCTCGATTCCCTTGCTTCGTTGACCGCACCTCCAGCAGTCTCCAAGCCCCAGCGGTGCCATGGCCGCGCCTCTACTTCGAGCAGGCGAAGAAGGCGCGCCAGCCTCGATCCCCTGCCTCCTGTGCTTCTTGGTCGCGTTGACCGCATCGGCCAGATGCGTGCAGCCAGCAGCCGGCCTGCCCGGCCTCCTCCACCGACTAGGCTTGGGCCATGGTGAGAAACCCCCCAGCGCCCCTTTGTTTTTCTTCTGTTGGGCCTGCTCCGGTTTTAGATTCGGCCCGTAGAAGTTTTTTTCCAGTTCTGCGAATTTAGTTATTTATCCAGAGACTGCCAGTTTTGTAGAAAACCCCCTTAATGTTCATGCATCAATAATTAATTAACCATGCATCGGATTAAAACAAATTATATATGTAAAATGCTTAGTTTTTCATCTAGTTTCATAATATGCCACTTTCATCCATGTTTAAAATGTTTAAAATGTTGTTTGATTAAATTTGCTAAATGCCATGATAAAATGATTTATTTCATAACTAAATAACCGTAGCTCGGTTTTAAATAAACTTTATATGTAAATGGGGTGGAAAAATGCCTAGTTTAACATGGTCCACTTTATTTTCCTGTTTAACAACTTTAAAATATGTTTTAGGGCAGAACAGTAGCAAATTCATAGATTGCATATGAGGATTTTCCGGAAATGTTGTTTGTTGTTCCGGCCTCATTTAAACTTGCCTAGGTAGGTAGTTTTCATATGCTTCACCCCTTGCCATGTTTAACAACATTTAATATTGTTGGGTACATAAACGGGAGAGAACTAAATAACTCGAATGTGGTGTTTCGTCAATATGCAACTCATTGCATATTGAGCTCCACTTAACTTGTAGTGTTGTTTGTTGGACTTTGTCATGCCATGCCTCATTAAACTGGACATGCATCATACTTGATCGTGCATCATGCCATGATTATGCCTGTGTGTTTACCATGTTGTTTGTTTCTTTTCCTGTGTAGTTCTTAGTTCCGGTAATGTTGCGATTGTGAGGATTCGTTCGTCTACGCTTGGTTCGTCTTCGTGGCTTCATCTTCTTCATGGACTCGTTCTTCTTCCTAGTGGGATCTCAGGCAAGATGACCGCTACCCTGGATCTCACTACTATCATTGCTATGCTAGTTGCTTCGTTCTAGTGCTTTGCTGCGTTACCTATCATTTGCTCTTCAAGCCTCCCCTAATTGCCATGAACCTCTAACCTTTGACACCCTTCCTAGCAAACCGTTGATTGGCTATGTTACCGCTTTGCTCAGCCCCTCTTATAGCATTGTTAGTTGCAGGTGAAGTCGAAGATTGCTCCATGGTGGACAGGGTTATGTTGGGATATCACAATATCTCTTATATTATTAATGCATCTATATACTTGGTAAAGGATGGAAGGCTCGGCCTTATGCCTGGTGTTTTGTTCCACTCTTGCCGCCCTAGTTTCCGTCATACCGGTGTTATGTTCCCGGATTTTGCGTTCCTTACGCGGTCGGGTGATTTATGGGACCCCCCTGACAGTTCGCTTTGAATAAAACTTGTCCAGCAAGGCCCAACCTTGGTTTTACCATTTGCCTCACCACCACCTATACCCTTCCTTGGGTCGGCCAACCCAAGGGTCATCTTTATTTTAGCCCCGGGCGATTGCTTGTCTAAGTGCTGGTCCGAACCGAGTAGATGCGGGCCCCCGGGAAACTCGAGGTCTGGTTTTACTCGTAGGATGTCTCATCCGGTGTTGCCACGAGAGCGAGATATGTGCAGCTCCTATCGGGATTGTCGGCGATCGGGCGGCTTTGCTGGTCTTGTTTTACCATTGTCGAAATGTCTTGTAAACCGGGATTCCGAGAGGCGATCGGGTCTTCGGGAGAAGGTCTATTCCTTCGTTGATCGCGAGAGCTTGTCATGGGCTAAGTTGGGACACCCCTGCAGGGTATAAACTTCCGAGAGCCGTGCCCGTGGTTATGTGGCAGATGGGAATTTGTTAATGTCCGGTTGTAGATAACTTGACACCAGATCCGAATTAAAACGCATCAACCGCGTGTGTAGCCGTGATGGTCTCTTCTCGGTGCAGTCCGGGAAGTGAACACGGTTTCTGTGTTATGCTTGACGTAAGTAGGTGTTCAAGATCACCTCTTGATCATTGCTAGCTTCACGACCGTTCCTTTGTTTCTCTTCTCGCTCTCATTTGCGTATGTTAGCCACCATATTATGCTTAGTCGCTGCTGCAACCTCACCACTTTACCCCTTCCTTTCCCTTTAAGCTTTGCTAGTCTTGATACCCATGGTAATGGGATTGCTGAGTCCTCGTGGCTCACAGATTACTACAACAACGGTTGCAGGTACAGGTTGTGTGATGATCATGACGCGAGAGCGATGTTTGCTTGCTTTGGAGTTTCTTCTTCTGCTTCTTCTTCGATCAGGGGATAGGTTCAGTCGGCACTGGGCTAGCGAAGTGGATATTGTTTGAGTTTTGTTTATGATTCATCCGTAGTCGGATGTTGTTCTTGTATGTTGTATTGTTGTATTCATGTGACATTGTATGTATCGGATATATCCCCACTATTATGTAATGTTGATGTAATGATATCCACCTTGCAAAAGCGTCTTCAAGATGCGTTTCTATCCTTGGTGGGACCTTCGAGTTCCTTTAGGATAGGGTCGCATCTTGGGCGTGACAGGGAAGTGGGCCATGTATTAATAAAGTAGCACAACTTTATGCCTAACTATTGTACTTACCGGCTATAAACTTGGCTATAGATGACATGGCAACGTCATATAGCCATCAGCTGGCTGTACTATTAACCATGCTCTGATGCAATGATCCTAGCCTGACGTTTCTTAAAAATAAATTACCCCTTACTGTTCCCGGCTCTTATGTACTCCTCCTTCCTTGAAAGAGTGTACTTCCAACTTTGTTGGAGGGTCAAATTATCTTAAAGTTTGACCAAGTTTGTGCAAAAATATATCATTTTTTATACGAAATAGGTAGATAGTGAAAATATATTTTATCATGAATCTAATGCTACTAATTTGATGGCATAAACGTTGTTGTATTATTGCAAAATTATGGTCAAACATAAAAAGGTTTGACTTTCAAACAAAGTTGGAAGTGCACTTTTCAAGGACGGAGAGAGTAATAATACACACTCTCCATACTAAAAAGTAAAGTTGTTTAGGGTGAGATTCCTTTCAGATATGAAGGTATTTTACTTGCACAAACCATATTTTGGACGAGGTTACCCCTGCCCGATCGTTCCATATCCTGTTAGCTGTCAGCAAGTCCCAATGTAACATTAATCGTGCCTCACGCCGTATTGATAGAGAGAGTTCCTCGTGCCGCGCATGGAGGCCAGGAAGCGACACATGGATGCCGTCGCGCCGTTGGGCGTCATGGCGAAGTCCATCGAGCCAGACTCCATCGCGCCATAGATCGTCGTCTCGCCAAACCCATCGCTGGAGTCCGTCGAGGGATACTCCTTCGTGCCATAGATCGTCGTCTCGCCAAACCCATTGCCTTCTGCCTCACCGGATATTCATCCGTCTCATTTGTGCTACAACTATAGCACAGGCGCAGGGTTGCCGATGCAGATACATGCATTGTTGGAAATATGCCCTAGAGGCAATAATAAATGGTTATTATTATATTTCTGTGTTCATGATAATTGTCTAGTATTCATGCTATAACTGTGTTATCCGGAAATCGTAATACACGTGTGAATACATAGACCATACCAGTCCCTAGTGAGCCTCTAGTAGACTAGCTCGTTGATCAACAGATAGTCATGGTTTCCTGACTATGGGCATTGGATGTCATTGATAACGGGATCACATCATTAGGGGAATGATGTGATGGACAAGACCCAATACTAAGCATAGCTCAAAGATCGTGTAGTTCGTTTAGCTTGAGCTTTTCCAAATGTCAAGTATCATTTCCTTACACCATGAGATTGTGCAACTCCCGGATACCGTAGGAGTGCTTTGGGTGTACCAAACGTCACAACGTAACTGGGTGACTATAAAGGTGCACTACGGGTATCTCCGAAAGTGTTTGTTAGGTTGGCATGAATCGAGACTGGCATTTGTCACTCCGTATGACGGAGAGTATCTCTGGGCCCACTTGGTAATGCATCATCATAATGAGCTCAATGTGACCAAGTGTCTGGTCACGGGATCATGCATTACGGTATGGGTAAAGTGACTTGCCGGTAACAAGACTAAACGAGGTATTGGGATACCGACGATCGAGTCTCGGGCAAATAACGTACCGATTGACAAAGGGAATTGTATACGGGGTTGATTGAATCCTCGACATCGTGGTTCATCCGATGAGATCATCGAGGAGCATGTGGGAGCCAACATGGGTATCTAGATCCCGCTATTGGTTATTGACTGGAGAGGCGTCTCGGTCATGTCTGCATGTCTCCCGAACCCGTAGGGTCTACACACTTAAGGTTCGGTGACGCTAGGGTTGTAGAGATATTAGTATGCAGTAAACCAAAAGTTGTTCGGAGTCCCGGATGAGATCCCGGATGTCACAAGGAGTTCCGGAATGGTCCGGAGGTAAAGATTTATATATAGGAAGTCCAGTTTTGGCCACCGAAAGTTTGGGGTCACGGTGATATGTTGGGACCACCGGAAGGGTCCCGGGTCCACCGGGTGGGGCCACCTATCCCGGAGGGCCCCATGGGCTGAAGTGGCATGGGAACCAGCCCCTGGTGGGCTGGTGCGCCCCACCCAAGGGCCCAAGGCGCCTAGGGTTGGAAACCCTAGGGGGCCGTTGCCCCACGAGGGGGCATGCGCCCCCTGGTTTGAAACCCTAAGGGGGCCGTTGCCCTGGGGGCCGTCGCCCTCCTCTAGATGGGATCTCCAAGGGGGCATGCGCCCCCCTAGCCCCTATATATAGTGGAAGGGAGGAAGGGCAGCTGCACCCTGCATCTTGGCGCCTCCCTTCCCCCTTGCTACACCTCCTCCTCCCTTGAGGCGCTTGGCGAAGCCTGGGATCCTGCTGCATCCACCACCACGCCGTCGTGCTGCTGGATCTTCATCAACCTCTCCTTTCCCCTTGCTGGATCAAGGAGGAGACGTCACGCTGACCGTACGTGTGTTGAACGCGGAGGTGCCGTCCGTTCGGCGCTAGGATCTCCGGTGATTGGATCACGCCGTGTACGTGTAAGTGCATCTAGTGCCACCCCTAGTTGGTTTTGGAGTATTGACGACAAAGTTGGTTGAGGGACTAATGTGTTTGTGAGAATTGCAGGATAACGCAGGTAGTGTCCCTCATTGATTCGGTTTACCTACCGGAGATGACCCCTAAAAATGTATGAAGACATTGAAGACAATGGTGGTATGAGAAGATATTCATATTGAAGACTATGACATGAGAAGACATTGTGTGAAAACTATGGAGCGCAAAGACTATGTGGTTTCGTGTTTCATTTTGTTCTTTGTTGAGTCATAGGAACCACCGTACTGTTAAGTGGGGTCCAAGTGAACTAAGTCAGTGTGACTAAAGTGATGCTCAACTCAAATCCTATGTCTTCGAGCGAAGACAATGAGAGCAAACCTTATCCAGAGCTGGATGAGTCAGCTTTTCTTGTAGCCCAAGTAAAGTTGCCGCGTGTGTTTGAAATCTGACCATTGGAACACGTGTCAGTTCCTCAGTGACCCAGGGTCATTTTGGACAAATCAGGTCGGGTTGCCCAGTGGCTATAAATAGCCCACCCCCTACACCATAAATTGGTGGCTGCTTAGAGTTTGTACACGGCTTTTGTCATTTGAGAGCAACCCACCTCGAAGCATTTGAGAGAGAGAAATCCTTGTGAGGACAAAGCCCAAACACCCAGAGCCAAAGAGTGTTAGGCATCACTAAAGTCTTTCTGTCTGTGTGACCTAAAGACTTATTACACTTGAGGACTGTGAATCCTCCAGCCGGTTAGGCGTCGCGTTCTGAGCATCCAAGAGTCTTTGTGGATTGACGGTGAACGAAGTCTGTGAAGGTTTGGAAGTCTCCCTTGAAGACTTACCAGAGTGATTGGGCGAGGACTGGGTGTCCTTAGCTCAAGGGGAATAAGGTGAAGACACGGTCTTCGAGTTAAATCTCAGCCTCCCTAACAGACGTCACAGTTGTCACAAAGAGCTGGAACTGGTCCAACAAATCTGTGTCTTCAACAAGCAACTGGTTCTATCCCTTCCCATCCTTACTTTAGTTTGTCTTCGTGAAGTCATTGCCTATCTGTGTATCTGTTTGACTTCATTGCTTGGCTACTATTGTTGATTGGCTTCACACTATCTTCCATCTTGATCCTTACTACCTAACTGCTATTAGTCCTGTACTTTCACATCATTACATACTTGACTATGGCTTGTTTAGGGTAGTTTATCTTCCGCTGCATATCAATTAGGTTGTTTCTGTTGTTTGTCTTTGAAACTTCCAAGTTTTGAAGACTTTCATAAAAATCGCCTATTCACCCCCCTCTAGTCGATACTAGCACTTTCAATTGGTATCAGAGCAAGGTACTCCCTTGTTCTGTGTGATTCCGTTTAACCACCTGGAGTTTCAGCTATGTCGACTGCAGGATTGAGGAACATATCGTGTCCCACCTTTGATGGTCATGAGTATCCCCGATGGAAGGCCATGATGAAGGAGCTACTCATGTCCATGGATAGCGAACTGTGGACCGTCACTGAGATTGGACTCACTGATCTATGCAATATGGTAGAGGCTAATGACATTCGCAAGTATACTCTATTGAACCTCACAGCGAAGGGTGTCATCTACTGTCATTTGTCCCGAAATCAGTTCAGGAATGTTATGCACCTCAATCACGCGAAGCTAATCTGGACCGGCTTTCGATGTATCTGAAGGTCATCCTTTTCGTCATGATCCACGGTTTGAGGACTACAAGGAATCTCTCAAGGAAATGACCTTTGCACCTGAATCATCATCATCCTCATCGTGCCACATGGCCAGGGGTGATAAGGTAACTGAATGCTATCTCTCTGAATCTAGTGATGATGAATCAGGTGATGAATTTGGCCCTAGTTATGACAAGCTTGCTTCCCTTGCCACTAAACAACAAAAAATCTTGGAAAAGGTTCAAGACATGCTTAGTAAGAGCGATGATATGTTGGGGGAATAAATGGATCAGTCAAAAGCTTTGGCTGATAGTCTTCAGAGACTTCATGCTAAGTTTGATGCCCTTCAAGATCAACATAATGCCCTCTTATCTGATCATGAGAAGCTGTCTTCTGAATGTCTTCAAAGAAAGCTAGACCTTGAAAAGATAAGAGTGGATTATGAAGATCTTTGGAAGGAGCGAGATTCACTTCACGCCCAACAGATCAGTTCCGCTCAGGAAGGATTTGAACCACCATGTTTAAAATGCATTGAGCGTGATAACACTACATCTGTTGCTGAATGTTCCACTGCTGCTACTGTTTCATTGTCTTCACCTACTAATGTGGTTACTAACCCCTCTACGGAGGATACCACTGCTGTTGCTGATGAAAATGCTATGTTGAAGAAATTGCTTGAAACAGGGATGTACAAAAGTTTGAAGGACATCGACTCTGCGATGTCCTCAAAAGCGGATTGAACCGAAACCCTAGGAAAGAGGGTGTTGGGTTGAAAGGAAAATGAATGTTGATGGCTCGTCGAAGCCCGAGCAAGTACCCCAAAACCACATGGGTTCTGCAAAGGAACCTTCAGTAGATCCATCCACCTTATATGGCTTGTCCTGTGCTAATCCTATTATCATTGATGAATCCTTTGATGCAAACTATAAGCTGTTCAAAAATCAGAATGGTGAAGTGTTTGCCAGGTACATTGGTACTAACTGCAGGAATGGACCACCTATGAAGAAGATCTGGGTACCCAAGCAGTACATTGAGAATCTACCTATGAATGTCGTCATGACACCACCAAGGACGAAGACAAACCCCAGACCAATAGCTCCATGTGGCCCAAAGGCTTCATACAGATACAGGACTCACATGAGTCACCCTAACGCCAATGTTTTGCAGGGAAATCATGCTCAGACTTATGAATATGAGCGTGTATCTTTGAACCGCTATGTTCATAGGACTAAGAACTTTTCTGCTTATTCATATGAGTATCATTCATCTCCTGCAAGGCTGTTTGCTAGGGCTTCAAAGCCAAAATTCTCAGATGCTGCACTTAGACTCATTGCTTCAAAGCCCCCACCGAAGATGTGGGTGGCAAAGAAGAACTAACTCTCTTTTGCAGAAAACGATCTCCAGCCAGCAATTAATGGCGTCCGATACTATTGCTGGGGACCTAAAACTCATTGAGGATGCACGATGAAATGTCATTCTATATGCTTCACATCTGAATTTCTTATCAGTCGTACTATGTCCTAACTTTGATATAAGCTGTGACTGTCCCTATATGTGTCAAATGCTTATGCTTCACAACACTCTTGTGAAGCCTATCCTCCTAACTGCACTGTAGGGTACATCACCAAAAGCTTCAGAATGGATCATGGACAGTGGATGCACAAATCATATGACTGGTGATCGAAGTCTTCTCATGGACTCAACCTTACGTCCATCCGACAAAAGTCACATTACATTTGCTGATACTGGTAAAAGCAAGGTATTGGGTCTAGGTAGAGTTGCAATCTCAAAGGATCAACACATGGATAAAGTGATGCTTGTTGAATCCCTTGGTTTCAACTTAATGTCTGTCTCAATGCTTTGTGACTTGAACATGATTGTGATATTTGGCAAATATCGTTGCCTTGTACAAATGGAATCTGACAAATCTCTAGTCTTTGAAGGGTATCGAAAATATGATCTATACATGGTAGATTTCTCAGCAGGTCCACAGCTTGCCGTATGTCTTCTCACAAAAGCTTCAGAATGCTGGCTCTGGCATCGAAGGCTGGGACATGCTGGAATGAGAAACTTACACTCACTTGTCAAGAAGAAGCATGTTATTGGCATCGAGGATGTCAAGTTCAAGAAGGATCATCTGTGTGGTGCCTGTGAAGCTGGAAAGATGACAAGGGCAAAGCACCCCTCGAAGACAATCATGACAACATCTCAACCCTTCGAGCTGTTACACATGGACTTATTTGGACCTACCCACTACTCCACCCTCACAACAACTACCTGTCTCTATGGCTTTGTCATTGTTGATGACTACTCAAGATACACATGGGTTCATATAATTCTCTACAAGACTGAAGTGCAAGATGTCTTCAGGCGCTTCACAAATCGAGCAATGAACAATTATGGCGTGAAGATCAAGCACATCAGAAGTGACAATGGCACTGAATTCAAGAACACTGGACTTGATCTGTATCTGGATACAATGGGAATCACTCATGAGTTCTCTCGCCCGTACACACCTCAAAGAAAAGCGGCATTGTTGAGCGCAAAAACAGAACCCTCATTGAGATGGCTCGAACAATGCTAGATGAGTACAAGACACCAGGAAAGTTCTGGCCTGAAGCTATTGATACAGCATGTCACATCATCAACCGTGTATACATTCATAAGCTTCTGAACAAAACATCATATGAGCTACTTACTGGCAAGAAGCCAAACGTCAGTTACTTCAGAGTATTCGGAGCAAGATGGTGGATAAAGGATCCCCATCACAAGTCAAAATTTGCACCAAAGGCTCATGAAGGTTTCATGCTTGGATATGGAAAGGATTCACACTCCTACAGAGTCTTCAACCTTTATCTATACAAAATCGTTGAAACTGTGGATGTGAAATTTGATGAAACCAATGGTTCACAGAGAGAGATCCTGCCAAGTACACTGGATGAAGCTCCCTCAAACGAGACAATCAAGCTGATGAGAATTGGTGAAATCATGCCCTCTGAAGCGCAACATGAAGAGGAAATTATCATCTCTGCACCAAATCAACCTGAAGACAATGCTCAGACCGAAGACAATCCGTCCAATGATGACAATGATCAGCCAGAGAAAAATCTTCGTCTTGTTCATCCCCGTGTTGCAAATGAAGTTCAAATAGTGAAGATAATTGACAGCATCAATGCACCTGGTCCGCTCACTCGATCAAGAGCAACACAGCTAGCAAACTTCTGTGGGCACTTTTCATTTGTGTCTATATCAGAACCCAAGAAAGTTGCTGAAGCTTTTATGGAACCAGAATGGATTCAAGCCATGCAAGAAGAACTTCAATAGTTCGAGCTGAATAATGTTTGGGAACTTGTCAAGCGACCTGACCCTCGCAAGCATAACATTATTGGAACAAAATGGATATATCGAAACAAGCAAGATGAGCATGGTCAAGTCGTCAGAAACAAAGCACGTCTTGTGGCTCAAGGATACACTCAAGTTGAAGGAATTGACTTCGATGAAACATTTGCTCCTGTTGCTAGGCTTGAAGCTATTCGCAATGCTAATCATCACAATATCTTGCTATATCAAATGGATGTAAAGAGTGCATTTCTCAATGGCAAGATTGAAGAAGAAGTATATGTCGCACAACCACCTGGCTTTGAAGATCCAAAACATCCTGATATGGTGTACAAGCTAAACAAAGCATTGTATGGCCTCAAACAAGCTCCTCGTGCCTGGTATGATACAATCAAAGACTTCCTGAAGAGCAAAGGCTTCAAACCTGGATCCCTCGATCCCACTCTCTTCACGAAGACATATGATGGTGAACTGTTTGTGTGCCAAATATATGTGGATGACATAATCTTGGATGCACCAACCGAAGTATTGTGATGAGTTTGGGTACATGATGCAAGAGCAATATCAAATGTCCATGATGGGTGAGCTGAAGTTCTTCCTTGGTCTTCAAATTAAACAAGAAAGAAATGGCATCTTCATATCTCAAGAGAAATACCTCAAAGATTGTCTCAAGAAGTTTGGAATGGAAGGCGCAAAGGCTACACGACGCCAATGCCACCAAACACCATCTTGGTCCCGACGACAATGGTAAAGAGTTCGATCAAAAGGTATACCGCCCATGATTGGTTCTTTGCTTTACTTATGTGCATCTAGGCCAGATATTATGCTTAGTCTTTGCATGTGTGCTCGATTCCAAGCGGCACTAAAGGAATCGCATCACTTAGGCGTGAAGTTTAATTCTTCGATATTTGGCTTAAACCCCATCACTCGGATTATGGTATCCCAAGGGCTCAAAATTTGATTTGGTTGGATTCTCGGATGCTGATTATGCTGGTGACAAGGTGGATCACAAGTCTACATCAGGCACATGCCATTTTCTTGGTCGATCACTTGTGCGTTGGTCTTCAAGAAGCGTAACTCGTATCACTCTCAAGCTGCTGAATCTGAATACATTGCCGCTGGATCCTGTTCTGCTCAGCTTCTATGGATGAAGTAAACTCTCAAGGACTATGGCATCAATCTGAAACAAGTACCTCTCTTCTGCGACAACAAAAGTGCCATCAAAATTGCCAACAATCCAGTCCAACACTCAAGACAAAGCACATTGAAATTGGTCGTCACTTTCTCGAGACCATGTTATGAAGAAAGATATCGATATCATTCACGCCAACACCGATGAGCAATCGCGATATCTTCACAAAGCCCTTGGATGAGAGAAGGTTTTGCAAGTTACGTGTGAGCTAAATATCTTGGAATCCTCTAATGTCCTCGTGATCGTGCACACATCCTAACACTTATGCATGTTGATGACTTAGATGTGCAACACACAAAGTAATGTATATCTTCAATCAATGAAGATTTACACTCTGAGTGTGAATACATTAACATGGAATTTGACTTCGGAGAACCACGATAATTGTGCGCCGTGTCTGGGTCTAATACTTCCTATACGGTGGGTAACGCCACCACCAACTTTCTTTGTTTGAAGTGTTTCACTCAAGGCGTTATATTGCAATAACTTCACATTTGTTTTGTCTTCAGTTTCAATTTTTCTTCATGACTTTCGCACTATGATGATTTGATTGTTTTTCGATATATATATATATATATATATATATATATATATATATATATATATATATATATATATATATAATACTAGTGTTCGTCCTCTACAAAGATTCACTTATAGCTATGTCTTCAAGATTGGTTCTTTTGAACTAAGTGAATGTGATCGGACCCTAACCTCTCTATGCTTCCTATCTTAAACTCTATCTGTCCAAATCATATGCATTTTGTTGAAACTGTCGAATGTCTTCTCTGTGTCCTAGTCCGCAGAAGGCAAAGAGACAAACATTAAATCTATTTTAAATGTCTTATCTTTATTGTTGATATCCGGAGAAGCCGGAACAACTCTCCGACATGCCTGGTGGGCGTGGGAACGTGGGACAACTCTGAGTATGTTGCATGCTTGCTACGTGCCCCTCAGATGTGAACCGCCAGGGGCACCAGCGTAATTGCACTGTGTCTCTCACCTACTTATAAATACTCGTCCCCTGCGGTAAAGAAATCCTTCTTCCACCTCTCCACCTCCGTCAAAACCCTAGCGCCACCGCTAGCTCGTGACGACACCGGCGACGAAGCGCTTAGCTGCTGCGACTTCTCCGGCGCCGTCCTCACACCGGCCGCGGACATCGTCCTCTCCGCCGTCGCCGTAGGTGTCCTCCGTCGCCAAGTTAGGGCACGGTGGGCTGAACTGCTCGGTCTCCTATTCTTCCATCTAGCAGTTCTTCGTGCGGTAATTATAACTCTATTTTTACCACCTTTTTGATCTTCAAGATTCATCCTGTTTACCGAAAGGTGTTTCTGTCTGTTCAAGTTAGATCTATTCTGCCTGCATCTCATATTGCCTAGTCGATTCACTTAGATTTCCTGTCTAGTTTGATTCCTCACTTGTACTTATTCACGGATTGGTACAAATCTAGAACCAACTCACCTATATAAGTGAATGTCTTCGCATCATGAGGTCAATGTCTTCAAACTGATTTATCTTCAAAATCTTCTGAGAATGCATATGACCTCTTCCCCTTTCCTCGCATCTCTAATGCTGTCACAGGTACATGTCCGTGGGAGAATCCCTTGGTTCTCATAGTCTGCATTCGTTTGTAGAATACTTACAAAGATCATATAAATTCTCCGGAAGCGCCTCGCTTGACCAGCAAGCGTAAATCTCTGAAGCCTTTGAACGTGCTGAAGCCATTCAGTTTGAAGTTCATGGCCGCAGAAAAATCAGCAAGGAAGGGTGGCAGACAGCGCAGAGAAGGAACATCCAAAGATCTGCCTGATGATTTAGCAAAACTATACAAGACAGATCCTGAAGAGAACTATCATCAGAGAAAGACGCGAATCCAATGGGTTCGTCGCTATTGGGCTGAGGAGTGGTTCAAGTACAAGTTTGTGACGAAGGAATATGCAGAGAAGAATGCCATCAAGAGACCTTGGGGAGATATTCTCTATCGAGGCCTTCATCCCAAGACCAGAGCTGAAGCCATTGACCAAGGCTTCTATCCTTGCATGGTCCATGGCCCACAGCCTGAGAACGCAGATCCCACTTCACTACTCGGTGTCGTGACGACTCTCTCTTCAAGCGCAACTACCAGTTTGCTGTGGCTTCGGCCAAGAAGAACAAGAAGTCCTTGGGTTTGGATTTCAACCCAGGTCCCTCTGCTCCCCGTGCTGACGGCTCCCGTGAAGCTAATCCCAATGAGATCGGCCCCTTCTCCAACCTTGACGGCCTCATCACTTACATCATGGTCCAAGGTGACAGAGTAGATCATTCTGACAATGGTGCTGACTCTGATGAAGCCCCTGCTCCTCCTCCAAAGCCGCAGAAGCAAAATAAGTCAAAGGCTTCAACCTTAGCTGCACCTCCGAAGACCTTGCGTGCGAAGCCACTGGCCACTGCACCTCCTGAAGCCAGTATGCAGTCTGAAGATCAATCCCGTGTCTCCAAGAGAACGGAGAAGAAGAAGCAACTAGTCAGACCATCTGATCAAAGAGCCTTAACTCCTGCTGCAATTCTATGTGAAGAACCTATTGATCTCTCAAGTGATGAAGATCTTGCTGATGATGCTCTTGAGCAGCTGATCAAAAGCAAAGAAGAAGCAGAAATCTTCAGCAACTTGCCTCTCTTTGATGTGACCATCATTCACAATTTCATTGATGAGTGGTTCGACACTCCCAACGTCAGCTTCAAAGATTTACAGCTCCCTATTGGCCTCAGTGTCGCCTTCAATGGCGCCATTGCTTCTGAGCTAGCTCTCGCTCAGCGCATCGTTGAGCTCAAGAATAAGATTGACTATGAGAAGGCTCAATTCAAGAAGCATGTGGCCAAGATAAGTGTTCAAGACGTCAAAAACTTCAAGGTCATGCTGCATGAGCTTAAAGAAGCTTTTCTGAAGAAACGCCAAGAAGCTCAAGGAACTCGAGAGCGCATGAAGATTTTGGCTGATAAGTGTGTGCTTGCCTACAATGAGGCTGAGAAGCGCAAGTCACTTGGTCGTCCTGGCATTGACCCCAGGATGGCTGCAAAGAAGAAGAAGAAGCACCCTGAACCTTCAAGCCAAGAAGCCCCTCACATTATCTTCCCAAGCAACATGACTGGCTCGAAGCCAAAGGTCTCCACAACCGCTTCAGAATAGAAGAAGACAAGGGCTGCCGAGGCTGATGCCAGAAAGAGAAAGAACACTGAAGCCTCTGATGCCGCTCCCTCCAAGAAGAAGCGCAAGACCAAGAAGACTAGGGCTGCTTCCACAGAGCCCTTAGTCGTTGAACCCATTTCCGTGGTTGACGAATGATAGTCCATGATCCTGCTCCCACAGAGGCTCATGTGGCTGAAGATATTCCAGCAGCTGAACTCACCGCTGCTGAAGACATTGGTCATGATGACAATGTAGCTGATGATGAAGTTCTTCCTCAGATCAAACATGAAGTGGTATCATCGCCTGGTCATACGAACAGCGAACTCATCAGCATTGGTCGTCCATTGACGGCAATTGCTCAGGATGGATCATGGGCTGATCACCCACAACTCCAAGACTTCCCCAGTACTCCCCAACAACAACAACAAGCTACCCTCAACGTGCAAGAAGAGGATGAAGAATTTCAGGCTCAGCCAACTCCATCTCCGAAGGTGAAGCCAGCACTTCGCAGGCTTCGCAGAGGACAAAGGCCTGAAGTCCCTCTGTCGAGCGTTCCAGAAGGAGAAGTGCAACGCTCATTGTTGCACGACAAGTATTTTCTGAACCTGCTCCAACTGTGAATGTCTCCGAGTCGAAGCACATGCTGCTGAAGACATTCCGCTGCATCACGAAGAAAATGAAGAAGAAGTACGTGTTCCTACTCCCCCAACAATTGAAGAAGAAGCAGTTCATGATCTGAACGTGCCTGTGCCCGACCCTCCTGCTCGTCAAGAGGAGGTTGACAATGTTGAGGCTGCCACCACCAACGCCAATGAAGCCAGTGACGTAGTCAAGGCTGACGCTAATGTGGAGCCTGCACCAACCAGTGTGCCTGAAACCAATGAGGCCACTGTGCCTGAAGATTATGAGGCCCCTGCACCTGAAGCCAATGAGGATGTTGCACCTGAAGCCAATGAGAATGCTGCACCTGAAGCTAATTTGACAACTGCTCCCGGCACTGTCGTGCAGACTGATGCCTCAACTGTTGCTTCTGCTCTGTTACGCCACCAAGGCCTCACACAATTGAGCAACATACAGTCATGGTCAGCTTACCACCGTCTGATGGCCTATTCGGTGCCTCCGCCTTGCCTCAGCCCGCAATTTGACTATCATGTTGAGCATAGGCCTCGTGTTGAAGCCAAAGCCCAGGTTGCCAAGGTTTCCAGGTACTGCCAACTCACCAGGGTCATTCAATGCTAATGGCTTCAAAAGCCACAATACCTTCTTTGACAGCGCCAAGAACCCCTACTCCAAGCCAAGGATATCATCAGATCGGTTCCGGAGCTATCAGCAGAGAAGCTATTACTCATGCGTGCTATATGATCAAGGGCGCATTTTCCCTCATATGCGCCTTGACACTGAAGCTATTGCTGGACTGCCGTGCTTAGAAGAAGCACTTGACTACTTTCGTGATGCTGGTCTGCTCCACTTTGTGACAGACAAAGAACATTGGAATGAAGAGCTATTGCTTCAATTCTATGCCACTCTGCACATTCGAGGCTACTACAGAGACATCAAGACATGGGTTCTCGAGTGGATGACTTGAAATGTTCATCATGAAGCCAAAGCTATGGATATCATTGAGCTTACAGGCTAGCCACTCTCGAGAACTGTATGAACTCGACAATCACCTACACCGAATGTCAGAGAGAGTATCTTCCATAAGCCGTAACCCAATATGAGATGATGTTGAGCATGATGAAGCCTTTGCCATCCGATTTGAGTATCCCACACATTTCTTTGTTGAAGACCTTGAGTATCCGCCTCGAACCATATATCATATCATCAAAGTAACTCTATGGCTACCAAAGGACACTCATCACGCCAAGCTTGAAGGAGCTATGAAGACTTTGGTCTTCTACATTCTCAATGGCATCAGCTTCAACACTCGTGAATTCTTCATCGTGCAACTTGTCGCTTCGGCTCGACCTATTTGGTCTGAAGTTTTATGCTCCATGGGTTATGTGCCTCATCAGTTTACACTCATCATCAATTATCAGCCCTCCGCCGCAATCATATAATCTTTACGCCAGAGGTTGATATGTCGATTGATGCTATATACTCGCCCCTGCCAAGACGCCGCTTTGTCTTCAGAACATTGAGCATCAAAGCTTCACTCAGCCTATTGAAGGTGTTCAAGCAGCAACACGAATCTATCCACTGGCTGGTAACACTCGTCTGCCTCATAGAGCGCCCACTGAAGCCACTAAAAGCACCATTGCACAAAGGCCTCGGAAGCATTCTCGCGTTCTCAATGACCGAGAACTTCTTGTGGCCCTTCATCAGAAACATGATAAGCATCATTTCTGGCTCAAGAGACAGATGCAAAGCCTCTTGGTGGATGTCAAAATCGCATTCGCAACCTTGCCACCAAGAATGCCTTTGTTGCTCATGAAACCTGCCGGCGATCATGGAAGAGTTTGACCTTGCTCAGTGCTGAAGCAGATCTTCAAGACGATGGCTTCAATGAAAGATTCCAGTTCGACTCCACTCCTCCATGAACTGCTACCCTGTGTCGAACTCCATCTCTTGAAGACTTTGAATATTCCTCCTCTGCGGCAACGGTAAATGCCAGAGTGATCGATGATGAAGATGATGCTACTTCACCACCTCCTACTACTGCGCGCATCGACACTACACCAAGCTCGTCTGCACCGCCAACCAACGACGACAACCCTGCTGCTTCACCTACTCATGATGACGAGTAGACGCTCTCTATCTTCAAACCTTTTTGGTCCTTACTGACAAAAGGGGGAGAAGCGTATGAGTTGATAGTCTTCAAGCGGGTTCATATGGGCGGTTGCATTATATTTTGCTGCGTGCTTACAACTCTTGCGTTTTGAAACATTTGGTTCTTTGAGTTGTGACACCTAAACTTGATGGTCGTCTGCTACTTCTGCTACTCATTTGCTTTACTATGATGCGATGATAAATTCCGCATGTGCGATGATAACTTCCGCACTTAGATCATTCTGCAGACGTCCATTTTTCATATGCATGTCATTCTACTAGCTATATCATTTCATGCATGATGAATTATCTTCATAAGTTGAAGTGGATCTCCATAAGTACAACCTGCCATGTGCATTTGCATTCCAAAAGCAAATTACTTATATGCACATCTTCAGGGGGAGCCCTTACAGCTTATGAAAACAATTCCCTATCCTTACAATTTCACATACTTTATCCCCGTTGAAAACTTCAACCAGTTTGTCATCAAACACCAAAAAGGGGGAGATTGTAAGTGCATCTAGTGCCACCCCTAGTTGGTTTTGGAGTATTGATGACAAAGTTGGTTGAGGGACTAATGCATTTGTGAGAATTGCAGGATAACGCAGGTAGTGTCCCTCATTGATTCGGTTTACATACCGGAGATGACCCCTAAAAATGTATGAAGACATTGAAGACAATGGTGGTATGAGAAGATATTCATATTGAAGACTATGACATGAGAAGACATTGTGTGAAGACTATGGAGAGCGAAGACTGTGTGGTTTCGTTGTTTCATTTTCTTCTTTGTTGAGTCATAGGAACCACCGTACTGTTAAGTGGGGTCCAAGTGAACTAAGTCAGAGTGACTGAAGTGATGCTCAACTCAAATCCTATGTCTTCGAGCGATGACAATGAGAGCAAACCTTATCCAGAGCTGGATGAGTCAGCTTTGCTTGTAGCCCAAGTAAAGTTGCCGCGTGTGTTTGAAATCTGACCGTTGGAACACGTGTCAGTTCCTCAGTGACCCAGGGTCATTTTGGACAAATCAGGTCGGGTTGCCTAGTGGCTATAAATAGCCCACCCCCTACACCATAAATTGGTTGCTGCTCAAAGTTTGTACACGGCTTTTGTCATTTGAGAGCAACCCACCTTGAAGCATTTGAGAGGGAGAAATCCTTGCGAGGACAAAGCCCAAACACCCAGAGCCAAAGAGTGTTAGGCATCATCAAGTCTTTACGTGCTGTGACTCAAGACTTATTACACTTGAGGACTGTGAATCCTCCAATCGGTTAGGCGTCGCTGCTCGAGCATCCAAGAGTCATTGTGGATTGCCGGTGAACGAAGTCTGTGAAGGTTTGGAAGTCTCCCTTGAAGACTTACCAGAGTGATTGGGTGAGGACTGGGTGTCCTTAGCTCAAGGGGAATAAGGTGAAGACACGGTCTTCTGAGTTAAATCCCAGCCTCCCTAACCAGACGTATAGTTGTCACAACAACTGGAACTGGTCCAACAAATCCTGTGTCTTTAACAAGCAACTGGTTCTATCCCTTCCCATCCTTACTTTAGTTTGTCTTCGTGAAGTCATTGCCTATCTGTGTATCTGTTTGACTTCATTGCTTGGCTACTATTGTTGATTGGCTTCACACTATCTTCCATCTTGATCCTTACTACCTAACTGCTATTAGTCCTATACTTTCACATCATTACATACTTGACTATGGCTTGTTTAGGGTAGTTTATCTTCCGCTGCATATCAATTAGGTTGTTTCTGTTGTTTGTCTTTGAAACTTCCAAGTTTTGAAGACTTTCATAAAAATCGCCTATTCACCCCCCCTCTAGCCGATACTAGCACTTTCAGTACGACTACCTCAACCCCGTTCTCTTGAACGCTTCCGCTCGCAATCTACAAGGGTATGTAGATGCAATGTTCTCTCTCGTTGCTGGATGAACTCATAGATTGATCTTGGTGAACGTAGTTCTCTTTGCACGAGTAGAACACAATTTGTTGTGGGCGTAGATGTTGTCAACTTTCTTGCCACTACTAGTCTTATTTTGCTTCAGCGGTATAGTGGGATGAAGCGGCCCAGACCGACCTTACACGTACGCTTACGTGAGACAGGTTCCATCGACTGACATGCACTAGTTGCATAAGGTGGCTAGCGGGTGTCTGTCTCTCCCACTTTAGTTGGAGCGGATTCGATGAAAAGGGTCCTTATGAAGGGTAAATAGAAGTTGGCAAATCACGTTGTGGCTTTAACGTAGGTAAGAAAACGTTCTTGCTAGATCACCTATAGAAGCCACGTAAAAACTTGCAACAACAATTAGAGGACGTCTAACTTGTTTTTGCAGCAAGTGTTTTGTGATGTGATATGGCCAAAGTTGTGATGAATGATGAATGATATATATGTGATGTATGAGATCATGTTCTTGTAATAGGAATCACGACTTGCATGTCGATGAGTATGACAACCGGCAGGAGCCATATGAGTTGTCTTTAATTTTTGTATGACCTGCGTGTCATTGAAGAACGCCATGTAAACTACTTTACTTTATTGCTAAACGCGTTAGCCATAGAAGTAGAAGTAGTCGTTGGCGTGACAACATCATGAAGACACGATGATGGAGATCATGATGATGGAGATCATGGTGTCATGCCGGTGACGAAGATGATCATGGAGCCCCGAAGATGGAGATCAAAGGAGCTATATGATATTGGCCATATCATGTCACTATTATGATTGCATGTGATGTTTATCATGTTTTTCCATCTTGTTTACTTAGAACGACGGTATTAAGTAAGATGATCCCTCATGATAATTTCAAGAAAAGTGTTCCCCCTAACTGTGCACCGTTGCGAAGGTTCGTTGTTTCGAAGCACCACATGATGATCGGGTGTGATAGATCCTAACGTTCGAATACAACGGGTGTAAGCCAGATTTACACACGCAATACCCTTAGGTTGACTTGACAAGCCTAGCATGTAAAGACATGGCCTCGGAACATGGAAGACCGAAAGGTCGAGCATGAGTCGTATAGTAGATACGATCAACATAAAGATGTTCACCGATGTTAGCTAGTCCGTCTCACGTGATGATCGGACACGGCCTAGTTGACTCAGATCATGTTTCACTTAGATGAATAGAGGGATGTCTGTCTAAGTGGGAGTTCATACATAATTTGATTAGATGAACTTAATTATCATGAACTTAGTCTAAATTCTTTACAATATGTCTTGTAGATCAAATGGCCAACGCTCATGTCCACCTGAACTTCAACGCATTCCTAGAGAAAACGTAGCTGAAAGACGATGGCAGCAACTATACGGACTGGGTCCGGAACCTGAGGATCATCCTCATAGCTGCCAAGAATGACTATGTCCTAGAAGCGCCGCTGGGTGAAGCACCAATCCCAGAGAACCAAGACGTTATGAACGCTTGGCAGTCTCGTGCTGACGATTACTCCCTCGTTCAGTGCGGCATGCTTTACAGCTTAGAACCGGGGCTCCAAAAGCGTTTTGAGTACCATGAAGCATATGAGATGTTCAAGGAGCTGAAAATGGTTTTCCAAGCTCATGCCCGGGTCGAGAGATATGAAGTCTCCGACAAGTTCTTTAGCTATAAGATGGAGGAAAACAATTCTGTTAGTGAGCACATACTCAAGATGCCGGGGTTGCACAACCGCTTGACGCAGCTGGGAGTTAATCTCCCGGATGACGCGGTCATTGACAGAATTCTCCAGTCGCTTCCACCAAGGTACAAGAGCTTTGTGATGAACTTTAATATGCAGGGGACGGAAAAGACCATTCCTGAGGTATATTCAATGTTGAAATTAGCAGAGGTAGAGATCAAAAAGGAACATCAAGTGTTGATGGTGAATAAAACCACTAAGTTCAAGAAGGGCAAGGGTAAGAAGAACTTCAAGAAGGACGGCAAGGAAGTTGCCGCTACCGTAAGCCAGATTGCCGTGAAGAAGTCAAGAAATGGACCCAAGCCTGAGACTGAGTGCTTTTATTGCAAGGGAAGTGGTCACTGGAAGCGGAACTGCCCCAAGTACTTAGCGGACAAGAAGGCCAGCAAAACAAAAGGTATATGTGATATACATGTAATTGATGTGTACCTTGCCAGTGCTCGTAGTAGCTCCTGGATATTTGATACCGGTGCGGTTGCTCATATTTGTAACTCAAAGCAGGAGCTGCGGAATAAGCGGAGACTGGCGAAGGACGAGGTGACGATGCACGTCGGGAATGGTTCCAAGGTTGATGTGATCGCCGTCGGCACGCTACCTCTACATTTACCTACGGGATTAGTTTTGAACCTCAATAATTGTTATTTAGTACCAGCTTTGAGCATGAACATTGTATCAGGATCTCGTTTAATTTGAGATGGCTACTTATTTAAATCCGAGAATAGTGGTTGTTCTATTTATATGAGTGATATGTTTTATGGTCATGCCCCGCTGGTGAATGGTTTGTTCTTAATGAATCTCGAGCGTAATGTTACACATATTCATAGTGTGAATACCAAAAGATGTAAATTGATAACGATAGTCCCACATACTTGTGGCACTGCCGGCTTGGTCACATTGGTGTCAAGCGCATGAAGAAGCTCCATGCTGATGGACTTTTAGAGTCTCTAGATTATGAATCGTTTGACACATGCGAGCCATGCCTCATGGACAAGATGACCAAGACTCCGTTCTCCGGAACAATGGAGCGAGCAACCAACTTATTGGAAATCATACGTACTGCTGTGTGCGGTCCAATGAGTGTTGAGGCTCGCGGAGGATATCGTTATGTTCTCACTCTCACTGATGACTTGAGTAGATATGGGTATGTCTACTGGATGAAACACAAGTCTGAGACCTTTGAAAAGTTCAAGGAATTTCAGAATGAGGTAGAGAATCAACGTGACCGAAAGATAAAGTTCTTACGATCAGATCATGGGGGTGAATATGTAAGTCACGAATTTGGGACGCACTTAAGGAAATGTGGAATCGTTTCACAACTCACGCCGCCTGTAACACCTCAGCGAAATGGTGTGTCCGAACGTCGTAATCGCACTCTATTGGATATGGTGCGATCTATGATGTCACTTACTGACTTACCACTATCATTTTGGGGATACGCTCTAGAGACAGCTACATTCACTTTAAATAGGGCACCGTCTAAATCCGTTGAGACGACACCGTATGAATTATGGTTTAAGAAGAAACCTAAGCTGTCGTTTCTAAAAGTTTGGGGATGCGATGCTTATGTCAAGAAACTTCAACCTGAGAAGCTCGAACCCAAGTCGGAAAAATGCGTATTCATAGGATACCCTAAGGAAACCATAGGGTATACTTTATACTTAAGATCCGAAGGCAAGATCTTTGTTGCCAAGAACGGGTCCTTTCTGGAGAAAGAGTTTCTCTCGAAAGAATTAAGAGGGAGGAAAGTAGAGCTTGATGAAGTACTGCCTCTTGAAATGGTGAGTCGCGCAACTCAGGAAGATGTTCATGTGTTGCGTGCGCCGACAAGAGAGGAGGTTAATGATGATGATCAAGATGCTTCGGATCAAGATCCTACTGAACTTTGAAGGTCCACAAGGACACGTTCCGCACCAGAGTGGTACGGCAATCCTGTCTTGGAAATCATGATGTTGGACAACGGTGAACCTTCAAACTATGAAGAAGCGACGACGGGCCCCGATTCCAACAAATGGCTTGAAGCCATGCAATCCGAGATAGGATCCATGTATGAAAACAAAGTGTGGACTTTGACAGACTTGCCCGATGATCGGCAAGTGATAGAAAACAAATGGATCTTTAAGAAGAAGACAGACGCGGATGGTAATGTCACCATATATAAAGCTCGACTTGTCGCTAAGGGTTATCGACAAGTTCAAAGGATTGACTACGACGAGACATTCTCTCCCGTAGTGAAGCTGAAGTCCGTCCGAATCATGTTAGCAATTGCCGCATACTATGATTATGAGATATGGCAGATGGACGTCAAAATGGCATTCCTTAATGGTCACCTTAAGGAAGAACTGTATATGATGCAGTCGGAAGGTTTTGTCGACCCTAAGAATGCTAACAAGGTATGTGAGGGAGTCCTGGACTAGGGGGTGTCTGGACAGCCGGACTATCAATATCCGCCGGACTCCCAGACTACGAAGATAGAAGATTGAAGACTCCGGCTCGTGTACGGAAGGTACTTTCCTTGGCGTGGAAGGCAAGCTTGGCAATACGGATATGTAGATCTCCTACCATTGTAACCGACTCTGTGTAACCCTAGGCTCTCCGGTGTCTATATAAACCGGAGGGCCTTAGTCCGTAGGACGAACATGACATCTCAACAATCATACCATAGGCTAGCTTCTAGGGTTTAGCCTCTTTGATATCGTGGTAGATCTACTCTTGTACTACCCATATCATCAATATTAATCAAGCGGGACGAGGGTTTTACCTCCATCGAGAGGGCCCGAACACAGGTAAAACATTGTGCCCTCGTCTCTTGTTACCATCCGCCTAGACGCACGATTCGGGACCCCTACCGAGATCCGCCGGTTTTGACACCGACATTGGTGCTTTCATTGAGAGTTCCTCCGTGCGCCCCGATAGGCTCGATGGCATCTTCAACCATCAACGCTGTCCGTGGTGAGACTTTTCTCCCGGACAGATCTTCAGATTCGGGCGGCTTTGCTGCGGGCCAATTCTCTTGGCCATCTGGAGCAGATCGAAAGCTACGCCCCTGGCCGTCAGGTCAGATTCGGAAGCTTGAACTTCACGGCCGATGACCGCGGAGACTTGATCTTCGACGGACTCGAGCCACAGCCAAGCGCGCCACACTGTGATGATGGGCATGATCAAGCTCTCCCGCCGGACAGTGCTTTGGTGGCCGCACTCGGATCCGCTCCGGCCACTAGCCCGGAGCCGATTGCCCATGTCGAGGGCCGGTGGATAGACGCCGCCCTGGGGGCTTCAACATCCACGGCGATGGAGCCGAATACCAATCTTGTCCCCTACGAAACTCGTGATCCCGAGGCGCCGGACTCCTCGCCGGACTCCGAGCCTCCCGCACCCCTACCAATTAAACCGGATTGGGCACCGGTTATGGAATTCACCACCGCGGACATCTTCCAGCACTCGCCTTTTGGCGATATCCTGAATTCTCTGAAGCATCTCTCGCTATCAGAGAATCTGGCCGGACTATGGCGGGACGGTTGGAGTTCTGGACAACGAAGAAATTGAGCCCACCCACCACCCACTTTATAGCCACCGTCAAGATTTAACCGACATGCTAGACTTCGACTCGATGACATCGACGCTATGGACGGCGATGCCGGAGGCGAACAGACCCAGCGCCCACTGTGGCTCGGAAGGCCACCTCGTCATACGACGTCTACATGGTGGATACCCAAAAGAAGGGATGGCGAAAAAGCAGCGGAGGAAGATTCTCTAAAGAAGCAGCCCAAACGCGCGGCGTCGGGCGCCGCCTAAATCCCGCCACACAGAAGAATGGAGATTCCGCACGGAGACAATAACACCGGAGAGTGCCGAAGACGATCCCTCCTCGCAAGACTCAGCGCGGGAGGACGCAGGCAAGCCCTCACGACAGGGCGCCAAACGAAGGGGTTGAGGACGATAACTATATGCCTCCTCCAAGACGGCGAGCCTCAACGATGACGAATTCGTCATACCCGAGGATCCCGTCGAACAAGAGCGCTTCAGGCGCAGGCTCATAGCCACGGCAAATAGCCTAAAGAAAAAGCAGCAACAGCTTCAAGCTGATCAAGATCTGCTAGCCGATCGATGGACCGAGGTCCTCGTAGCCGAAGAGTATAAACTCGAACTCCCCTCCAAAAGTTACCCAAGACGCAAGCTGCTCCCTCGATTAGAGGAGGAAGCATACATACCTTTATCACCAGCGCACGACATGGCTGACCGACCGCCCCACGGTCGCGGCAGAGAGGCATTCAAGGCCCCAGCCAAGACCGTACCCCGACATCGATCCAGGAGTACGAAGCCAAAAGGGAACGCGCCGGACATGCAAGACATCTTGGAGGACAAAGCAAGGCAATCCAGATCCATCTATGGATCACGTGGGCGCCCTACGATTCAAGACGAATACCGTCGCGCCGGACATAACACCGGCCGAGCCGAACACAGTAGACAGCGCTCCCTCGAGTTGCGCCGCGATATTGCTCAATACTGGCGCCAGACACCCGTTATGCTTCATCGATGAAGTAATGGATCACCAGATCCCGAAGGGTTCAAACCCGTGAACATCGAATCCTACGATGGTACAACAGACCCGCGGTGTGGATCAAGATTATCTTCTCCACATCCATATGGCCCGCGCGACGATCTGCATGCCATCAAATATCTCCCGCTCAAGCTTAAAGGACCAGCTCGGCATTGGCTTAACAGCCTGCCCGCAGAGTCGATTGATTTGGGAAGACACGAGGCCGCGTTCCTTGATAACTTCCAAGGTACATACGTGCGACCACCGACGCCGATGACCTAAGCCATATTATTCAGCAGCAGATTTAATCGCCGACAGTTACGACGCGGTTCTTGACGAAGAAAAATCAAATCATCGACCGTCCGGATGCGGAGGCCCTCGCCGCCTTCAAACACAACATCCGGGACGAATGGCTAGCCCGCACAGGGCAGGAGAAGCGAAATCCATGGCAGCCCTCACATCATTAATGACCCGCTTTTGCGCGGGAGAGGATAGCTGGCTAGCCCGCAGCAATAATCTCCGCAAAAATTCTGGCAGCACGGACTCCAAGGACAATCACGGCAGGTCGCGTCGAATCAAAAACAAACGCCGTACTAACGGCGACGACAAAGAGGATACGGCAGTCAATGCCGGATTCCGAGGCTCCAAACCCGGTCAACGGAAGAAGCCATTCAAAAGAACAACTCCGGGCCCATCCAATCTGGACAGAATACTCGACCGCTCATGCCAGATACATGGCACCCCTGAAAAGCGAGCTAATCACACCAATAGAGACTGTTGGGTGTTCAGGCAGGCTGGCAAGTTAATTGCCGAACACAATGACAAGGGGCTAAATAGCGACGACGAGGAAGAGACCCGGCCGCCGAACAACAGAGGACAGAAGGGTTTCCCCCCGCAAGTGCGGACGGTGAATATGATTTACGTGACCCATATACCCAAGAGGGAGAGGAAGCGCGACCACGGACGCCTATGCGATGGAGCAGTCGCCCAAGTTCAATCCATGGTCCTCCTGTCCGATCACTTTCGATCGACGAGACCATCCGACTAGCATACGCCATGGCGGATTCGCCGCATTGGTCCTAGACCCAATCGTCGATGGATTTCACCTCACAAGAGTCCTGATGGACGGCGGCAGCAGCCTGAACCTGCTTTATCAGGACACAATGCGCAAAATGGGCATAGACCCATCCAGGATCAAACCTAGTAAGACAACCTTTAAAGGTGTCATCCTGTGTTGAAGCCAACAGACAGAGCTCTGTCACACCGAAGTGGTCTTCGGATCCCGGATAATTTCGAAGCGAAGAGTTAATCTTCGATATAGTCCCGTTCCGTAGCGGCTATCATGCCCTGCTCGGACGCACCGCGTTTGCAAAATTCAACGCGGTGCCGCATTATGCATACCTAAAGCTCAAGATGCCGGGCCCTCGTGGAGTCATTACGGTCAATGGGAATACGGAACGCTCCCTCCGAACGGAGGAACATACAGCGGCTCTCGCGGCGGAAGTACAGAGCAGCCTCCTACGGCAACTCTCTAGTCCGGCAACTAAAAGCCGGACGATTAAAAGCGCCCGAGCAACACTAACCAAGACCACCTGGCGCGATCGGAGCACGCGTAGCAATGCGGCCCCCACCCTCGCCCGCGTATGATCACAAGAATAACACTCCGCGTACATCATTACGCTTTGGAGATACCATGGGCGCAGGGGCGGGGCTTAAACTCAAGGATTGAAGAGTGTGGCTCGACCACACAGGGTCGTGCTAGCGCCCCCTTGGTGTTATTTTTATCTTTTCTTTTTATATATGCAGGACTCTACCAAATAGAAGCCCTGCCCGATGGCTTAACTTGCGAACTTACGATACAACAATCGGGGATTAAAGAAGGCTGCATTTAACACTCGTGTGGTCTCCATTACGAGCATTAAATTCAATTACATACACCAAGTCTGCAGCTTATCCCTGGAGGGGGACATGTTAATTTAGTCCGAATCCCTTGCTTACCGCACTATTTGTATCAGTCCGCTTTATTAGCAGACCTTCTGTCATAAATAACACAACACTTCCCTTTTTGCAAACTTATTACCTTTTCATGGCAATTGCGTTATTCTTTACAAATGTTCACTATATGACATATTGCACCCGTACACTTTGGTACGGCCGAATACACCAGGGGCTTCTGTTCCCCATATTATGCTATGATTAAGTCCGAACACTTTCACAAGTGCGGCACCCCGAACTTATAGCATTATATGAATCAGCTCCGAATCATGTCTTGGGTCAATAGTTGGGTTTGCCCGGCTCCTATGTTTTGGTGCCTTACGTTCCGTTCCGTCGGCTAAGGTAGCACTAGGAGAACCATCTGCGATTGCGCCCGGTTTAGCCGGGTTAACGCCTCGAGGAGAAAGCTAAAACGGCGGCATGATAAGGCGAGAGACCGGTCGCTGTTCGAGAGGTTCTTTCGGGTCCTTAAAGGCTCATGCCGCTTCGAGCGAAGTTCCGGATGATGTCCGACGAAGGCGTGGATAGCGCCCCGGATTCGGTCTTCCGAATACCAGGGGCTTCGCCGAAATTTAAAATTATAGAATTCTATGGCTAAGTGAGAGTGTTCAAGCATTATAAGTCCGGTCGCCTTGTTCGTCGTGTTGAGCGCCTCCCTAGATGGACCCAAAGATGGGAACAAGAGTGCTCAAGTTTATCACCGAACACCCCAGCACTCGTGGCTCGGGGGCTGAAGCCAACGACTTGCCATCTCTCAGATTTAACAAACGGCCGCACAGAAGGTAATATTTTAAATTAAACAAAAGCGTTGCTCATAGCGCATATAAACGAAGTTCTCGGCGCACAGGATAAACATACAGCGAGTTCACTCAAGGATTACATTAAGGGGGCACTCATCCGCAATATCGCGGGCTCCCTTCAGGACAACTTTATAATATCGCCCGCGCGGCGGTGCTCCTTGCCCGGCGGCGGCGGATCCGTGAGAAGCTTCTCCGCATCCAGCTTGCCCCATTGCACCTTTATGCGGGCAAGGGCTCGACGAGCACCTTCAATGCAGGCGGATCGCTTGATCACATCCAGCCTTGGGCACGCATCAACTAGCCGCCGCACTAGGCCAAAGTAGCTGCGGCGAGGCCTGCCCGGCCTAACCGGATTGTGAGGCCCTTCATGGCCTCTTCAGCTACCTTGTGGAGTTCGACCAGCTGCTTCAGCTGGTCGCTTGGGGGCACCGGATGGCCGGCCTTAGCATACTGAGACCAGAAGACCTTCTCCGTTGAGCTCCCCTCCTCGCCACGATAGAACGCAGCGGCATCAGACGCACTACGCGGCAGATCTGCAAATGCCCCTGGAGAGCTCCGAATTCGGGTAAGTATCCGGTAATTTACATTAACATGCTTGCTCGCATGAAAACGCCTTACCCGCTGCTATCTTCCTCATGTCCTCTATTTCCATATGGGCCCTCGGGCCTCGGCCTTGGCGGACTCGGCCCATCGAGAGCTGAGGCAAGCTCGGACTCGAGTCTTGAGTCACGCCCAAACTCTCATGCTTTTTCATGAGAGCTTGGAGCTCTTGCCGAACTTCCGCCACCAGCCGCTTGCTTTTCTCGCTCAGTCCGTTTCAGGGCAGATTATGCTCGCCACGGACACGGCATCCTTGAGGGCTGCCACCTCGTTAGGGGCCCCTGCATTGCACATATTATCCTCGCTTATCTTGTTTGCAACCAAAACCCTTTCTCAGAAGGTGCAAATTTAAAGTGGTGTTATTCACCTTCTTTTCCTTGAGCATCCTCTTGGCATGGCCGAGCTCTTGCTCCGACCGCCAAGGTCCTTCTTAGCACCTCGACCTCCGCTGCACGCGGCAGAGGTCAACAGCAGCAGCCTGCAAACCCATATTGACATATTTTAGAAACCTGCAGATATCTTGTTAAAGATCCTTAGTCCGCTTTTCTTTCCAACACGGACTAAGCATCGAGGCTACTTGTCTATGCGGTATTATATTGCTTAATTTTAAACTTCTTACCTCAAAGCCTGTTAGAAGGCTGTTGCAGGCTTCGGTCAACCCGCCCTTGGCGAGCTGGACCTTCTCAATCACCGCACTCATGAGAGTGCGGTGTTCTTCCTCGATGAAGGCGCCTTGAGCGCCTCAAGAGGTTGTCCGTGCCCCGGTTGGGACGGAGGCTGCCGGCGTCACGGTCCTGCCCCTCCTTCGAGGGGGCTGCTTGCCGGACTCTGGAACCGCTACAGGTTCCGGAGTAGAGTCCGGCACAAAGTCCGGGAGGCTGCCTGACGGCGCCCGTGAGCCTCCTCTGGCGCGCCCCCTATGGGATTCCGCCTCGTCGTCTTGGCGTGTGGGGTAGAGGCGTCGGGATGGAATTACATCCGACGGCGCTAACGACCCGCTCATCGAGTCGGGAAAGTCGTCACCCGCCGGGCTACAGAAACAGTGCGGCATTAGAAGGACACTGCGTGACATATTATAATACGGCTTATGAATGATCCGGATACTTACGATCTTGCCGGACGCCGGGCCCTTGGAGGCCACTCTTCCTCGCCAACGCTGATGTTGGCGAAACTGTCCGGGGAGATGGTTCTCCCCTCTTGACCCTCGCCGCCCGATTGGGGAGGCCTTCCTCTTCTTCTCTCCCTCCTCCGGGAGAGAGTATTCCTCCTCCTCCTCGTCTTCGGGGAAGGAGTCCTCGTCGTCGTCGTCAGACGCTTGATTGCGGGAACTCTTTCGAGTCCCCGCGGCCACCTTCTTGGCCTTCTTCTCCGGCACCACGTACGGTGCCGGGACCAGCAGCCTCGCTAGACGGGCATTCACTGGTTCTTCTGGCATGGGAGCTAGGCTGATAAGCAGCTCGGCCTTCTCCATCCATTCCTGTCAAAGGAAGAGGCAGATTAAAAACCTCGCTAGAGTCAATCTAATTACTACAAGTGTCCCGTAATGGGGTCGAATCACTTACCCCGTTAGACGGAGACTGCAAGCTGAATCCGCGGTCTTTGGTCGCGGATATGGGCGCATCAGTGCTCTTGAACAGCACCTCCGGGCCCCTTCAGATGTTGTATCAAGAGCCCGCCAACGCCTGGTGCTGTTCGGATTAAACTCCCACAGATTAAATGCCCTTTCTTGGCATGGGAGAATCCGCCGGAGGAGCATGACTGGACTACGCCGACGAGCCGGAGCCCATTGCTCACCAGCTTCTTGATGCAGGTTCAAGTCCCGTCACCTCCACGGGTCACCCCAATCGCAAGCCCTTCTCTTTCCGTGAGGTGAGCTGCGTGGGGATTCCAGATCTAAATTCGGGGCCGCCGCCCATGTAGGCTCGCTGCTCGGTGATATAGAACCACCCCGATTGCCACCCTTGACGGAGTCCACGAAGGTCCCTTCTAGTTAAGGGACGTTGGGCAGCTTGCCCAACATAGCGCCTCAAGATTCCGCTTTGTGTCCCTTCACGATCTTCGCTTGACGTTGAAGGTATTGAGCCACAGGCCGAAGTGGGGCCGGATGCAGAGAAAGGCCTCGCACACGACGATAAACGCCGAGATGTTGAGGACAAATTCGGCGCCAGATCGTGGAAATCCAGGCCGTTGTAGAACATGATCCCCCGGACGAATGGATGGAGCGGGAAGCCCAGTCCACGGAGGAAGTGGGGAAGGAAAACAACCCTCTCGTGAGGTCCTGGGGTCGGAATGAGCTGCCCTACGTCGGGCAGCCGATGCGCGATGTTTCCGGAAAGGTATCCGACGTTGCGCAGCTTGGTGATGTCCTCCTCCTTGGCGGTGGAGGTCATCCACTTGCCTCCCCCTCCGGACATGTTCGGAGAAGGGTCGAGGCGGAATGCGCGAGCTTGAGCGTTGGAGCTTGGGTTCGCAGGGATGGATGAGCAAAGGAGGAAGAAGGCGTAGGTGAGAAGGTAAAACCTTATCCCTTATATATAGGCGGACAGAACTATGCGTCCCTCGCCGGCCTGGTAAAACTCGCTTATCTCCCAAGCGCCACCATCAATGGCGCGGTCGGGTTACCCACGCACGTATTGATGAGAATCCCGAATAAAGGGGAACACGATCTCTGCTTTGACAGGACGTGCCAAGGAAACCGCCGCTAAACGTGTCAAGTGGTACAAGAATTCAAACAAAGGCTTGGTGCGGCGTGATGTCATGCCGCATAATACGCCGCCAGATTGGATTGGTGTATATGTTTTATTCTCTCTACGTTGGAATGTGGAAATTATTTTGCGAGCGGACACTATCCGGTGTTCATTATCTTCTCCGGACTATTCAAGGGAGGAACCCGCCTTGCAATGCCGAACATTATGCACGCCGGACTTATCGTCATTGAAGACTGGTTCAGGGCTACCGAGGAGTCTGGACTAGGGGTGTCCGGATAGCCGGACTATCGATATCCGCCGGACTCCCAGACTACGAAGATAGAAGATTGAAGACTCCGGCTCGTGTCCGGAAGGTACTTTACTTGGCGTGGAAGGCAAGCTTGACAATACGGATATGTAGATCTCATACCATTGTAACCGACTCTGTGTAACCCTAGCCTCTCCGGTGTCTATATAAACCGGAGGGCTTTAGTCCGTAGGACACAACATTACATCTCAACAATCATACCATAGGCTAGCTTCTAGGGTTTAGCCTCATCGATCTCGTGGTAGATCTACTCTTGTACTACCCATATCATCAATATTAATCAAGCAGGACGTAGGGTATTACCTCCATCGAGAGGGCCTGAACCTGGGTAAAAACATTGTGTCCCTCGTCTCCTATTACCATCCGCCTAGACGCACAGTTCAGGACACCCTACCCGAGATCCGCCGGTTTTGACACCGACACTCCTCCTTTTGAGCTGAAACTTTGTGAAGACAGTCTTCTTAGTAACTGATCATCCTCAGCCAAAACTCACGCCCATTAGCCATGTGCATTTCCCGTACTTCTAATCAAACACTTGGCTGCTAATTCATGTTTGAGCATCGATCGGTCTCCTCGTGAGAATCTTATGTTGTAATTTTCTTCCTAGCACCTACCTGGGGAGTGCCCAACCCACTAGGCATTCCTAGGCCGGCCATAACGCAGGGCAACGCAACAGTCACGCGGTGACTACGCGGCAGGCATGCGAGTTTACGCGCTCTAGAGTTGGGGCCCTCGGCCACCGTCCAAACCTCAACGTATCGCCACCAAACCATGTATTTCTGATTAAATAGGTACTTATGTACCTAGAAATGATTTTTTGGAAAAAATAAAGAGCAAACTACGAGGCAGCTACAATTCAAATTTAACCCGCTTCCTTCTGAAGCAGCGGAAATTTGTCTTTTTCACGAGAGGTGGATCAAATCTTTTGACACCCAACCATTTGCTCATTTGTGCACTAAATATTGCCTAATATTTTAGAAAATTTATTTGGTCCATTATTGCAACAAATATATGGTAGGTCCTTCACAAAAAAACCTCATTTTGGGCTCTCAAAAAATGGAAAATGATTTTTTCGTTCAAAGAAAATGAAAACTTCCTTAGGCAACATTGGTTGCTATTACAATATGCACCCTTGTGCACGATATGAGATCATTTTAACAAACTATGTCATGAATGTGGCCATAAGATTGATCATTTGGCTTGAATGCCATTGATCTCCACACATGATAGCTCGTTTCTGAGAACACTTTTTTAAAAGAATTATCGTATTACAAGTTTATAATTTTTCCTGGTAACTTGGCCACATATAATGACACAATGCGAAGGTTTTGCAGTTTTTTGAATTTTTTTTTGAATTTTTTATGCCCGTTTCAAAATGCGGTTAAAACGGCGGGAATGACCGTTCCTACCTAGTGGTTGAATCTTGGATTTTTGGTGTTTCTCTGATTAAATAGATACTCATGTACCTATAAATGATTTTTGGAAAAAAATAAAGAGCGAATTATGAGGCAACTGTAGTTCAAATTTGACCCGCTTCCTACTGAATCGACAGAAGTTTGTCTTTTTCACCAGAGGTGGATCAAATCTTTTGACACCCAACCATTTGGTCATTTGTACATTAAATATGGTCTAATACTTTAGAAAATTTATTTGGTCCAATTTTGCAACAAATATATGGTAGGTCCTTTACAAAAAACCTCATTTTGGGTTCTCGAAAAATGGAAAATGATTTTTTTGTTCAAAGAAAATGAAAACTTCCTTAGGCAACATTGTTTGCCATTCCAGTATGCACCCTTGTGCATGATATGAGATCATTTTAACAAACTATGTCATGAATGTGGCCATAAGATTGATCATTTGGCTTGAAAGCCATGATTCTTCACACAAGATAACTCATCTCTGAGAACACTTTTTTAAAATAATTACCGTATTACTAGTTTATTATTTTTAATGGTAACTTGGCCACATATACTGACACTGTGTGAATGTTTTCCAATTTTTTGATTTTTTTTTTAATTTTTTATGCCCGTTTTAAAATGCGGTCAAAACGACGGGCATGACCGTTCCTAGCTAGTGGTTGGATCTTGGAAAACTTTTGGTGTTTCTCTGATTAAATATATACTTGTGTACCTAGAAATGATTTTTGGAAAAAATAAAGAGCAAACTATGATGCAGCTACAGTTCAAATTTGACCCGTTTCGTACTGAATTGGCGGAAATTTGTCTTTTTCACCAGAGGTGGATCAAAACTTTTGACACCAAACCATTTGGTCAATTATGCATTAAATATGGCCTAGTATTTTAGGAAATTGATTTGGACCAATTTTGCAACAAATATATGGTAGGTCCTTCACAAAAAAACTCATTTTGGGCACTCGAAAAATGGAAAATTGATTTGTCGTCCAAAGAAAAAGAAACTTCCTTAGGCAACATTGTTTGCCATTCAAAGATGCACCCTTGTGCACAGTATTAGGTTATATAATTCCACAATGCGAAGGTTTTCAGTTTTTATTTTATTTCCTATGCCTATTTCAAAACACGACCAAAACGGCAGGCATGACCGTACGTAGCTAGGTTTTGAATCTTGGAAAACTTTTGGTGTATCTCTTATTAAATATGTACTTTTGTACCTAATTTTTTTTGCAAAAAGTAAAGAGCAAACTATGTGATGGTTGTAGTTCAAATTTGACCCGTTTTCTACTAAATCGGCAGAAATTTGTCAATTTGATGGGAGATCGACGAAAAGTTTTTAACACACAATCATCTGGTTATTGGACATAAATATGGTCTAATATTGTTGAAATATGAAATGTTGCCATTTTGCATTTAATATTTGATAGGTTTTTTACATTGATGAAAAATATATAAGAGAACTAAAGAAGAAACACAATTATGTGTGCTTATTTCTCATTGGTGGAGCCACTTGTGCCATGGATTGATGACATGGCACATATCCATCCATCCTTCTATCTCATCATCCCACATCCATCCATCCACCTATCCATTCCCCACGGCAAACTCTCTCTGTCTCCACCTCACCACAAACTCCTCTCTGTCTCCACCCCTCCCCCCTTCTAGATCACCGCCGCTGCCACCTTCCCATCAGCTCCACCGACAAGCCCTTCCTCACCACATCCATGGCCTCCCTGCGCCCTTCCTCACCGCATCGCCACCCAGACCCCCTCCCTTCCCCACCGAATCGCACCCCAAGCCACCTCCCTTCCCTAACCCTACACTCGTACCTCAACCTGCGCCGCAACCCGCGTTATCTCCATGGTGGTGTGCATTGCTACCTCTTGAGCACTACGTTGGTTTTCCCTTGAAGAGGAAAGGGTGATGCAGCAAAGTAGCGTAAGTATTTCCCTCAGTTTTGAGAACCAAGGTATCAATCCAATAGGAGGCTCCTCAAAAGTCCCACGCACCTACACAAACAAACAAGAACCTCGCAACCAACGCGATAAAGGGGTTGTCAATCCCATCACGGAAACTTGCAAAAGCGAGATCTGATAGAGATAAAATGATAAGATAAATATTTTTGGTATTTTTATGATATAGATTGGAAAGTAAAGATGCAAATAAAAGTAGATGGGAAACTTATATGATAAAAGATAGACCCAGGAGCCATAGGTTTCACTAGTGGCTTCTCTCAAGACAGCATAAGTATTACGGTGGGTGAACAAATTACTGTCGAGCAATTGATAGAAAAGTGCATAGTTATGAGATTATCTAGGCATGATCATGTATATAGGCATCACGTCCGCAACAAGTAGATCGAAAGATTTCTGCATCTACTACTATTACTCCACACATCGACCGACTCCTACCTGCATCTAGAGTATTAAGTTCATAAGAACAGAGTAACACATTAAGAAAGATGACATGATGTAGAGGGATAAACTCATGCAATATGATATAAACCCCATATTTTTATCCTCAATGGCAACAATACAATGCGTGCCTTGCTGCCCCTGCTGTCACTAGGAAAGGGCACCGCAAGATTGAACCCAAAGCTAAGCACTTCTCCCATTGCAAGAAAGATCAATCTAGTAGGCCAAACCAAACTGATAATTTGAAGAGACTTGCAAAGATAACCAATCACACATAAAAGAATTCAGAGAAGACACAATTATTTCTCATAGATAAACTTGATCATAAACCCACAATTCATCGGATCTCGACAAACACACCACAAAAAGAGTTACATTGAATAGATCTCCAAGAAGATCGGGGAGAACTTTGTATTGAGATTCAAAGAGAGAGAAGAAGCCAACTATGGACCCGAAGGTCTGTGGTAAACTACTCACAACTCATCGTAGAGGCCTTGGAGATGATGTAGAGGCCCTTCGTTGTCGATTCCCCCTCCGGCGGAGTGCCAGCGAAGGCTCCAAGATCGGATCTCATGGATATAGAAGGTTGCGGCGGTGGAAATAGTTTTTGTGGTGCTCCTGGATGTTTTCGGGGTACGTGGATATATATAGGCGAAGGAGGTAGGTCAGGGGAGCCACAAGGGGCCCACGAGGGTGGGGGGCGCACCGGGCACCCTTGTGGCCGCCTCGTTTAGTTCTTGACGTCCACTCCAAGTCTCCTGGATTGCGTTTGTTCCAAAAAGATTGCTCCCGAAGGTTTCATTCCATTTGGACTCCGTTTCATATTCCTTTACTTCGAAACACTGAAATAGGCAAAAAAAAACCCAGCAATTCGGGCTGGGCCTCCGGTTAGTAGGTTAGTCCCAAAAATGATATAAAAGGGTAAAGTAAAGCCCATGACCATCCAAAACGGGAAATATAATAGCATGTAACAATCAAAAATTATAGATACGTTGGAGACGTATCAAGCATCCCCAAGCTTATTTCCTGCTTGTCCTCGAGTAGGTAAATGATAAAAACAGAATTTTTGATGTGCAATGCTACCTATCATAATTCTCAATGTAATTTTCTTTATTTTGGCATGAATGTTCAGATCCAAATGATTCAAGATAAAAGCTCATAAAACATAAAAATAGTAATACTTCAAGCATACTAACAAGTAATCATGTCTTATCAAAATAGCATAGCCAAAGAAAGCTTATCCCTACAAAATAGTATAGTTAGGCCATGCTTCATTTTGATTACACAAAATACTACCATCATGCACAACCCCGGTTTCAGCCAAGCAATTGGTTCATACTTTTTAACGTGCTTCAGCTCTTTCAACTCTTACGCAATACATGAGCGCAAGCCTTGGACATAGCACTATATGTGGAATAGGGTGGTGGTTGTGAAGACAAAAAGGGAGAAGATAATCTCACATCAACTAGGCGTATCAACGGGCTATGGAGATGCCCATTAATAGATATCAATGTGAGTGAGAAGGGATTGCCATGCAACAGATGCACTAGAGCTATAAATATATGAAAGCTCAACAAAAGAAACTAAGTGGGTGTGCATCCAACTTGCTTGCTCTCGAAGACCTAGGGCATTGAGGAAGCCCATCATTTGAATATACAAGCCAAGTTCTATAATGAAAAATTCCCACTAGTATATGAAAGTGACAACATAGGAGACTCTCTATCATGAAGATCATGGTGCTACTTTGAAGCACAAGTTTGGAAAAAAAGATAGTAGCATTGTCCCTTCTTTCTTTTCTCTCATTTCATTTTTTCTTTTCTTTTTTTCTCTTTTTTTATTTTGTGGGCTTCTTTGGCCTCTTTTTTTGTATGGGCTTCTTTGGCCTCTTTTATTTTTATAAAGTCCGAAGTCTCATCCCGACTTGTGGGGGAATCATAGTCTTCATCATCCTTTCCCCACTTGGGACAATGCTCTAATAATGAAGATCATCACACTTTTATTGATTTACAACTCAAGAATTACAACTCAATACTTAGAACAAAATATGACCCTATGTGAATGCCTCCGGCGGTGTACCGGGATATGCAATGAATCAAGAGTGACATGTATGAAAAATTATGAAGGTAGCCTTACCACAAATACGATGTCAACTACATGATCATGCAAAGAGCAATATGACAATGATGGTGCGTGTCATAATAAACGGAACGATGGAAAGTTGCATGGCAATATATCTTGGAATGGCTATGGAAATGCCATAATAGGTAGGTATGGTGGCTGTTTTAAGGAAGGTAAATGGTGGGTGCATAATACCGGCGAAAGTTGCGCGGTATAATAGAGGCTAGCAATGGTGGAATGGTGAGAGTGCATACAATCCATGGACTCACATTAGTCATAAAGAACTCATATACTTATTGCAAAAGTCTACTTGCCCTCGAAGCAAAGTACTACTACGAATGCTCCTAGGGGAAGGGTTGGTAGGAGTTAACCATCGCGCGATCCTGACCTCCACTCATAAGGAAGACAATTAAAAGAGCACCCCATGCAACAAATTTGTCACACAACTTTTACCATACGTGCATGCTACGGGACTTGCCAACTCCAACACAAGTATTTCTCAATTTCATAATTACCCAACTAGCATGACTCTAACATTACCACCTTTATATCTCAAAACAATTATCAAGCATCAAATTATCATAGTGTTTAATGCACTTTCTATGATAGTTTTTATTATACCCAACTTGGATGCTCATCATTCCAGGACCAAATTTATAACCATAGCAAATACCATGCTGTTATAAGAGACTCTCAAAATAATATAAGTGAAGCATGAGAGATCAACAATTTCTACAAAATAAAGCCACCGCCGTGCTCCAAAAGATATAAGCGAAGCACTAGAGCAAATCTTGTCTAGCTCAAAAGATATAAGTGAAGCACATAGAGTATTCTAATAAATTCCAAATCATGTGTATCTCTCTCAAAAGGTGTGTACAGAAAGGATGATTGTTTTAAACTAAAAAGCAAAGACTCATATCATACAAGACGCTCCAAGCAAAACACATATCATGTGGCGAATAAAAATATAGCTCCAAGTAAAGTTACCGATAGACGAAGACGAAAGAGGGGATGCCTTCCGGGGCATCCCCAAGATTAGGCCTTTGGTTGTCCTTGAATATCTTGGGGTGCCATGGGCATCCCCAATTTTAGGCTCTTACCACTCCTTATTCCATAGTCCATCAAATCTTTACCCAAAACTTGAAAACTTCACAACACAAAACTCAACAGGAAATCTCATATGCTCCGTTAGTGCAAGAAAGAAAAACCACCACATAAGGTACTGTAATTAACTCATTATTTATTTATATTGGTGTTAAACCTACCGTATTCCAACTTCTCTATGGTTCATACCCCCCGATACTAGCCATAGATGCATCAAAATAAGCAAACAACACACGAAAAACAGAATCTGTCAAATACAGAACAGTCTGTAGAAATCTGTAACTTTCGAATACTTCTGGAACTCTGAAAATCCTACCAAAATAGGAAGTCCTGGGAAATTTGTTTATTGATATACTGCAAAAAGAATCAACACAAAAGCACGTTTCTGTGATTTATTAAAGTTATTCTCATGCGCGCAAAAGTTTCGGTTTTTCAGCAGAATCAAATTAACTATTATCGTAGGTTATCCTATAGGTTCTACTTGGCACAAACACTAATTAAAACATAAAACCACATATAAATAGAGGCTAGATGAAATATTTATTACTAAACAGAAGCAAAAAGCAAGGAACAAAAATAAAATTGGGTTGCCTCCCAACAAGCGCTATCGTTTAATGCCCCTAGCTAGGCATAAAAGCGAGAATAGATCTAAGTATTGCCATCTTTGGCATTCAATTCATAAGTGGCACGCATAACAGACTCATAAGGTAATTTGACTTTCTTTCTTGGAAAGTGTTCCATGCCTTTCCTTAATGGAAATTGTAATCTAATATTTCCTTCCTTCATATCAATAATTGCACCAATCGTTCTAAGGAAAGGTCTACCAAGAATAATATGACATGAAAGATTGCAATCTATATCAAGAACGATAAAATCTACGGGCACATAATTCCTATTTGCAACAATAAGAACATCATTGATCCTTCCCATAGGTTTCTCAATGGTGGAATCCGCAAGTTGCAAGTTTAAAGAGCAATCATCAAAATCATGGAAACCTAACACATCACACAAAGTTTTCGGAATCGTGGAAACACTAGCACCCAAATCACACAAAGCATATCATTCATGATCTTTAATTTTAATTTTTATAGTAGGTTCCCACTCATCATAAAGTTTTCTAGGTATAGAAACCTCCAATTCAAGTTTTTCCTCATAAGATTGCATCAAGGCATCAACAATATGTTTGGTAAAAGCTTTATTTTGACTATAAGCATGTGGAGAATTCAACATGGATTGCAACGAGGAAATACAATCTATTAAAGAACAATTATCATAATTAGATTCCTTGAAATCTAGAATAGTGGGTTCAATGTTAGGTAAAGTTTTGACCTCTCCAATCCCACTTTTACAAAGTTTAGCATCATTAAGAGGAGCAATCGGAGTGCTAAGGAAATCATTATTATTGGTATTGGAAAATTCACACAATTTGGTATTATCTTGCACCATCGTGACAAGCAATCCAACACACAAGCACACAAGAGGCAAGCGACAAAGAGAGGCAAACAAAAAAGAGAGGGAGAATAAAACGGCAAGGTTGAAGTGGGGGAGAGGAAAACGAGAGGCAAATGGCAAATAATGTAATGCGAGGGAGATGAGTTTGTGATGGGTACTTGGTATGTCTTGACTTGAGCGAAGACCTCCCCGGCAACGGTGCCAGAAATCCTTCTTGCTACCTCTTGAGCACTGCGTTGGTTTTCCCTTGAAGAGGAAAGGGTTATGTAGCAAAGTAGCATAAGTATTTACCACAGTTTTGAGAACCAAGGTATCAATCCAGTAGGAGGCTCCTCAAAAGTCCCACACACCTACACAAACAAACAAGAACCTCGCAACCAACGCGATAAAGGGGTTGTCAATCCCATCACGGAAACTTGCGAAAGTGATATTTGATAGAGATAAAAAGATAAGATAAATATTTTTGGTATTTTTATGATATAGATTGGAAAGTAAAGATTCAAATAAAAGTAGATGGGAAACTTATATGATAAAAGATAGACCCCGGGGCCATAGGTTTCACTAGTGGCTTCTCTCAAGATAGCATAAGTATTATGGTGGGTGAACAAATTACTGTCGAGTAATTGATAGAAAAGTGCATAGTTATGAGATTATCTAGGCATGATCATGTATGTAGGCATCACGTCCGCAACAAGTAGATCGAAACGATTCTGCATCTACTACTATTACTCCACACATCAACCGACTCCTGCCTGCATCTAGAGTATTAAGTTCATAAGAACAGAGTAACACATTAAGAAAGATGACATGATGTAGAGGGATAAACTCATGCAATATGATATAAACCCCATCTTTTTATCCTCAATGGCAACAATACAATACGTGCCTTGCTGCCCCTGCTGTCACTAGGAAAGGGCACCGCAAGATTGAACCCAAAGCTAAGCACTTCTCCCATTGCAAGAAATATCAATCTAGTAGGACAAACCAAACTGATAATTCGAATAGACTTGCAAAGATAACCAATCACACATAAAAGAATTCAGAGAAGACTCAATTATTTCTCATAGATAAACTTGATCATAAACCCACAATTCATCGGATCTCGACAAACACACCGCAAAAAGAGTTACATCGAATTGATCTTCAAGAAGATCGGGGAGAACTTTGTATTGAGATTCAAAGAGAGAGAAGAAGCCATCTAGCTAATAACTATGGACCCGAAGGTCTGTGGTAAACTACTCACAACTCATCGGAGAGGCCTTGGAGATGATGCAGAGGCCCTCCTTGGTTGATTCCCCCTCCGACGGAGCGCCGACGAAGGCTCCAAGATGGGATCTTTCGCGGATACAAAAGGTTGCGGCGGTGGAATTAGTTTTTCGTGGTGCTCTTGGATGTTTTCGGGGTACGTGGATATATATATATATATAGGCGAAGGAGGTAGGTCAGGGGAGCCACGAGGGGCCCACGAGGGTGGGGGGCGCGCCTGCCCCACTAGGGCACTGGGCACTCTCGTGGCCGCCTCGTTTACTTCTTGACGTCCACTCCAAGTCTCCTGGATTGCATTTGTTCCAAAAAGATCGCTCCCAAAGGTTTCATTCCGTCTGGATTCCATTTGATATTCCTTTTCTTCGAAACACTGAAATAGGCAAAAAAACAGTAATTCGGGCTGGGCCTCCGGTTAGTAAGTTAGTCCCCAAAATGATATAAAAGTGTAAAGTAAAGCCCATAAACATCCAAAATGGGTAATATAATAGCATGGAACAATCAAAAATTATAGATATGTTGGAGACATATCATGCATCCTTACCCGAGTTTGCCAAGGACAGTGTCCGCCTCGTCAAGCGCTGCCACAAGCTTGACCGCAAGGTAAGGATGCTCTCGCCCGTTCTCCTTGTTCTGGATCCGGTTTGTTTTCCTCTTTTGCCAGATCTGACGCTGATTTGGCACACAGAGTTCACCAAGGTGGCGGCGCAGACGGTGATCGGGTTCGTCGTCATGGGATTCGCCGGCTTCTTCATCAAACTCATCTTCATCACCATCAACAACATCATCGTCGGGCATAGCTTCTCTGATCTCGTCCGCGTCTCTCATCTCGTCCACGACCACGACCGCGACGGGAGCCTCCTCTGCTCCCCGGTACGGATTCCCCCAACCCCTTCCTTCAGCCCTGGTCGACCGACCGAGGTTCCGATCGGATCCCCTCTCGCGCTTCGTCTCTGGGTGGCTGCTCCTGGAGGGCTCTCCCTCCTCTGTCTGCACCCCATCCAGCTAGCCGACTAACCACTGGTGCCCTTGGACCAAACCCCAAGTTTGTTTGTTCTACCTTGTGCCTTCTCGGGATTCTAGCGGGCGTATTAGTTTTGGCCTACGGGATTCTACCTTGTGCCTTGGACCAAACACCTTGCGCATGCTGCTTTTAGCGCCTCCTAAAATCTATAGAGCTAGGCAGCCAGCTAATCCTGTCCAGCGTGTGTAGTAGTAATAGTCGAGCAAAGATATTGCACTTGTATTTCACTATTAAATTTTGTGCAAAAGATCTTGCCATCTGTCCTTGATAGTGATGAATGGTTGCCACCACCCTACGTATAGGGGCACATGCCGCTGTTCTTTAATACCATGTAAAAAGGGCTTTTCTTTCATTGATCAGTGTGAGTAGTGAAAAATCAAAATAGAGGTGCGACCATATGTTGTAATGAAGTGGTCCGACTTGCTTCTTGGACAAGTCCTAATTGAGATCATTCCTATGGTCCCTTCATTGAGCTAGCTATCATTCTTTAGGTGTTTGTTGCAATTTTTCAATGTTTTCTGTTCTTTTTCTCTGAATCACGGTTCCATCTTTTGCAATCATATTATAATGATTAAAGACTACCTGCTGATTTAGAAATCAAGGAACACATTATCTGAGAAGATAATGGAAGGGTGAGAAATTAGAATCGTCTTTGAATGCTATACCAAATATACATCTCTATATGCTATTTATCCATGTGATGCAAAATTTTAATACACTTGTTAAATTGATTGTCAAAATTCAAAATTATGCTACCTTGTGAAATTTATTAATAGGATCCGTGCTATAAGGACCTGGAGCATCTATTCCGAAATCATAGCTACAAGTTCTTGCAGTCGATGGTGCCATGGTGGTGCACAATGTCTTTGGACTTCTCTGAGCTAAAGGTTCATTCAAGATTAACCAATGATTCATGTGAGCGATTCCTTCGTCCACCAAATAATTGCATTGTACTGGTTTTCTCTCAATCCAACCTGGACATACATGTTGTATTCAAACTGGCAGTGGTCGATTGATTTGGTCATATGTTCGAGACTGGTAATCAGTTTTTGTTAAAAAAATTTAAATTCAGCAACTCATAATCTTAGATGGCTTCTGTTACTCCATACCTAATTCGGCAGCTCATAATTTCGGACATGTTGTTTCTGTTTTTGTCAAGTGATATGAGATAATTGATTAGAGCATCTCCAATAGCCGCACTAAGCGTCGCGCGCAAAAAAACTGTTTGCCGCACGTGCTGCGGCTGGTTTAGCGCTCCCACCTGCGCTGACTCCAGCAGCCGCGCTATAATGCAGCACGCGCGTGCCGCTCCAGCAGAGCGCAAAAATACAGCACGCGCGCGCCGCACAAACCACATATACATTTCAAAGAAGATGAGCAAAAATGATCAAACAAACAAAATAAATCAACAACAAATAATTCAAAATAAATCATTACAACTAAAATAAATAGTTTATCGTTCAGTACAACAACTAATGCAATAAACACAACAAATAGTTCATGAACAATACAATGTCGAATGCAGATATCATCATGCTCTTTGTCGTCCATGCAATGCCCACCACTCTTCAATTTGATCATTCTGAAGTTCATTGTGCGTTGCTAGACGCCGAATGGCATGATAGGAGGCAATAAAACGGGCTACTCTTTCAGCCGTCCGTCGCACTCGCACGGGATGTCCCAAGAGCTCATATTGTGGGTAGTCTAAATCTTGGCCACGCTCATTCTCGATGATCATGTTGTGCATGATCACACAAGCGTGCATGATGTACCAAAGCATTTTTTGATCCCAAAATCTACCCGGTCCTCTCACAATAGCAAATTGGGCTTGCAAAATCCCAAATGCTCTCTCCACATCTTTTCTAGCCGCCGCCTGAGCATTGTGCAAATCAAGATTTTTCTTACCTTCCGGTTTTTTCAACTGCTTCACGAAGGTTTGCCACTTTGGATAGATGACATCCGCTAGATAATAGCCATAGTTGTACGCACGACCATTTGCTACAAACTGCACAGGTGGCAACTCACCGTTTGCAATCTTATTCATCAGTGGTGACCGGTTGACAACATTGATGTCATTCAAAGATCCAGGCATTCCAAAGAATGCATGCCAAATTCAAGTCTCCTGATCGGCCACCGCTTCAAGGATTATAGTGGAACTCTTTTTTTGGCCGTGCAATTGCCCATGCATGCCTTTGGACAATTCTTCCAACTCCAATGCATGTAATCTGTTGAGCCAAGCATGCCAGGAAAGCCGCACGCTTTGTTCATCGCCAATAGCCTTGCGGCGTCTTCAGCAGTGGGAGATCTCAAATACTCCTCGCCAAACACTTGCACAATGCCCACTGCAAAGCGCTTGACACACATGATGGCTTGGCTCTCACCCATAGCCAAGTGATCATCAACAAGATCTGCCGGGATACCGTATGCCAACATACGCAAAGCGGCTGTCACCTTCAGAAAGGTGCTATGCCCGAGCTCTTCCGCGGCATTCCTCCTTTGCTAGAAAAACCGGTCATGGCTCGCTAGTTTCTCTGCAATGCGCCTGAACAAGTCGGTGCTCATCCTAAACCAGCGACTAAAATACGACTCCGGGTATGTGGGATTCTCCATGAAATAGTTCTTCATCAATCTGTTATGGGCATCAATCCTATCTCTCCAAATTTTCTCCCGACCCATAACCGAAACACCGTGCTTCGGTTTTTTATTGATATGCATAGCTAGGATCATTGCAAGATCCTCCTCCTCTTCCATATCAAATTCTTATTCGAAAGAATCATCTGATTTAACTCATCTACAATGTTCAATACTATACTATAAAAACTACAATTCAAAACATGCACCAAATTCATGAAGTTTGAGCAATACATACCTTGTAGGCGTTTTGTCAAACACCTTGCGGGCGCGGCGCGGCAGCGAGCGCTCGGGCGCTGTTCCTCGGACGACGGAGGTGTGGCCTTGCCGGGACTAGGAGGATGGGGCGAAGCGGGCACGGGGATAGGCCGGGAAGCTCGAACGGTCGCCCGGGGCGCGGGTGTGGCGGCGCGCGTCCGGACAGGGGTGGAAGTGGGAGAGGAAGTGCGGGCGCGAGCGCTCGAGTGTGCCGCACGCTGTAGCGGGCGCCTTAAATACACCGCGCGGGTAAGTGTTTTCGACCACGCGCCCAACCCGTTATAAGCCAGCAAGACCGTTTTCTTGGCATACCATCGAGCGACCTTGGCGTTCTTGCAGCGCTAAAATGGCCTAATTTGCGGCGCGACGCTAGTTTAGCGCGGCTGTTGGAGACGCTCTTATGCACAATTTCCATGGATTCAAGCAAAGGGGATGTATATCTTAAACATTTGGTACATCATCTCTGTACTGTTGAACTGGTTACTTATTGTTTAATTTATCATGATGTAGTTAGGATATTTAAGTATTTAACAAAAAAATATCATGCACTCAAATTATTGACTGGTAAGAATATAGTATTTTTAACTCCTTACTATCATCTTGTCAAAGCTTATGCTGAACTTTCTCCTTATAAAGGCCAGAATGGAAAATATCAAGAAAACCGACAACAATTTTTCATTTCCTGGAACTGTTTCAGTACTGCTAGAGTCTAATGCTTACACTAGTTTCATCAGCGGAAATATTCATCATATGATAACAACATAGTGCGGCGCTTAGCTCTTTACTACCTAGCAAGTGTCTGCACAATTAAATCAATATCTCCATGATTCTGCATAGAGTTGAAGAAAACTGTTGCTACAAATGATAGAAGCAAAATGCAGGGCCTAGCTCTTAATTACCTTAATATACTTGATTCTTGATCGGAATTCTGATAATACTGATGGAACGAAGTATAGCTATTAGTAGATGCTAACTGTAAAATCATGTAATTTCTAACTTTTGCAATATTGTTCATTTATGTTTGCGCCCTGTTATTTCCATACTGATGGTAGGATTTCTGTGTTAAACCTAGGCCTGTTGTTCTTTGTTTATCTCCATTGTTTCCCAGGTAGCTAGTTTTCTGTCTAACTCCATTTCCTGTCAAAATCTTTTGTTCCACCAATAGTTGTTGCACAACACTTCTTGTATCAAGTTTTGATATAAATCTGTCATGCAGGTGTATGGAAGCACAAGAAGAGTGATGTCCAGGAAGACTATGGTCTCCTTGTTAGCGAGCCAGCCAGGAAATATGCCATGGTCAAAGAGCTTGATAGCCCTGTTACTTTGAAGGATGGGACAGTTGTCCTGCAGTTCGAAGTGAGGCTTCAGAATGGCCTTGAGTGTGGAGGTTCGTTTGCCACTCCCACTCCAGCAAATTTAGTTGATTCTTTGATGGAGCGCTAAGTTGGAACATTAGTTTTATGATCTAAAACTGCCTGTCGTTCCTGTGATGATGAAGGTGAGTGGAGTCTAAAACTACTTGTCGTTCCTGTGATGATGAAGGTGGGTGGAGTGATCTGCTTTTTTCTCTCTCCCTTTTGGGGGGCTTTACCAACTGAAGCCATGACTCGTCCAGTGATGACTGTTCATGTACTAGCTAGCTAATAAGCTTGCTTTGCTACAGAATGAACGAATGGCATCTCAGTTTGTACCTCATCTAGCACACTGCCTAAAATTGTCTCTATTGTTTCAATGAAATTAGTAGAATTACCTTGTGATTCCTCTGTTTGCTTCATATTATGGTTGCTCTACTGCTAGTGTCTTACTAGCTTCTTCTGGCTCATCGTGTTCCTGCTTGTAGTTGATTTTCCATGTGCCTAAGTATAGGAGTAGTACACGTGCAAGCAAATATTTGAACTGAAACCTATCCATCCTTTGTACTGTACTATACTGAAGAAGTAATGTAGATGAATATACATGCAGTTTTATTAAGTGAATGCCATGCAAACAACTAACTTGCTCTTGTCCATGTAGATGGAGTAGGAGGATGAGCAGCAGCAACAAATGAGCCTGATGGTGAAGAAGCACCTGATGACCAGAACTCGTTCAAGTGCTCTTTAGTCCTTCCAAAACAAGGTCTTGATGTCCCCCTTACAGAAAATGTTCATATATGTTCCTGCATGATGTGTGTCACTACAAAAAAAGACACATCCGTGACATTTTGGGCCGAACGAATTTTTTTTCTGTTATACATATGACACTTCTGTGACGATAATTGTGACAAAACCCGGTATCATCATAGATGTGGTGGGCTCCTACTTTATGACAAAAATCATGATGAAAATGGGCTTTTCGTCTGGCGGGCCGGAGACGCAGCTGCATGACATTCTTTGGGCCGCCCATGACGGAAAAAACCGTGGTAGAAGCGAGGGGAGGAAAATTTCGGGAGTTGCGGTTACGGTGGGAGGTCGGGGCGGAGCGATCGCGCTGCTTTCTCGACGACGCTGCAGCGTATGCGTAGGCGTTAGCTCTAATCAAGCCGAGCAAGGCGTTGGGCTCTAATCAACCCGAAGCGATTGACTGCAGCTACACGTTATCGACCCGAGCGATCGATTGATGGCTGTTAATCGAACCCGATGGAGCGATTCTTCGCATCGCCGCTAATCAAGCCGATCGATTGATGAACAAAGTGAGCGCTATGGGGGGTCGGATGAGCGATGAGCAAGGGCGTTGCCTCTGGATGAACATGAACCCGTGGTGTGGAGGGCTGGATGAACAGTAGATGGTGGAGGGGTGGCCGTGGAGGGGTGGTTGAATAGGACCCCGTGGTGTGGAGGGCTGGATGAACAGTAGACGGTGGAGGGGTGCCCGTGGAGGGGTGGTTGAACAGTAGCTGGTGGAGTAGCGCGCGATGGAGGCTGGATGAACAAGTGCCTGTGGAGGCTGGAGGAGGTCGACGGTGGAGATGAACATTATCTCGTGGAGTCCCGTTTTGCGGTACGCCACACCCCTCCTGATGAACAGGACCCCTGTTTCGACCGTGGCGCTCCAACACAAGTCCGTTTCGTCCGTTTTGCGGTACGCCACACCCCTCCCGATCAATAGGACCCCCGTTTCGACCGTAGGAGGTCCGTTTCCTCCATTTTGCGGTACGCCAGGCCCCTCCCGATCAACAGGACCCCATTTCGAACGTGGCCGGTCGAACACAAGGCCATTTCCTCCGTTGTGTGGTACACCAGGCCTCGTTTCCATCGCCTGTTCCGTCCAAGCCCTCCTGATGAACACTACCACGCATTCCGTTCCGACCCAGCCGGTTGGCTCCCACGCGTTCCGTTGCCTCCTGATGAACACGACGCATTCCGTTGCCTCCCCATGAACACGACGATGACATTGTTTCTCCGTTCCGACCCAGCCATGTACGTATGCGCGAGTAGGCGTTCGAGACCCTGCCCGTATGTACGTATGTGGCCGTATTTTCTTTCTTGCACCCTCGTCGCTGTACGTACGTGTACATGCTACGTGCGCACCTCTACTACAACACATGCGCGCCTCTACATCTACGACACATGTGCGCCTCTACATCGACCAGTATGTACATACATGTTCGCGACCAGAATGACAACACTACGTACGCTTCGACCAGGTGGGTCCCGACTGTCAGGCACTTCCTTGCGTGCGAAGATGTAGCTGGTGGGTCCCAGCAGTCAGGGGGGCGAATCGTTTTGTTTTTTTTGCCCGGACGCACTTCCTTGCGTGCAAAGGTGTAGCTGGTGGGTCCCAGCAGTCAGGAGGGAAACGTTTTTTTCGTGAAATATGGTGGCCTGTCCGGTGGGTCCCCGCTGTCAGGTGGAGAAATAATTATTTTGCGCATAATAAGCAGGCAGTTCCTTGCTGCGGCCGTGGACCCAGCTGTCAGCCTCTCCACGTACAGTCCATGTTCGATGGAAGCTGTTCCTTGACCACGTTGACCACGCCACGCCGAGAGCACCAAGGCGATGGACGACGGCGAGGCCTAGGAAGGGAACGACGCGGAGCCGCGGAAAACGCGACAGTGGATGCCCACGCATAGAGGAGTATGAGGGTTCACTGGTTCGCTGCGGTGTGAGGCTGCCGTTGCCGTAGAATAACAAGGGATGTGGGTGTGTAGAGGGATGGCCTGGCCAGCGGTGGGAGTAGTAGGGGGCGGTGAGGCCTCCGCCGCATCGCAGCCGGCCACGGGAGGCAGGAGCACGAGGCACGACCGGCGCTGGTTTGGGCGGCTGGAGCAAGAAGACCAGAGGTTAAAGAAGCACTACGGCCGTTGGATGGACATCGTACGGTCACTAGAACTAGAATCGTGCATATTGACTAAGTTGACAAAGCCCTCCGTCCCCGTCAACTTAGTAGGCCCACAAGTCAGCCTGCCACTATACTGGGTCCCAGCTAATAGGGGGAGTATTCATTTTTTGTGCGTAATAAGGAGGCACTTCCTTGCGTGCGAAGATATAGCTGGTGGGTCCGAGCTGTCAGCGGCGGTAACCTTTTTTTCGCGAAATACTGAGGCCCTTTCGGTGGGTCCCCGATGTCAGGTGGAGGAATCATTATTTTGCATGTAATAAGGAGGCATTTCCTTGCGTGCGGCCGTGGACCCAGCTGTCAGCCTCTCCACGTATAGTCCACTTCAGATGCATGTCGGTCGTTGACCACGTTGACCAGGCCACGCCGAGAGCACCAGGGCAGTGGACGACAGCGAGGCCTAGGAAGGGAACGACACGGAGGCAGGGAAGACTCCATAGTTGTTTCCCACGCGGAGGGGAGTATGACTGAACGAGGGTTTACTGGTTCGTCTGCCGTCGCCAGAGAATAACAGCAGGTGTGGTTGAGTAGAGGGATGGCTAGGCCAGCGATGGGAGTACGGTGGGGGCGGTGAGGCCTGCGCGGCAGCACAGCCGACCGCGGGAAGGAGGGAGCAGGCAGTCCCGCCGACGCTTGTTTGAGCGGCTGGAGCAGGAAGAACAGAGATTGAAGAAGCACGACGGCCGTTGGATGGCCATCCAACGATCCACCGCTTAAAGGCCAACCTTTTTTAGGAAAGCCCCAAATCTATGGAAAATAGCGTACAACCCATCTGCCATTATTTCTAATAATTTACAGCCCATTTGCTAATTCTTAAGGTATTGTTTGGATCCCATATTCTTTTTGTTAGCACTACAACCCATATTGTGGCCACGGTTAAAAAGTTAAACGAAATTTTGCATATTTCGGTGCGGTCCGAACTATTTTTAATCCTGAAATTTTGACTCACATTCAAACTGATTTAAAAAATAAATGTATATCAATATAAAATCCAACAAATTCTCCACGCATAAAAATTAATGTAATTTAAAATCTCGAAATGAAAAAAAAGACATTTGAAACTAATTGTCGGTTTGATGTGTTTTAAAAATGTACAACCCATTTCTCATTACTGATAGGGCATTTTCTCGGCCAACCGAATGAAGCTCTCCTCGTCTTGAAAGATTTGCAGCCCAACAGGCCTGACAAAGCGACTTACTTGGCAAATCACAAAAAAAACTGGGTTGTGGCCTTGGACCCAGCTGTCAGCCTCTCCACGTACAGTACTCTTCCGATGGAAATCGGTCGTTGACCACATTGACCACGCCGCGCCGAGAGCACCAAGGCGGTGGACGACGGCGAGGCCTAGGAAGGGGACGACGCGGAGCCGGGGAAGACGCGACAGTGGATGCCCACGCGGAGAGGAGTACGAGGGTTCACTGGTTCGGCTGCGGTGTGAGGCTGCTGTCGCCGAAGAATAACAGGGGGTGTGGATGAGTAGAGGGATACCCTGGGCCAGCGGTGGGAGTAGTAGGGGGCGGTGAGGCCTCCGCGGCATCACAGCCGCCAACGAGAGGCAGGAGCATGCGGCACGACCGGCGCTGCTTTGGGCGGCTGGAGCAAGAAGACCAGAGGTTGAAGAAGCACTATGGCCGTTGGATTGACATCGTGCGGTCACTAGAGCTAGAATCGTTCATATTGACTAAGTTGACAAAGCCCTCCGTCCTCGTCAACTTAGTAGGCCCACAAGTCAGCCACCCACTATGGTGGGTCCCAGCTAGCAGGGGGTATTCATTTTTTGGTGCGTAATAAGGAGGGACTTCCTTGTGTGCGAAGATATAGCTGGTGGGTCCGACCTGTCAGCGGGGGGGACGTTTTTTTCGTGAAATATAGAAGCCCTTCCCACGTACAGTGCACGTACAATGCGTAATAAGGAGGAACTTTCCTTGCGTGCAACCATGGATCTCGTGGGTCCCAGCCGTCAGGGTCTCCACGTACAGTCCTCTTCCGATGACTCTCGTATGTTGACCACGCCGCGTCGAGCGCACCGAGGCGGTGGACGACGGCAAGGCCCCAGACTGGAATGACCCAGAGATGGGGAAGACGCGGCAGTGGAGTCGCAGACGGAGAGGAGTGGCAAACTTGACTGGTTTGGGTGCGGGCTGGGCCTACACTCGGCAGAGAATAATAGGAGGTGCGGAGTGGAAGGATGGCCTGGCCGTCGGCGGGGTAGCGTTTCACTGAGGAGCGCAAAACAACGCCACCGACGCCAAGGCTGGAGCAAAGCGTTCCGCAGCGCTGGGGAAGAAGACGAGATTGAAGAAGAATGTCGGCCGTTGGATGTAAATCCAACGCCTTCTTAGGCTTCGACCTACTGGCCCACATGTTAGCCAGTCCATTTGTTTTTTAGTCCATTTGGTGGGCTGGGTGAAACAATGATGTAGCATCTATGCAGCCCGTTTAAATCCCATTTGCATTTTTCTCGAAATCCGCGGACTTGCTGGGCTGGGTGAAAATATCATGTTGGGCTAGACGGAGAAATGTTATAAAAACATAAACACATGATTGCACGTCAGTAAAATCTTTGCAAGCTTACGCAATCACTAGGAGTTAACTTGGCAAGTTATATATAAACAATTATTATTGTTATTTTGTAAGAACTTTCAACTTATGAAATAAAATATCATTTTAGTTTGATGAGTTAATAGTACGTGGGGTATTATTATTTTTTAGGCTAGACGTGGGATAGTTGAGTTGGTTCTAGGGCAAAGTACTGGGAGAAAACTCAGTTTACATCGAAGAAGAAAGTGGGAGAAAATTCAGAGACCTGCTGGATCCACCCGAGGAGAGGAATATGTTGGGAGGAAGGGGATTTAAAGCACGGCAGCCGAGTGAACTAGTTTTTTTATGGACAAGTGAACTAGTTTACATATATTAGCAAATAGCCACTAAAAAAGCAATCAGGTTAATGGGTTCTTAAAAGAAATATTTCGGACAAAACAGATAATTATGACACATAGGCTAATGCATGAAACACTCAGATGATGAAGGTGCTTATAAACAGATAAAGTAAAACATCTAGACCTTCCTGGCACGCTTGATCATTAAGCTGCGGCTGTCCGTGTACTCGTCGGTTACGGGAAGCAGACACGCCCTCATGTCCAAGATTTGCCTGTACATGTCGTAGATGCGATGCGCCCTGGCCGCAGAGGTTATGTATGCTAGATTCAGAGGTACCTCCCACGAGTTCAGGTCGTCTTCTTTCATGTTGGCGTATCAAGGGTCGATGATGGTCTCAGCGAGGTCAACCACAGAGTCCTTCTCCTGCCCGTTGCTGATGATCTTGTATTGCTTCTGGATGTCGACAAGCTTGTTGCACCAGATGGCCAAATCGTCGTGTTCTTCCTTCTCTCCACCATAGCGAAGGTGCAGTCGGCGCTGCCGATGAAATGGGTGAATGCTCCAGAACCTGGTGCAGCCATAGCACTGAGGCAGGGCAGAGCTTCACCGAGTCCGTATCGTTGGTGTACATCACATTCAACTTGGTGCAGCCATAGGACTGAACGGCGAACTAACTCCTTGTCAAGTCCATATCCATCGCTCACCCTCGGATCGCTATTGAGTCTCTTCGAGTGAAGAGTGTGTGGCGGCGACAGCGATTCATTTTTCATCTCTTGGGGAACTGGATTCAACAAGAAGCTGAGTGTGTACAGCGACAACAGATTACTACCCCTCCTCGTCCTCGCACGCCCGCAGAAGATGCACCTCGGCGCATTCAAACGCTCCATTAAGAAACCTACTCCAGCCACACGCCGGTTCACGAGCGGTCTCAGATTGGTCTTGTAATAACAGGAGTTAGTGGTCACTTTACTTAAATTTAATTAGCTTTAATAGAAATTTATACTTAAAACAAGCAATGCATTGGCTCGTTCTATCGCTGCCACGGATCAACATGCACAACAATTAGAATTATTATTCTCAGGACGCACATGATCAGCACATTTGTCGCACTTTCACAAAGATAATACTACCAAGTTTGAATTGTTTGTTATAGTTGTTGTCCTCTGGATCATCATGCCGTGTTTCCCAGCTTGCAAGATTCAGAAACAACAAATAAGATCCAAATAATAAGTACAACAAAGATGCCTACACATCTCATTGATTCCCAGCTTGCAAGATTCAGAACCAACAAATAAGATCCAAATAATAAGTACAACAAAGATGCCTACACGTCTCATTGATTCCCAGCTTGCAAGACTCAGAACCAACAAATAATATTCAAATAATAAGTACAACAAAGATGCCTACACATCTCACTGATTCCCAGCTTGCAAGATTCAGAACCAACCCATTAGAGCCTTTTGTAAAGTGAATATCGGGATTAAATCCATCTTGGCTAGCCATGTCATACAATTGAAGAACTTGGCGAATGCTCTTGACCGTCACAACATCTGTAGTAGAGTATTCCTGTTTGCACATCATGTTTGCATAGCACAAACAAGGATACAGGAGAGCATGATTTCGCTTTAGTTGAACCATTTTGTGCAGTTCCACCAAAATTGAGAGATGTTGCTCTTGACCGTCACAACATCTGTAGTAGAGTATTCCTGTTTGCACAACATGTTTGCATAGCACAAACAAGGAGACAGGAGAGCATGGTTTCACTTTAGTTTAACCATTTTGTGCAGTTCCACCAAAATTGAGAGATGTTGCCCACGTGACATTTTAGTTGAACTGCACAAGACACTCATTCCAAAAAAAGTGTTTTGTGCAGTTCACCAAAAGGTCACAATAGCAACAAGGTGAAATGGATATCCCTATCTCGCACAAAATGATAGAAAGTAAACAGATTGTTGGTCAATAAGAATATATGAAACATATACAAAATGAAAAGAAACATCTTAATTATGTTCATGGCAATCACGCAAGGACAAGAGAAATTTTAAAAACGTCAAGAATGCTTCATGTTACCGAAGCATTACGATCAACAATGAGATTCCTCAGATATGGGATTACTTTAATGATGGCATTGCTTGTTTACCAGACACAGTAAATCAACAACAGCTAAAGAGTTGGTATAAGGGCATGGGACCGTGGGGACACTAGGACACTCAGCAGCGTAAAGGAGCAACTTACTTATCATACCGGGGAAAACAGCAGGAGTGCCATTTGTAACACAGTTTAATTGCATCTTATCACTGGAGGCATTAGATTAACAACAACACCGGTTAGACATGTCCCTAAGGTAACAGTGTGATCACTTCATTTTACATGCGCCCTTACAGCAAAAGGTTGGTTTACCCGCAAAAAAAAAGCAAAAGGTTGGTATAAGGACATGCGACAGTGGATGCATCAGCACAATGTACCTACAAGGAGGCATAAAGTGGTGATGCCGAGGTTGTTCACGCTATGTGAGGGCAGCAAACCTAATCCTGGAGACCTTTTACTATGTGAGGGCAGCAAATCTAATCCCGGAGCCCTTTTACTATGTGAGGGCAGCAAATCTAATCCTGGGACCTTTTACTATGTGAGGGCAGCAAATCTAATCCTGAGACCTTTTAATATGTGAGGGCAGCAAATCTAATCCTGAGACCTTTTACTATGTGAGGGCAGCAAATCTAATCCTGAGACCTTTTACTATGTGAGGGTAGCAAATCTAATCCTGAGACCTTTACTATGTGAGGCGGCAAATCTAATCCTCGAGACCTTTTACTATGTGATGGCAACAAATCTAATCCTCGACATACTCGCTGACTTGTCCACCACCGCCACTTTCTATCCTTTTTTCAACCAATAATAGATCTGTTCCTTATCCAGTTTGTACTGCGTTTCCCCATTATTTCCCTTTTCAACCAAGAGATCGGTTGGGTATCCGGTCTCTACTACTTTCACCATATTATTTCCTCTTTGAATCAAGTCCTAGATTCATGCTACAACTTTCCTCCCTTTCTTCGTTGTTTGAACAAAGTCCTAGATTCGAATGCATGAAGTAGCTTTACCTCTAATAATACTAAAAATCTAGGTGGCTTTGGAAGAGCTGATGGGAGTAGAAAAAGATGCACATGCGACACATGGGGAGTGGGGCAAGAGAGCAAGGCCTTCAAGAACTTATACCGAGGGTCGCCGGGATGTCGGCGGCGGCAGGTCGGATCTACGGACAATACGGCAGGGAGGAAGAAGGGTCGGAGGACCTCCTGAGCCGGCGCTGTGTCGAAGAGAACGACACGGGCAGAGGATCGGGCCCCTCCGGCAGCTGTGGGTTTGCTCCCTCGGCGGCGATGACCACGTGAACGATGCACCTTTTAGTCCTCTACACACACCGGCCGAAGGGATCCAGCCGGATCTGTGACCAGCGGTGAGCAGAGAGAAAATGTCGCTACCGCTGTCTTGTTTATATCTGGAGAGGATGAGAGAATGAAGAGAGCAACCCTAGTAAAGCAAGCGCCGTGCCCTCAAGGCCCATATATAGTGGAGTGATTATCTTTTTTCTCTCCACAACAAGCCTTTCAATTTGTGTACGTGGCATTAAAGAAAAGAAACTCTCTATTTAAGGTGACTACTCTACGACTCCTACTTACTACTACAGTACTACCTCCGTCCTGGTTTATAGGTCCCTTTTATAGTTTGTGCCAAATTTTGACTAAAGATTTAACTAACCAAATGTTAATGCATGTCAAGAAAAATTATCTCATTGGATTCATATTTGAACATAGTTTTGAAAAATATAATGTTTGGTGACATGCGTGAACATTTTCTTAGTTTATTCTATGGTCAAAATTTGGCACGAAATACAATGGGGACCAATAAACCTGGACAGAGGTAGTATTGTTCACTTGTGCTCCCCGCCCCTCCATTCATTGAACAACCCCACGGGTGAATAAAGATATAGTAAGTACTGTATTTATATAGAACGAACAAGCTCGAACTATTTTCGTGTAGTTAAAAGTTAAGGGCGGGGCTTTTCCCGGGCAGTACGCGCGGCAGTTTTTGGGTAGGCGGTTTGACAGAGAGGTGAGGAGGGTGAGCGAGTGGGGCTATGCGATTTGACGGTGCGTTACTGCTGGGAAGACTTGTGATATGAACACTCACTATAGTCATGAATTATCTTGGCGCCCGACCGGGTGATGCCCCTTCCGCTCGCGCCTAATCGGTGCATGACACGTCGACCCGGATGCTGGCTCTCCCACATGTCGGAGTACTAAGAAGGAGCAAAGAATGATGTGGTATATACTAGTACTATACTTGTACTACTCAGGTCAAAGGAGTGCGAACCACGGCAGCCCAGTGAACCAGCCGTGCGAACCATGGTAGCCCAGTGAACCAGCAGTAGAAAACAATAATGTGGTGATATGGCCATAAAAAAATGTGCTACGGTCCACACTGTAGCATGTACAGTAACACTCCTCTTTGTTTGGATCCCTGAGTTAGAGCTAGTTTGGGTTGAAATAGCATCAAATTATCGAAACAAGAGGGGTTAGTTTGAGCTAGTTTGCTCAAACCCAGCTAAAAAAACTAGCCCAGTGGAGAGGTTCTAATTGGGTTAGTTATCCTGGGCCCACTAAAAGAGAACTAAAAAAATCTCACCTGCCCGCACCAGATCGCTCCCCCTAAAAAAATGTCACCTGCCCGCACCAGATCGCTCCCCCCTGTCGCACGACTCCTCTCTGTTCCCCATAGGGCCGCCCGCCCAAGCGCCGCTCACCCTCTCTCTCCTCCGGCTGCCCTCTCCTTCCGACCTCCGCCGCCCTACTTCGGCCGCCCTCTCCCTCCGACCTTCAAAGGTCGCCCCGCTCCCCCTTCACCACTTGTTTTTCTCCCTCTGTCGTGCGCGGCGGCGGCGCATCTACCAGGGAGGTCGTGAGAGGGGTGAGTTTGTTCCTTCCTTCTCTGTCTCACGGCCATATCATTGATCTTGCTTGCTCTAGCTCTAATTCTGATTTGGAAAAGTAGATCCTGATCAAACTTGCTATAGATTTGTGGTGCATGCATGGAATTGTTTGATGCTGCTTGAGGAGGTAATAAATCTTTCTAGAGGCCCAAAGATTCAGGTCACCTTTCTAGGTATTTCAATTTCAGGCTTGCATTATTTGCAGAGGCCCAAAGATTCAGTTCACCTTTCTTGGTATTTCAATTTCAGGCTTGCATTATTTCTAGAGGCCCAAAGATTCAGTTCACCTTTCCAGGTATTTGAGTTTCAGGCTTGCATTATTTCTAGAGGCCCAAAGATTCAGTTCACCTTTCTAGGTATTTCATTTTCAGGCTTGCATCATTTCTAGAGGCCCAAAGATTCAGTTCACCTTTCTAGGTATTTCAGTTTCAGGCTTGCATTATTTCTAGAGGCCCAAAGATTCAGTTCACCTTTCTAGGTATTTAAGTTTCATTCTTGCATTATTTATAGAGGCCCAAAGATTCAGTTCACCTTTCTAGGTATTTCAGTTTCAGGCTTGCATTATTTCTAGAGGCCCAAAGATTCAGTTCACCTTTCTAGGTATTTTAGTTACAGGCTTGCATTATTTCTAGAGGCCCAAAGATTAAGTTCCCAGTCGGCAGCAAGCGGCCCTGCTACCCATGCCGGTGTCGACCTCAACTCGCAAGGGCCAGCGTCGGAGGGGTTCCCGGGGCTTGGGCTCTACAGAGCCTTCCTCTAGAGCAACAATGGCGAGCTCCTCCCTTGGTGCGTGACGGGCTCCGGGCTCCCTCCCTATCGTGAACAACTTCCGTGATGAGTTAGCTCATTCTTTGTTTCATGAAGTGTTTTTTTATTTTGTGTATCTTGATTGACGACTTGTATGTTTAAGTGGGATATCTCATTTGTATGGACAAAGTAAAAAATTATCATGTTTTGCATGCTTGATTGTATAGATGGTTCGTTTATGTCAATTGTGAGCGGGAGGAGGCCACAGAAGAGCCGGCCACACCAAGAGGGTGCTTGGATCCAAGGGACTTATTTTAGTCTGACTAAAAATAGGGTCCAAAGTAGTCAAATGACTGAGACAGAGCATTTATAGTCAATCTAACCCTGCCATCCATACACCTCTTTGGTTTAGAGTTAGTTCAGGGTTAGAATCTAACTCTAACCTCTAACTGAGTTAGAGTTCTCCTCGTCTCAGTTCATCGCCATCATACTTTCCCCATTCCTGTGTTTTCAGTATCCTGCGAATCAAAGAGGCCCTTTTTTCGGGAAAAATAAAACAGCCCATAGACTGGTTTAGGTCCGGTCATTTTTTATAAACGTGTTATGTCCAAAATTTAATGAACGTGCTCCGGTTTCCACGAAAATAATCCGGTTTCATGTAGTAATTCATTGATTTATTTATTCTTCTACAGGAGGTTTGCATGTAATTCGTGAGGTCTGAAATGTAAAGTACCCCGACATATGCTCCGAGTCGTGCTTGCACTACGACCCAGATGCTCTATGTCCCACATGTTGGCGAATGGGAGCACATGGAAATAGCCTAGGAGTACATATAGGAGGATAAATGCGTGAAAAATATGTACTATGAAGCGTAGCCGCGGTTCAAAAAGTAGACCTAAAGTGATGATAGCTATAGGTCGCACGCACCCAACTAGTGGTACTAGACATACGACTAATTTTTCCTGCAAAAAAAAGAGGCACGAGTGCTCAGTACTCCTATTCTATAAACACGATTCCCATCTGACAACAGCGTCCGTGCTACAGCTAGCCCTCCTCCCTCGTTTCTCTCTTCTACTCTCTAAACTTGGCCGACGCCCGGTGGGTGGGGTGGGTTTGCTCAACTGCGGCCCCACCTCACAAAGGAAAACGTTATAACCGAATAAAATGCCATATACTCCCTCCGTTCATAAATATAAGCCTTTTTAGATACTACTTCAAATGGAATACATCATATAGATGTATGAAGACATAGTTTAGAGTGCAGATTCACTCATTTTGCTCCGTATGTAGTAGTCACTTGCTGGAATCTTTAGAAAGACTTATATTTGGGAACGGAGGGGGTACTATACTAATAAAACATTAAGGCCACGAGGCGATGCAGTGCTGGTTACAGGAGGCAAGAAGAAGAGATGCATCCATCGATGATGTCCACCTCCACGACTCAGGGCGCTGGCCCACCGAACGGCGCCTAAGTAGCAGCAGCTTTCGTGGCCAAGTCAACGTGCTTCTGAACAATGGCGTCCAAAGATTCCAGCCGCTGGAAGAAGGCCAATGTCTTTCTATCCTCGTTTGCCTTGTAGTGGCCTATGTAGACGATTTCCTCGCAGACGTGGATGTGCAGGTTGACGGTTTCTTGCATGGCGAGGCGCTGCACGGCGAGCGCGGCCTCGAGGTGCACATTCTTCATCGCGACCTCCAGCACCTGCAGGGGCACCAGGGCTTGAAAGAGTTTGTCACCATGTAGGCCGATGAGGGTGGCAAGCAATGAGGAGCCTGGGCGCGCGGGCTGGAGCAGTACGACAAGGTCGTCCGCGCGCTTCTTGACGGTGGTGAACTTGCGGATGGAGTTGACCATCATGTCATCCATGCGAGAGGCGAAGCCGGCGTCGGCGAGGGCTACGATGCCTGCGGTTGCCAGCACCATCTGGAAATGCTGCGCAGGGCGGGGCCGCAGGCCGGCGCCTTGGATGATTTGGCACAGCCGACTGCCGCTCGCGTCCATCGCCTCCATAGGTGCTTGTGGCTTCTGGTCACTTGGTCTTGGATTGGAGTGAGCAGTGTCGCAGAGACTTGGGAGTAGATGGATTGGAGTGGTGGGGCGCCTTTATTATATGAGAGTCCAAACTCTGTTGCATTCACATTGTCTTTGGCTCTAGTCCGCTTCTCCAATTAATTTCCTCTGCATGTAATTGAGGATGCATCATTGACCGCTCAACGCCTCGGGAACCGCTACCCTCTTCCTCCTTGGCATTCAAGCACCTATGGACCCGCCGACGACGAGGTGCCTATGGTGACTTCATAAATTTCAAGATGATAGTGCCGCATGCGTGTGTGCGCTCATAGGGGTGAGTGTATGCGGCGTATATGAGCGCTATGTCTCATCTTGTGTAAAAAACTATAAATGCGTGTCAAAATGAGACTAGTCAGTATACTCAATATTGTGCACCTTGGAGAGGAAAACGATAGAACTAGTACGTATTTATTTATGGTGCAGATTCACTCATTTTGCTCCATATGTACTCCGTCTCGGTGTAGTCTAGTCACTTGTTGAAATCTCTAGAAGGGCAAATACTCCTTTCTGGTTTACAGGGCTATACTAGTAAGTAGTTATACGTACTAGTACAATAGTGGGCTCACATAGCAATTTTGTCTCATGCAAGAGCCTGGCTATATGCGTGCTCCAATGTTCGCAACTGCAACGTTCGGTTTGCACTTGGCTCTTCGCCTCTTCGAGAAGACGAACAATGATGTTACTACTATCGCTTCTACAAAGGTCGAATCCATCGCTGCATGTCCATTCACCGCGAAGGGACGGATAGCTTGTTGTAGAAGTACTACTACTAAGCAAAAGCCTGTCCTCGTTTGCGAGCAACCGCGCGCATGGGCGAGGGAGAAGACGTGTAGTAAAATCAAGCTTCTCCTCGTTCTACGAGTTGACGCGACACATCATAGCACTGGCCCCACATGCTTGCCTGTAAACATGGCTGAAAGACCCGTAGTGTACAGTATATTTGCTGCAACCTCTAACATTTACCCACCACAAATTAAAATATATGTGCCCGTATGCATCGTTCTGATGCAGAGGCCGGGGAGTCCCCCCTTTTTGAAAAAAACAAATTAAATATATATTCCTGTCTTGACCAGATGAGCGTGCAAACTACAATCACCAGGGTGACAGGTAGGGCCATAAGACTATTTTAATGTAAAAAAAACTTCGAAACGGCCACATAGCATGGAGCCGACCCCAACGATTTTAAGCTTACAGGCACAGTACACGCTATCTAGACTACTCTACACATGAAACTGCCACACGAGCGTCCGGGCTGCGCTTGGCTCTTCGCCTCTTCGGGAAGTCGAACAATGATGGTGTACTACTGCACTGGAGGAGTACTACAGTATGCTTCTGGACATCTGGCACCGATTGAACTGCTGCATGTCCACCGCGTGCGGGAGGGAGAGCATGTAGCGAAAGCTTCGCCTAGTCTTGCCAGCCACCACGCTCATGGGCGAGGGAGGAACGCTCCTGTCTTTGCGTGTATGACAGGTGGGCCCGACAGGTGTCTGGCCAACCTGTCATGCAGCCAAAGGCAGGTGCAGTTAAGTCCGCGAGGGAGAGGATAATCAAACTTCTCATTGATGTACGAGTTGACGCGACACATCAAAGCACTGCACTCGATATATTTCAATAATTTGTGTTTACCGATGCATTAATTACAATGCATGCATGCATGCCATGACTCTTCTTTTGATAGTACTTGCATGTGTTGATTTAATGCACCTTGAAGGATGGTTGTGCACGAGGAGGGCGAGATCATGCAGACCGAACAGGAACAGGACCTGACGATGGAGCTCTCTAAGGTCTCGATGGACCTCACCGTGCTCCATCGCCCTTGCGCCTCGCCCTTGACGCCTCAAAGGTATGAGGTTCGAATACACCTCGTCTGTTCGGCTGATTGAGCAATGTGCAGGTTTCTTGATTGATGTGCTGTTGGATTGATTTCTACAGTGCAAGGGAGGGCACTTGTCCAGCGCGGACTGCCGTGTCGAGCGCCCCGGGAACCAGCGGCAGTGCCAGAAGTGCGAGCGCGGCGGTGGCTTCGACGTGCAGAACACGGCGGTGGACTTCGTCCTTTCGTCGGTGAGGGTGGAGTGCCCGCACGAAGGCTGTGGGCTCTACGTCACTTACCACAAGCTCGCCAATCTCCAGAGCGTGTGTCCGCTCGCGCCCTGCAAATGCCCCATGCCCGTCTAAGGCTACGAAGGCCCGCCGCCGGCGCTCTGCCACCACATCAGCACCGCGCATCCCATGCCCGTGCACAGGATCCAGTACGACAAGGTGCTCCAGCTGCAAGTGCCACTGTTGGAGCCACGGCTCTTGCTGTTCACGGAGGAGGACCACCGCGCGTTTTTCTTGGTCGGCGGTGTGCTTGACATCGGCACGCCTATCGCCATGTCGGTCGTCTGCATCAGAGCGGGGGCGTCCCCACTGCCGCACTACTTGGCCAAGCTGTGGGCGAACGGCCCACCGGGGGAGCCCAAAGGCACGACCGACGCCGTCAAGGTGGAAATGGAGGTGACAAGCAGCAAGGATCCCGGCGACGTCGACGTGCAGGAGCTGACCTTCTTGGCAGTTCCGCCCAAGCTGCTGGCCGGGGCTAAGCTTGTGTCCCTCCACATTCAGATTGACAAGCTCACGTCCTAAATGTTTTGACAGTGCCTTCTGTTTATCTTAGTAATGTGCTAATATAGGGATTACCTTGGTCTACTTTATCTTAAGAAATGGTGGGTTTTGGTGGCGCTGCAGCAATTACTTCGGCATCAGATTAGTAATTTCCAACAGTCGAACATATATTTTGTGTCTGTTGGATATAAAGTTCCTTTGGGTAAGAAGTACTACTTGTCATCAAAATGGATAAAAAGAGATGTATGTAGACGTATCTTAGTTCTAGACACGTCCCTTTTTATCCATTTTGATGACAAGCACTCCCTCCGTTCCACAATACATGCCTTCCATTTGTCAAAATATAGATGTATCTAGACATGTTTTAGTATATAGGTACATCCATGATAGAGCCAATCGGATGGTTGAGAACACTACAATTCGTAGCTACAGATGCGTGTGTGACTCCCAGATGTAGAGGCCGGGGGTCATCATCCTCCTTTTCGAGAAAAAACAGATGCGTGTGTGAGAGGACGAGTGCGTGCGTGCACCTCTTCTCTTCCTGTATAACGTACTACTAAACTCAGAGTACAAGTTTTTGAGCTTGCGTCTCGTCACATTCCAAATTACTCCATGCTATATTGAATTGCAAACCTGTTCACACCGATCACAACCTAAACGATTTCCCACTTAGGAGCGTATTAGTACCACGCTAGTATATTGAATTCCGAACCTGTTCACACCGATCACAATCTAAACGGTTTCCCACTCAGGAGCGTTTTAGTACTCGGTTATAAATACTAGTATGCCAAGATGACTGCACATTCCTCCTCAACTCCTCATCCATAAAAACAAACAAGTCATTCAGCATCCTTCCCTTGCGTCTGCCATGGCCAGCGTAAGTTCTGGGTCGAGAGATTGCTACCAGGGAGAGGCGAGCATGGAAGCGGAAGCATGAGAGATGTCCCGCTGCGCGGAAGTAGCAGAACAGAGGTCCCGCCGCGCCGTTGAAGCAGCACGGAGGTCCCACCGCATCGTCGATGCAGTAGACTGGTCCGGCAGCGCCGCGGAAGCAGCAGAGATGTCCCGCCGTGCCACAAATGCAGCAGAGATGTCCCGCCGCGCCGCGGCGGCCTGGGAAAATTTCTCGTGGGCAGGCGACGACTGTTATAGGCGCATGCATGCGATCGTCCATAGCCAGATGGATCAGATCTCCGGCTTGGTGAGGTTGCAGGATGATGTGAAAGCCTTGTTTGAACAGGCTATCGGCATCATCCGGCAACTAAGGGAGGGCAACGAGAGGCTCCGGGCCGAGCGCGACCTGCTGAGGGAGAAGATCGTCCGAATTGCAGACCAGCAGGAGGAGACCAGCTCCTTGTTGAAGAGGACCGGCGTCATCGTCAAGAAACTTATGGACGAGAATGACATGCTCCGCAACGAGCGCCATAGGCTGGTGGAGGAATCCGTGGATGTTCTCAAGCAGCGTCTTGAGGACACGAAAGAGCTCACCGCTGCTCACCACAGAGACTAGTTTCCGTGGCCTGCAGCAACGCATCAAGAAAGTAGAGATCAGCGAGCCAGATCCTTGTCTTCCTTCTTCTTTTGTCCTTCTGTATTTCAGGCGTAGCCGCATGTGGCTTTTTAATTATATTTCTAATTATGTAAGACAATTAATAGCCCTTATCTTTCTGTGGAAGATCAATGTTGCGAGGCTGGAATGAAGAAAACTCTTGCTGTGGCGACCCTGGCGTTGCTGTTCTTCTAGTTGCTGCTAGGCTTCCTTCAGTTTCCTAGTTTCTTTTGATGTAATAATCGGTTTAGGATGTCGATTGTGTCATCGGTTGTGAAATGTTGGGTTCTAGCGCAGATGTTTGGCCTTTGTTGGCCTCTTGGGATGTTGCGATTTCAATCTGGTCTTTTAGTCCTTCGTGTTAGGCTGGAGTTGTGCTGAACTTCTTGTGAATTGTTGTGGTTTTCAGTAATGAAAATCGGAAGTGGCAAGCCCTTCTTTGATCAAAAAATCGTCCTTATATATTCATCAGTCTTGCTATAAGTCGCAGTAGATGCTATATAGGTCCGTCGGATCTTACATCAAGATTCGTGCTGTCAGATTTTCTTTTTTCTCTCTTAAATCTCAGTCAAGTGAGACATAGACACGCCATTAAACAGAGGCTCGGGCGCCATTAATGGAGACCTTGGGAGAGAGGTGGATGGCAGATGGAGGTCAAAGGGCTCTCCTCCCGATAAGCACGCGCAGGGGTCTGATCGCACGCCTCTCATACTCAAATAGCTACCCTGCACGGCGCCTCCTAGCTAATAAAAAATGGGGACGCGTGGCGGCACGTAAATGGTACTAGTAAGTAGAACGCCCACGGTTTCAATAATACTTGTGTTTCCGATTGTAACGTGACAACACTTGTTACAAAATGACTTTGTTGATTGTTAATGTGTGCGCCTTCGCAAATCGGACTGCAAATTTACCATAGTATGTTGGTGCCATGTCATGGCACCAAGCCAAGTTTCATTATTTTCATGGGTGTTTTGGATTTACAGGAATTAAAAAACTAAGTTTCTCAATGTTTCCAACCCAGCCACGACGCCCAGAATTTTGAATTTCATTCCCATTTCTTGCATGGAACCTAGAAATTTACCCAAGGACACACATGTGATTTTTCAACCAACTTTGGTGCACTGGAACATGTGCTTGTATTTCAAATTTGAATTATGCACACAAAGGTGACATGTTCCCTCCCAGAACCATGAGCCTTCTTGAGAGAAGCTTCGATTTGCAAGAAGCTTATACCAAAATTTGTTCCTATTCGGCCAATTTTTTTTACCACGGTATGGTACTACCATGACATGACACCATGCCAAGTTTCATGATTTTAAAACCAAGTTTCTCAATGTTCTTGACCGAGCCACGATGCCCAGATGTTTGAATCTTATTCTCATTTTTTGCATGGGAGTAGAAATTCACCCGAGGACACAAATGTGATTTTCAACCAATTTTGGTGCACGGGAGCACGTGCTTGTAGTTAAAATTTGAATCATGCACATTAAATGACCAAAAACTCAATTAATGTGTAAATAAGGACAAACGAAGTGGAATAATTCCAAAATTTAACAGGCACTCATGTAGTTCTATGTTGCCTTTGTAAATAAACTCAAGGGGACAACGATATCATTTCGCACTCAAAGGTGACACGTTCCTCTCGTAACCACGAGCCTTCTTGAGAGAAGCTTGGTTTGCAAGAAGCTTATACCAAAATCTGTTCCTATTCGCCATTTTTTACCACAACATGGTAGTACCATGACATGACATCCATACCAAGTTTCATGATTTTCAGACGTGTTTTGGATTTACAAGAATTTTAAAACCAAGTTTCTCAATGTTCTCGGCCGAGCCATGATGCCCAGATGTTTTAATTTTATTCTCATTTCTTGCATGGGACCTAGAAATTCACCCGAGGACACAAATGTGATTTTTCAACCAACTTTGGTGCACGAGAGCATGTGCTTGTAGTTCAAATTTGACTTATGCACATTAAATGACCAGAAACTCAATTAATGTATAAAAACGACAAACGAACCCAGAATAATTCCAAAATTTAACATGGCACTAATGTTGTTCTATGTTGCCTTTGTTAAGAAACTCAAAGGGGGGGTGGCACGTTCCTCTTTGAACCACGAGCTTCCAAATCGCCCAATTTTTTACCACAACATGTTAGTGCCATGACATGACACCATGCCAAGTTTCATTACATGAATTTAAAATCTAAGTTTCTCGATGTTCTCGGCAGAGTCATGACGCCAGATGTTTGAATTTCATTCTCATTTCTTCCATGGGACCTAGAAATTCAACCAAGGACACACATGTGATTTTTCAACCCACTTTGGTGCACCGAGCATGTGCATGCAATTCATATTTAGATTATGCACATTAAAAGTCCGAAACTCAATTAATGTATTAAAAGGCCAAATGAACCCAAATAATTCCAAAATTTAACAGGCACTCATATAGTTCTATGTTGCCTCAGTAAATAAAATCAGGGGAGGCAGCGATATCATTTCAAGCACACAAAGGTGACACGTTCCTCTCGAACCACGAGGCTTGTTGAGAGAATCTCCGGTTTTGCAAGAGGCTTATACCAAAACTTGTCCCAATTCAGCCAAAAATTATACGTATGAAAATAAGGTTTAGATTATCCCTAACATCTCGCTACCTAGACCAATAATGTACTATGATTTGAATTCAACATAAAATGGATACAGATATTTGAATTGGAGAGCGATGGTACATGTAGTTCATAGTGAAATATGATTACTGCTATATGCATGTCTTTTTGTTATCAAGATAATATTTAAATTATTGTATAACTTGACAAAAATCGATTCAAATAAGGAAAATTGATTCAAATTTAGTCCATATGGTAGACGACAATATATATGTTCACATGGTGGAGTAAAATGTTCATATATGATGGAAGATCAAAATGTATGACTACATCAATTATAAACCGCAAGGTCACCTAATGATATATTCAATTCAACATAACGTGGATTCAAAATTGAAATTCGAGATCATGGCATCTGTAATCATATAAAAGGGACATTACTCTTTCTTTGGTGGGAATTGATTTGTTTTTGTTGTTTTTGAGGGAAGTGCGAATCGATTTGGTATCGTGCAGGTAATCATGTTCTCCGATTTTTTTACATTTTTCTTGTAGTTTTTTCAATGGCATCTATAGCAATATAGTAAAAGGGGACATGACTCTCTTGTGTCTTGTATGATTTTTTTACACGTTAAGTTTGTTCTGCCGAACAAGGAATCCGCACCTTGTTATCCCGAAATTTTCAAGCTCGAGTATCTTTTGTCTCACCTGCTTTGAAACTCCCGCTTCTTCAACCCGCACCGCGTCTTGTTTTCACGAAATTTGGACGCGCGCGAGAACTCCCTCCTCATCAAAAATCGCTCCCGCAGCCCAGACACGCAAAATCCCCCTTCTACCCCTCAGCCGGAAATGAAGCTCCACGTCGCGGTGTCAAAACCGATGGGGGTACGCTGGTAACTTACCCTACATTTCGGACAAGCACGTCCCTAAGCTTGGCTCCCCCTCCCCCTTCGCCCCCCCCATTCGTACACCGAGGCCGCCAAAACCCGCGAAACCCCACGCTCCTCCGTCGGCCTCCCGACCGCCGCCCAGCCAGAGACTCTTCCCCGACTACGTCGTCCACCGCAATAGCTCGCCGTCCCTCATCCACCGCACCGGATGAGGATCCGTTGTCGATCTCGTCGTCCCGCCGGATCAGCCGCCCCGTGCTCCACCTCCAAGGAGCTGCCCCGACGTTCGCCTTGTCTATCGCGCCACCTCAATCCCCACAGCGCCATCTTGACCTGCCCCACCAAAACCGCGGCACCCTCACCAATTCCTCTGATGAAGGCGAGGCCAACTCGGTGCCACCAAGGAGGTTCTGCAGTCACTGCTGCATTTTATCTTTTATTCGATCTCACGGGGCTGCCGGTGCTCGATACCGAGCAGACATGGCGTCTCCATCGACGGTGCCGTTGCCGGCCACATCATCCACGACGTCTCTCCCCCATGTCGTTGCTTCCTCGGTGGCGACTTCCACAACGGAACTAGCTGCAGCTGCTCGCTCTCGCCGCGGGCGCGGCTCGTTTGCTTTGTCGGTCGCGCTGCTGCACCGCTCCTCGCTGCTCGTTCGCTGCTGCTGCTCGCTCTTTCTTCTCGCTATGCTTCTGCTGCTGCTGCCGCACGACCTCCGCAGCTATAGGAGTTGCTGCTTTAGCACTCGTCGCGGTGCTATCGCACGACTTGCTCTCTCGCTAGTGCGTTGCTCGCTTGAGCGTCTCGCTGATTTAGATCATCGCTTTCTCGCTACTAGTGCTCGAACACCCTAAACATCTATTGCAATGCTCTATTACTAGTTCAATCAGTTTCGACAGTAAGATTCAGTTTTGACTGTGAAGTTCATTTTCTTCAGTTAAATTCAGAGTGAACAGTACTTACAACATCTGTCGGAGCGGCCGTGGCGCGGCTGATGCGTTTTACATCTAGCACTTTTTGGTGATGTATTTTACATCATCTATTGCAGATGATATTAGGGTCCCACTTCAGATTAAAGTTTTCTGTCTTGTCATGCTTCAGCCTCGTCGCCGTACACCTTAGCGGAGCTGCTCCAACGACGGAACCGTCCATCACAGCGGAGCAGTACCCTCGGCGCTGTTTCCAGAGGCCTTGGATCTTCTTCCCCGCCTCGGACAGTCACACCAGCATCATCACCATCCTCCACGTCGAACCCAATGATGCTGAGGTCCACAAGGCTATGCCAAAGAGGTTGTACACTCGTCGCATCACTTTGTTTCTCCATTCCTCTGTTCTTCCAATTCATGTGAGCCAAACACCAAAGTTGACTGAAATCCTATGTTTCCAAATGCTCTGCTTTTGCACGTGCATTCCTATCCTATTCTGTGTTTTTCCTGTCCCCTCGCTTATAGAATCCTCCAATTCTAAGGACCCTTACAGATTTACTTCATTTTCAGATTGGCGCCAAAGAAAACGTGTGTTATGTCCCGCTCCCGCCGTGTCATCATCCACCCCACCGAGGTGCACCATCGATGAAGTTGCTCACTTCAGAGAGATCCCCCGCAGACTTTCTTTCGCCGCCTCATATCATCTTCCCGCTGCCGTAGCCACGCCTAACTACATTACCATCATCGATCGAGCAGATGAACCCGAGGACTAGAGAGTTCGGAAGAGAGGTCGCATCTTTCGTGTTTGCTTACGTTATACATCGGTTATTATTACCCGCTACTTTATCATTCAATCTTGAGTTTTGAATTGCCCATGGGTCTCATATCGAGCCAAAGAATGAATAGTATCCATCTACTATCCGTTCATCTGGGGTCTTCTATGTGGTTCATGTTGGGTGGGCAACAAACAATAGATGATCCATTGTCTATCTTTTAAACCAAGCTATAATCTACCGCTATCATTAGTTTTGGATCCATCCACTGCTTGCTACCATCAGTCTTGATTTTTGCATGCACCCCTTAGGCCTTACAAAATCTAACTATTTTTTATTATGCATGTCGATATTGTACACAATCGCATCGAACATGTAGAGAAAAAGAGAAGACCGCTATGTATGAATATAATGTCATGCAGACGCTGCTCCATGGTGGGCAAAGTGCCCCCCTCTCCTGCATTTCAGATTGTATTCCAGAGGAAGATAGCTGTTCGATGGAGATTCGAAGGAGCCGACCATGCACATTTACACCCGAGGTGTTGCTCTAACCTGGCATGCTGATGTTGGTCATATCATGCATATGGCGCCTTGCATTGCTTATATTATACATCTTATATGTCATCAGCTTAGTTTAGATTTGCTTTGTGTGAATGCCACCTATTTGGTTTTATATCATACTTCATTATTCCTAATATTTTTTTTAGAGATTTCAACAAGTGACTACATACGGAACAAAATGAGTGAATCTACACTCTAAAATATGTCTATATACATCCGTATGTGGTAGTCCATTTGAAATCTCTAAAAAGACAAATATTTAGGAACAGAGGGAGTATATGGGAATTATGCAATGCCATCTTCTTTAGCCAGGCATCATATACGTGAATCATGCAATGCCATCCTGTTTAGCCAGTCATCGTATATGTGAATTGTATCCTCCATATTTTTTCCATAATGTGTTCCATTTGTCAACAATGTTTATACATTCATCTACTCTTCCTGTGCATCAGCCATTTGAGTCGGTCATGGGAAAATCTGGAGTGAAAACAAGGTCTTCTGAGCAGTCAGTGCTACCTGTCGATGCAGATTTCTTGCTGGTTACAGATAGCTCCTCAGAGGAGGATTCAGAGAGAGATGACCAGTCATATCCCCCCCGAGGTGCATGCTCTAACTTGGCTGGGTTATACTGCTCATATCATGCATATGGTGTCTTGCATTGCCATGCCATCTGCTTAGATTAGACATGCTTTGTGTGAATGCCTCCTGTTTGCTTTCTATATTAGATATGTGAATTATGCAGTGCCATGTTTTTCAGCCAGTTATCATATATGTGAATTATGCACCGCCATGGAGCCAGGCATCATATATGTGAATTATCTCATGCCATCTTTTTTTATTACATATTCCATTAGTCAACAATCTGTGTATATTGAACTATTCTTCATGTGTATCAGCCATTTGAGCCGGTTATGGAAAAATCTGGAGTTAAAACAAGGTCTTCGGAGCAGGCAATGGTACCTCTTGAAGCATATATCTCGATGGTTACAGGGAGCTCCTCAGACGAGGATTCAGAGACAGATGACCAGTCCTATATCCCACCTGAGGTGTATGCTCTAAGTTGCAATGTTTATATTTCTCATATGATGCATATGGTGTCTTGCATTGCTTAGTTTAGACATCATATGCACAATATTGAATTCTATCTGCTTAGTTTAGAGATCATACATGCGAGTGCCAGCTGCTTAGTATATGAATCAATTATGTTAATTATATCATGCCATCCAATATACTTAGACAACATGTATGTGAATTATTTCATCCCAACCTATTTTAGAAAGACATCATATAGTTTTGTCATGTCATCCTGTTTAGGTACTCATCATATGTTGAATTATGCCATTATATCATGTTAAGTTATCCATCATATATCTCAAACTCGTGTCATGCTATCCTGTTTAGTTAGGCATCATATATGTGAAAATGTGTCATGTTTGTCTGTTTGGTTAGACAACATATATGTGAATTACCACATCTGCTCATCATACAATGTCTCAGACGCTCAATTTCTTTTCTTGTTTATCAGCCATTTGAATTGGAGGGGTGATGGCAGTATCTAAGGGAGCAAAACCCGTTCTTCACAAAAGACAGTGCTACCCGTCGATGCAGATAGAACCATGGTTGTCTTGGCCCACAAACTAGCCCCACCACACATAATCGAGACTCTTCCAGATTGCACACTTACACCGTCATAAGAGAACCAGCTACAACCCATCTAACCACAACCCCAATGGATAGTAACCCACTTATAGTTGACAAAGCACCATGTCCACCACAGAGTACCCCCACACGAGCAGTTTGTAAAGCTACTGCAGTGCCCAAAGCACGAAGACCACCACAGCTAACCCAAACTCCATGTTTAAAGCAGAAGAGCAACTGTTCTCAGGTCAGATTCCGTAGCTATGGTCCATAATCCTTTGCTGTTGCATCACTGTATTTACTCATACCAACTACTTTTGAATTTGAAGGATCCAATTGAAACTCCAATGGCGCAACAGGTATGTTTTAAACCTATTTCTTTAACTGGATTGTTGTTCTAACTTCTTGCTCTATGTTGATTTCAGTTTAACTTGTATAAACAGTTATGTTCTCATGTGATGCACATTACAAGTGCTGCCAATGCTGTGTAGTTTCTCACACTTATATTCTGTCTATGTTGTTGTGTCTTAAAAATATATGAGTTGAACTGTGTCTCTATCTTGATTAGGGAACATATACTAGAATGATATGGACAATACAGTGACCATAGTACATAGATATATGTTTGTTTCATGCTGTTATCCTATCCACCTTACTACTGAACCGGTTTACCAAAATGAGTTTGGTATACTACAAGCTAAACCTGTGATGTGTCTGCTTGTTTCTCTTGTAGTATGCAAACAGAATATTGGAGAAGAGCACCCCACTATGCAATGGTAGAGAAAGTAATGCAGATAAGGTTCAAGATAGTGAGACAACCCTGTTGGTCTCCAAGAAAGGTGATAAAAACGATCTTGTAGACAGTGAGAAAACCCCATAATCCTGCGTTGATGTAGTGTTCGAGTTACGGGCCAGTACCGCTAGCACAAGCTCTTCAAACTCGCTGCCTGAATCACTTCGGCTTCTTCAGTCTCAGCTACAAGCTGAAAGGCATCAGTCATTTGTGCTGCGGCAAGAAGTCAAGGATCGAGGAAGTCCTGCAGAATTGAGATCGCCCTTTCTTGTGCAACAAGAATCGCTGGAGGATTTAAGCGCCAAACAAGAGAAAGTTAATAAGCTTGCTAAGCATCTTGCCAAAGATTATGGTTACCTGTGATATTGTTTCTTGAACTCTTCTGAAGTGGTTTCAGTTCTGGACTTGTTTTGCTGCGGCGTTTATATGTTGTTGTGTTCCCTATATTTGCACTGGTGGTGAACTTTGATGCCGAGTGGATGTAATATGTGTAATAGCCGTGATAGCCTAGCATAAGTTGCTTGCTTATTTATTTCCTTGTTGTCTTGTTTATTTGTTTGCTTGTAGTCAGTGCAGTTCTTTTTCCGCGGTTTGCTAGTGGCTGCAATAACCTATTTTTTAAAACTAGGCCACAATAACCATGGGCTAATATTTACTGTACTGATACTGGGCCTCCTACGGGCCATAGAAAAAGTGGGCCTTCTACGGGCTGTAGAAACAGTAGGCCTTCTACGGGCCGTAGAAACATTGGGCCTTATATGGGCCGTAGAAACAATGGGCCTTCTACGGGCCGTATCATCAATGGGCCTTATACGGGCTGTATGATCGATTGGCCAAACGTGGGCCAATAACAGGCCGCATTATGGCCGTAAACGGGCTAGAGTTGGAATTGCCCGTTCATGGTCCGACCATAACGGGCCATCGTTAATAGGCTGTATTTGATGACGCTATGAAAAGGACCCAATGTATTAACAGACCACAAACGGGCCGACTGTAACCACGGGCTGAATTTGGCCCACAAGCAGAAAATTACAGTAACGTGTCGTAAGTAAACGAATGCTCGAAATGAGCCCAAGAATAAATGGGCTCTGAGAAGGCCGAACAATAACATGGGCTGGAAACGGCCCAACTGAATAACGGGCCATTAATGGGTATAAAATGATACACTATTCATTACGGGCCAGTTTCACCACGGGCCTTTAATGGGTCTAAAGTGATACACTGTTCATTGCGGGCCAGTTTCACCACGGGCCGTTAATAGGCCAAGAGTTACATAGGGTCTCATATGGGCCGAAAGACATCATGGGCCAGAAGTGAAAACGGGCTGGAATCATATTGGATGGCCCAGATGACGCTACTGGGCCTAATTCGGGTAGGGCGTAACGAGCCTTGGGTTAGCGGGCTGTAAATGGGCTATATGCGAATAGGCCGTTAACAGGCTTTCCATGGGCCGGCCCGTCACCTTTTGACCAAGTCAAACGGGCCGGCCTTTTCACAGGAATGGGCCTCTGTTGGGCCGTGCCACGTGTCGACGTATCATAGGCGCCTTCTGTCCAATGAGTGGATGACATCTGTCCCAACAATGAGCCGACACGTGTTTCCTCCAGCCAATGACGATTTTACATGTGGAAAATCCCCATTGGTCGGGGCTGTTAATGGGTTATCGGATCCAAAACCGGACCCGATAGCTTAACGATGTTCCGTTACGGCCGCATGTCGGTCACCCTTGACGAAAGCACTTCTGTGATGCGCGATTTATCATCATGGAAGTGGACACTTCCGTGATGATAATTTTGGTAATGTCATGGAACACTTCTACGACAGCACAGGTATGACTATCTTGATTCTGTCATAAATTTGTCATGGATGTACATGCATGAGAAAAAACGTGACCTACTGTGACAAACACCTATCATCACGGAAGTGTATTTTTTTGTAGTGTGTGTGCATGTTGGATGGTCAGATTCTAGTGTACTAGCTAGCTAGTAAGCTTGTTTTGCTACCGGATGGTTGAATGTCATCTCAGTTTGTACCTCATCTAGGTTACCACCTCAAATTGCCTATGTTTGGTTAGTGCTTCTAAGGGAGTCCTAGATTAGGGGGTATCCGGATAGCCGGACTATATACTTTGGCCGGACTGTTGGACTATGAAGATACAAGACTCAAGACTTCGTCCCGTGTCCGGATGGGACTCTCCTTTGCGTGGAAGACAAGCTTGGCGATCCGGATGTTAGATCTCCTTCTTTGTAACCGACTCTGTGTAACCCTAGGCCCCTCCGGTGTCTATATAAACCGGAGGGTTTAGTCCGTAGGACAGGAACAATCATAATCATCATAGGCTAGCTCCTAGGGTTTAGCCTCTACGATCTCGTGGTAGATCAACTCTTGTAATACTCATATCATCAAGATCAATCAAGCTGGAAGTAGGGTTTACCTCCATCAGAGGGCCCGAACCTAGGTAAAACATCATGTCCCCTGCCTCCTATTACCATTAGCCTTAGACGCACAGATCGGGACCCCCTACCCGAGATCCGCCGGTTTTGATACCGACATTGGTGCTTTCACTGAGAGTTCCTCTGTGTCGTTGCTGCAAGGCTAGAAGGCTCCTTCAATCATCAACAATAACGCGGTCCAGGGTGAGATTTTTCTCCCTGGACAGATCTTCGTGTTCGGCGGCTTCGCACTGTGGGCCAATTCTCTTGGCCATCTGGAGCAGATCGACAGCTACGCCCCTGTCCATCAGGTCAGGTATGGAAACTTGAACTACACGGCCTATATCGACGGAGACTTGATCTTTGATGGATCCGGGTCTACTCCAGGAGCGCCGAACAGTCACGACGAGCACGGCCTAGACCTGCTATCAGACAATACTCGGGATATCTCACCTGCAATTGCTCCGGACCTAAATCCGGGGCAGATCGCGTCGTCCGAGGACGGGTGGATGGACCCCGCCCCGGAGGCCGCATACTCATCGGCGGTAGGGACGAACACAGACTCCATCCCTAAGGAAGTCTGTGTCACTGGACCCCTGGACTTGCATCCGGCTGTAGGTTCCAGACCGCGCGCCCCCGAGCCCGCCGAATCTAGTTGGGCTCCGGTAATGGAGTTCATCGCCGCGGATATCTTCCAGCACTCGCCCTTTGGCGACATGCTGAATTCATTAAAGTCTCTCTCTTTATCAGGAGATTCTTGGCGGAACTATGTCCGGCTCGAGTGGGAAGCAAGATACGAGGAAATTCGTTGCCCACCCACCAACCACTTCATTGCCACTGTCGATGATTTGACCGACGTGCTCGACTTCGACTCTGAAGACATCGACGGTGTGGATGACGATGCAGGAGAAGAACAGGAACCACCGCCCACGGGGCGCTGGACGACCACCTCCTCGTATGATATATATATGGTGGACACTCCCAAAGAAACCAATGGCGATGAGGCAATGGAGGATAACCCCTCAAGGAAGAAATCAAAGCATGGGCGTCATTGGCGCCGCTCCAAGCCCCGCCACAGCAATACCGGCACAGGAGATGAAAACAATCCGGATGGTGCCGAAGATGAATACAATCCCGATCTGCCTGCCTTCGAGCAGGCCGAACAGGAAGACGGGCAGGTTAGCCCAGACGACTAGGCGACGGACGGATACTTGGAGGAGGACAACTATATGCTCCCCTCCGAAGACAAGGTGAGCCTCGGCGACAATGAATTCGGCGTGCCTGAGGATCCCGTACAGCAGGAGTGCTTTAAGCATAGGCTTATGGCCACTGCAAGAAGCCTGAAAAAGAAGCAGCAGCAGCTCCAAGCTGATCAAGGTCTACTCATAGATAGATGGACCGAGGTCCTGGCTGCCGAGGTGTTGGTGGGAAACGACACCTATGGGATTACTGGAATCCCTTCTATGGTTGCGGGGCACGGGGTTCGTGAGAAGAGCGGGACTAGTAGACAACACAAAGAGGATTTACCCAGGTTCGGGCCGCAATGATGCGTAAAACCCTACGATCCTGATTTGGTGGATGTATTTAGTGTTCTTGAGCTCTTGAACTAGCTCTAGGTCCTGCGAGGTTCGAAAGAGCCGAATCCTTCTCCCGTGCGCCATGGGCCTCCTTTTATAGGTGAAAGGGGTTGCCACAGTGGCGCACATGAGGTGGAAAGTGCTACAGCGTTGCTATCTTATCACTGGTATTATAGGACAAAGTGCATTTAATGCGAGGCTTAGGTGTCCCTTCGCTTTATCGGGAATGGGGGCGAGGCCCGTCCCGTCCGCCCCGCTCCTCCTTGCTTCGACACGCGCCCTGGCCAACGATGCATGCGGTGCCATGTAGGCAGGCAGGCAGCTGAGCTGGCACGGTGGTGGAGCCTCCACGAAGGGCTGCACGTTGCCACGCAGGTGCCTGCCCAGCTGATTGGGTTGGCAGCTGCATGCGAACGGTGCTGAAGACTTGGCTGGCGCGGGCTTGGCAGTGGCCCCGCTGGCGTGCTTGGCGAGGGCCTCGCCGGGTGGCCCGGCAAGGGTCTTGCCGTGGCACGCAGGCGTCCCCGGCAAGGATCTTGCCGGGGGTCTTGTGGGTTTCTTTGGTGAGGATTGTTCCCTTCCTATCCTCATCTGATCTTGACTATTCTTTGTCTTCACAAAGATCTGCATGCCACCACGGAGGTGCCTCCCGAGCCCGGTCCCAACGTGTTTATTTAGCATTGGTGGGCTGAAAGGTGGCTCGCTCGGCTGGTGCGGGCGAGCTGCCCCGGCAAGGGTTTTGCCTGGGCCGCTGAGGTCGCCCCGGTAAGGGTCCTTGCCGGGGAAATCTGCTTCGTCCATCTGATCTTTGTGGCCTTGGTCCTAGTCATTGCTCTGTCTGTCTTGTGTCTTTGGCTTCTCTCCGGCTTCCCTTCCCTGCCCTGTTATGCGTGGCCGTGGCGGGAGGCTTTGACTGCCCGTGCACAAGTAAAGGGGTCCAAACCAGAGCCCCTACTTCTGTACACCGACAGGAGCCCCCGGGTCTGGGCCACACATAAGCGTAGCACGTTGTTGGGCCAGGCCCAGAACTGTGCGCGGCTAGTTGGGGCGGATTTTTACCGCGGCAACTATTCCATCTGCTGTGCTTCCCCACGACCCGCATTGAACGCGTGATGTGGGGGTCGTGCGCGCGCGCATGACGGAAGCATGCTGGCGTCACCTTGTGGTGGACAGTAAAGAGGCGGCTTGCGTGTCTCTTTGAGACCACAGGGACGCCTCCCATTTACTGTCTTCGCTTGGGAACCGTCGCTCCACGCGTACCACTTCGCCCGCCCCCTGCACCACGTTCGCTGCATGCATAATGCAGAGCGAATGACAGGCGCGCGGGATGTGGGAAGTCGCGCGTGCGCGAGTTGATTCCCACGCGCCTTCGATGGAGCCGGGAGGGCGGTCGACGGCCCCGCTTGCTGTCACTTCAAGACGCCGAATTGGCCGAGAGGGGGCGGCCGAGCCTCTCCCCTGCCCCTTTATAAAGAGGGGAGTGGGAGGACCGGGGCCTCTCAACCCTTCGCCATCTGCCTCTTCCCATTCCGGCTTCCTTTCTTCTTCTGCCATGGCGAGGGGGCGTGGCGATGCTACGTCTCGAGCTTGCGTTGGTTTTCCTCGAAGAGGAGAGGGTGATGCAGCGATAGTAGCATAAGTATTTCCCTCAGTTTTTGAGAACCAAGGTATCAATCCAGTAGGAGGCTCCTCAAAACTCCCACGCACCTACAAAAACAAACTGAGAACTCGCAACCAACACAATAAAGGGGTTGTCAATCCCTTCACGGCCACATGCGAAAGTGAGATCTAATAAAGATAGTAAGACAAGATACATATATTTTTGGTATTTTATAATATAGATGCAAAAAGTAAAGATGCAAATAAAAGTAGATTGAATGCAAATATGATAAGAGATAGACCCGGGGGCCATAGGTTTCACTAGAGGCTTCTCTCAAGATAGCATAAGTATTACGATGGGTGAACAAATGTTAGGACCCCGACTCAATGCCACATCGATCTAGCATGTAACACCTCATATCACTTTGCGGCCTCACGCACGGTATTCCCACGGGTGTCGCTTTACCTTTGCCCGGGACCGTTTGCGCCTTTTGGACACGTATATGATAGTGTCGCTAGCATCCATATGATAAGGAGCCCGGGCTGACATGGCTAGTCGTAAACCCAAAGTGGCACAAACTTACAGGACAGCATCCATGACCCAAAGATCGAACGTGTCGGTCATCAACGAGTGAATCTAGGCTGTACCATCTGGGCTAGCAGGACTCGTGAACTGGGCTGTAGCGGGCTAACAGACTCCGGTATTCATCGCGTGACATTTCAAGGGATGAACATATGTGAACGAAGAAGGACACATGCCGGCTAGCCTAAGTGTTCCGGAGCAGTAGCAAGCTACCATGGCTCAGTGGAAGCACTAGGAGACATTTCCCGGTAAGAAAGGCTACTAAGGATAAGCAACTAGATAGTCAGATCCCACACATACCAAGCATTTCAATAACATACACACAATATGCTCGATATGTGTAAATACAACATGGCATCATAACATGACTCTACAACTCAAATATTTTATTCAGTAGGCTCCGAGGAGCGAGATATTACAAACATGGGTCTCATGACCCAACATTCAGAGCATACAAGTCAAAGCACACGCGGAAGCTTAACATGTCTAAGTAGAGACAATATAAATGAAAAAGGCTGAGAAGCCTGACTATCTACCAGATCCTGTCGAGGGCACAAGATCGTAGCTGAGGTAACAAGCTAAACAGCGAAGTCCACGCGGAAGTACTAGCGAGACCGAAGTCTCTCTGCAAAAACATAAAATAGGCAAACGTGAGTACAAATGTACCCAGCAAGACTTACATCAGAACTAACTACATATGCATCATTATCAACAAAGGGATGGTGGGGTTTAAGCTGCAGCAAGCCACCTTTGACTCGGTGGCTATCCTGAACTACTACTGCAAGTAACTCTTTTGAGGTGGCGCACACGGGTCCACATATTCACCATATCAATACACCACTATGGATCCGCTCCCGTCTCCCTACGAGAACGCCATCCATAGTACTCATGCTTATCTTGCGTATTTTAGTGTATCCATTTCCACTTGTCTATGAACTGTTATAGGCAACCCAGAAGTCCTTTACCACGGACGCGGCTATTCGAATAGATGATGATAACCCTGCAGGGGTGTACTTCTTCACACATGCTCTCGCCACTTACCGCCATGTACACGTCATGTATCTCGGTAACCTTCAAGCGGAAGCCTGGCGAGGGTGTCGGCCACGGCCTACCTAAACACTCAAGTCTCTAGTCCAGGTTTATCGCCTATTCAGGTTCCATCCACAGGGAGTCCGGCCGAGGTTTCCACATACGGCCCCGAATGATGTGAGCAGGGTTCCCGAGACACCAAACGGGCACTATGCCATGATGTATCTACCGCATCATAGCCCACCCCTAGGGTCAGCGCTACGCACGACCTCCAACACATATCCTACAAACACCAGAAACTAGTTGCAACTCCTGGACAGAGAACAACGGTGGTTAAGAAGCCGAGAGAGTCAATTAAGGATCCCAATGTGTGGTAGTAGCTGTTCATGGATCACAAACACATAATTCAGTTCCTGAGGACGGCCTCAATGAGACAACCCACCATGTACTCCTACATGGCCTCTCACCGCTACATTTACCAAATTGTATTCACACACTTAGCTCTGAACAGTAGGACATGTTCACACACCTCCGATTCATCCCCGACGAATCAGACCTGACTCAACTCTAAGAAGTAGCAGGCATGACAAACAAGCATGAAAGAGTAGGCACATCAGGGCTCAAACAACTCCTACTCATGCTAGTGGGTTTCATCTATTTACTGTGGAATGACAGGTCATGCAAAGGATAAAGGGGTTCAGCTACCGCAACAAGTAACAGATGAATCGTTGTTGTCCTAATGCAGTAAAAGAGAGCAGGAGCGAGAGAGTAGGATTGTATCGGAATGAACAAAGGGGTTCTGCTTGCCTGGCACTTCTGAAGATAGCATTGAGTCGTCATCAGTGTCAACGATCACAACGTCGGTACAACATCTATCGAGGGGGAACAACACCGGCAAATAGAGAAGAAACATGTTCAATGCAATGCACAATATGATGCATGTTATGACATGGCAATATGAATGTTTTTTGGGCTAATCCAAGCTAGAACAGGTTGAGATGAGTCCATTTGAATCAAAGATTCAAATGCAAACCCATTCTAACAGGTCATATTAGTGCATTACCTTGTTTCACCTAAACAGCAAGGTTAAAATGTTCTAACATGCATGGAAATGGTACAGATGGATAGACTGCATTTTTCTGATCATTTTTCATATATAATTTATTTGATTTGGAGCTACGGTTGATTTTCTATGATTTTTAGAAGTTTTGGTTATTTTCTGGAATTTCCTGTATAAGAAAAATTCCAGTAATTAGTTATTGTGTCAGGGTGACGTCAGTGGTCAACGGGGCTGGTCCAGGTCAAACTGACCTGTGGGTCCTGCGTGTCAATAGTCAGTTTAACTAACTAATATTAGTTAGCGCTAACCCTAGATTAATTAGCAGAGCGGGCCCCACTTGTCATAGACTCGGGGGAAGTCAACCTGGGCCCACCCAGTCAAGGTCAACGGGTCAAACCCACCGGCGTTTAGCCGCCGGCGAGGCCGGACGTGGCGGTGGGAGTGCAATTTCGCGTCCCGGCGACCAAATGGGCGGCGGAGAGTGTCTACGCGTAGCTGGGAGCAAGCCGCAGCGTTTGGTGGCGGTGGTTGGGCTCGGGGTTGCCGAAAACGTCGCTGACGACGAGTTTGGCGGCGACCGGAGCTTGGGTGAGCTCGGACTCATCGCTAGGGGGCACGGCGAGGCGCGTGAGTTAGTGTGTTGAGCTCCTGGGGGTGCGTTAGGGCTAGTGGACAAGGTGGCGCGGCCGTTGGGTGGCCGGAGCCTCGTCGGCGATGAGCTCCGCGGCAGCGCGTGCGGGTGAGCTACGTGCAGTCGCTACTGGGCTCGAGAGAGGGAACCGGGAGGATGGGGAGGTAGCTAGGCTCACGGCGGTTGCAACGGAGCTGACGGCGAGGTCGGGGACGGCCTGCTGCGACGGTGATGGCGAAGGGGATCTCCGGCGGTGGTGGAGTCGGGCGAGGTCGATGCGGTGGCTTTGGGGCACATGAGTGCTCGGGCCACGTCCTTCTCGACGGATAGGAGGGTGGCGGAGCTCTTGGACACGGTCGAGCGGCGTGTGGACGACAGTGGCTACGGCTACGACGGCGGAACAACGGCGGTTGCTCGGCCATGGCGGAGGGGAGCAAGGGAGAGAGGCCAGGGGAAAGTGGACGTGTCCAGGGGGGTCGGGGGCGCGACGTGGAGGTCGTCCAGCCCGTCCAGCGGTGAAGCGGCAAGCAGGTGGCGCTGTGGAAGCTCAAGGCTCGTCGGCTTCACCTCCCCGCCGCTCAAGGGGACAAAGCAGCTGGTCGGGCACGGGCAGCATAAGGTGGGCCGCCAGGTGGGCCGGGGCATGGGTTTGGCCAGGTAAGAGGATTTTCATTTGTTTTTGTTTTATAATTATTTCTATAGGTTTGTTGCTTTTCTAAAAATACTTAGGCAACTCCAAAAAGCACCAAACTGCACATGGCCACTATTTGGAATATATCCAGCATGGAACATTTTAGTTTGGAGTTATTTGAGCATTTGAAATATTTTATATAATTTATATGCCCAAACTCAAATAGCTAAAGATTTAATCCAGTGACCTTGGAGTGACCTAGAAATTTGTGCATCACTTTTGCAGTGGTTTAAGACCAGGGCAGAGGTGATGAACATTTTAGAAGGGCATTTTAGGTTCATTGAAAATATTTTTTAGTAAACCCTGGTTGATATTAGGGGGTGCTGGGGGTTCTGTCATCCCCATTTCAAGTTTCTGGTGAATTTAAACATGATGCACACATGAAGTTAGCCTAGTGCAATGCCAGAAGCTAGGGATGTGACAACTCACCCCCACTAAAGAAGGATCTCATCCCGAGATTCAAGCGTAGGGTAAGATGAAGGGGGAATGCAAACTAACACAATCTGCACCATCCATGTTGCATCTCATAAGAACGTTGATTCAATTGCCATCTTTGTCTCGACGTCTTGCTCTGAGAACTCCAGCTATCATGACAACAAGAGGAAAGGGAAAACTCTAGAAGGATCGATCTTGTCGAAGATCGGACAACTGACTATCAACTCACGGAATGGGACATAGAAACATCTCTGGAGCTGAGAAGCAAAACATGCATCAGGAGGGGCGGAAGAAACAATTTGATGAGGGTTTCAGAATAGCGAGGAAGAATTGCCATGATTCCATAATGGGGCACCTTAGGAAAGGTGACTCGTAGAATTATTCTTTGAAGTGGCAAAAGAATTACTTTTGATTTTGAGATCATTGAGACTCTTTATACCAGCTTAAAGCAATCACAATTGATCATTTGAAGCAGTTCGAAGGAATGGCTTACCCGGACTAGAATGGATGATGTGGACTACCTTGTTGAAGACAACGCGATGGATGATTTTTCTTATCATCGGAAATAGATGGGACCCATGGTAGGACCACTTTTGAAGATGATCCTAAACAACAATTACTGAGAGGGCAGCCCATGGGAATTGGCACAATGGCGGTGCAAGCTGGGAACAAAATGCAAATGCCGGGAATGTTCCAACCATCATATCTGCCTGAGATTCGGATCTGGCTGGGAACGGGATATTTCAGACAGCATGTCTGGGAAAGAAAGTTTGCAACACAAACCAACAAGATAACGTTGCGGAATTCTCAGGAAATGAACTACGATAGCAAGCTCCAAAACATGAGCGAGTTTTGCTACAACATGTGAACACACTGTCCCAGACAAGCATAACCACATAGTAGTCTTATAATAAAAATACTACCGAGTTCTGGTTGAGAATCATCATCGAGGATAACGGAATCTTGTGCATGATCTAGAATTAGCACAACACGCTCCTTTTCCTTGAGCAAGTCAATTAGTGGTTTGGTGTGCTAGGAAACACATATGGAGTGGAGGCGGGCAACCTATCAAACCGTAGGCACTTCGCACGTGCATGACTAACTTGGGATGATTCCAGAGCAAGTAAAAACAAACTTTCTCAGATTCACGGCGGCAACTTACATCAAATGCACGAGAATTAGAGGAATTCACTTCTTCCATCCAAGCATAGACTTCATGAACGGAACACAAAGGCATTGCTTACAAAGTTTCCAACACTAGGTTGATGTTCAACATGAATCATGGGGGAGACAAAATGCTGCTGATGGGCTCAACAACACCTCATCGGAATTTCCATATCACTGGACATCCACCATCATGTGAACATGGTGATAGCATTGGTCTGACCAAAAGATGTAATGGTGTATGCTCGAGAGATCAACCACGAGTAAGACAACATTACGAACATCGTTGGTTCTGATTTGATTTGACGATAGCCCATACTCATATCAAGGGTTGGATAAGACAATAGCACCGACAACTGATCACGAGGATGAATCAACGAAGATATCATCTTTCTTCAACACACACACACACACACACACAAGGATACCCCTTAGTGACGAACTAAGTCAGAGAAGCTTTCATCTTCCAACTCTCCAAGTTGTTGTTTAGCTTAACCAATCAGTTCAGGTTATCCAACACAGATTCTTGGAGAAGGGGTGATTTACAAGAAACCAACTTGATCACGAGCTCAACATAACAATCAGGGGACAACCTAGTAATACTTCCGAGAAGATATCTGAAAAATCACGAACCACCGATAAGTTACTAAGCTCGAGAACAATCTTGCTTTTTAGAGCAAGACGATATGAACAATAAGCAAGGGATTGAATAATCCTAACTCATTGATCGAAGAGTGCACCGGATATAAGGACTAGGTAGCACGATCGATCTTAGGATGATGATTTAATAACCAACACGCTAAGAATGAGACTATTTTCCATTAACTACCAAGCAACAAGGTTGCCAGGAGTATCGATTTCGAACATCACAGTTCACTTGTCAGCATTTCGGTTACAACAACACGGGACCAAGGAATGAATAATCATAGTGAGAAGTATCACTACGTCAAGAATTCATGAGAAATGGTGCAATCCTCATGCAATCCTGACATAAAGGGGGTAATCCTCCGAGGCAGGACAGAATCAAAAGCTGGATTGGCATTTGATTTGCGGATTACAACTGCTTTGACCCAATCCTGGAAATGGATGAGGTACTGGAGTTTGTTTCTCCTAGTCATTCTGAATAGAATGGCTTGATGGACCACAAGAGTAATAGGCATCGATGCACACGGTTGCACAACTACTCCTGTCTATCAATTGATAGACGATGGTCGTAATACAAATGAAGAGGGACAACTCAAGAGGACATATATCCTTCTGAGTTGTGGATGCATAGATTAATATGTCGAACCAAGTTCAACAGGTTTCTTCCAGATAACCCATGCAGAAAGGTAGAACTGGCAGAATCACAATTATGAATGGAGAACTCCTCAAGAGTACTCTTGTTGTGACCTTTTGATCCAACAAACTTCTGCCATAAGTGGTTCATAGTATCTGGAAGAAGGAAATACCATGGACCTCAAGGACTAATGCAAAGGTTACTAATATCCTAAAGAAACTACCAAACACTATCAACAGGAGGTAAGTAGAGTGAACCTCGGGTCCAAGATCCCAGGAATAGAATACCTACTACTAAATGGCATCACAGGATGCTTTCGTAAATAATGACCAGAGTCATCACACCGGAACACAAAACATGGCTGGATTACTAGGTGACTCCCTAAAACATCTAGGTTCATAATAATAGCTCCAACATATATGCCGAGGCAGCGGAGTACCTCAACACACTAATTTGTGTGATTAATCTGGCCCAAATGAACATTAGAAATGAAGAAAAGGGATTTGCAAATGCATCAGACTATTTAGAAATCTGGGATGACTCGGACAACATAACGACTGTAAATGCTCAAAATGATTTGAGACATCCTGCAAAATAGTGGCATGACCACTCAACATCACAATATCAAGGTTCTGAGGCCAGCTATGAACATACGGAAGTGGTAAAAATTGAACTGAGATTTGGAACTATCAATTCTATAAGTCTATGGACTAGTAACACATCATCCTGATAGATAGATGAGAAGCCTAGTTCTTAAACCCCGTAGAAGAGAAGAGGATGACTCAGATCAGAAGGCCATGAGGTATAAGGAGTAAAAAGAGCCTTACGTTCCCTTCCACAATCATTTCCTTTACATAACTAAAGCATTTCTAGACACAACTTCGACCAGTTTGGCTTGGTAATCCACAGCAACAAAGCTCGATACCAAAGCTGTCAGGACCCCGACTCAATGCCACATCGATCTAGCATGTAACACCTCATATCACTTTGCGGCCTCAAGCACGTTATTCCCACGGGTGTCAGTTTACCTTTGCCCGGGACCGTTTGCGCCTTTTGGAACATGTATATGATAGTGTCGCTAGCATTCATATGATAAGGAGCCCGGGCTGACATGGCTAGTCGTAAACCCAAAGTGGCACAAACTTACAGGGACAGGCATCCAAGACCCAGCATCGAACGGTTCGGTCATCAACGAGTGAATCCAGGCTATAGCACTGGGCTAACAGGACTCCGGTATTCATCGCGTGACATTTCCCCGAAGGGACAGACACAAGAATGAAGAAGGACACATGCCGGCCAGCCTAAGTGTTCCGGAGCAGTAGCAAGCTACCATGGCACAGTGGAAGCACTAGGAGACATTTCCCGGTAAGAAAGGCTACTAAGGATAAACAACTAGATAGTCAGATCCCACACATACCAAGCATTTCAATAACATACACACAATATGCTCGATATGTGCAAATACAACATGGCATCACAACATGACTCTACAAGTCAAATATTTTATTCAGTAGGCTCCGAGGAGCGAGATATTACAAACATGGGTCTCATGACCCAACATTCAGAGCATACAAGTCAAAGCACACGCGGAAGCTTAACATGTCTGAGTACAGACAACTATAAATGAAAAAGGCTGAGAAGCCTGACTATCTACCAGATCCTGCCGAGGGCACAAGATCGTAGTTGAGGTAACAAGCTAAATGTTGAAGTCCACGCGGAACTACTAGCGAGACCGAAGTCTCTCTGCAAAAACATAAAATAGGCAAACGTGAGTACAAATGTACCCAGCAAGACTTACATCAGAACTAACTACATATTCATCATTATCAACAAAGGGGATGGTGGGGTTTAACTGCAGCAAGCCACCTTTGACTCGGTGGCTATCCTGAACTACTACTGCAAGTAACTCTTTTGAGGTGGCACACACGAGTCCACATATTCACCATATCAATACACCACTGTGGATCCTCTCCCGTCTCCCTACGAGAACACCATCCATAGCACTCATGCTTATCTTGCGTATTTTAGAGTATCCATTTCCACTTGTCTATGAACTGTTATAGGCAACCCAGAAGTCCTTTACCGCGGACGCGGCTATTCGAATAGATGATGATAACCCTGCAGGGGTGTACTTCTTCACACACGCTCTTGCCACTTACCGCCATGTACACGTCATGTATCTCGTCAACCTTCAAGCGGAAGCCTGGCGAGGGTGTCGGCCACGGCCTACCTAAACACTCAAGTCTCTAGTCCAGGTTTATCGCCTATTCAGGTTCCATCCGCTGGGAGTCCGGCCGAGGTTTCCACATACGGCCCCGAACAATGTGAGTAGGGTTCCCGAGAAACCAAACGGGCACCCGGTACACCGTGCCATGGTGTATCTACCGCATCATAGCTTACCCCTAGGGTCAGCGCTACGCACGGCCTCCAACACATATCCTACAAACACCAGAAACTAGTTGCAACTCCTAGATAGAGAACAAGGGTGGTTAAGAAGCCGAGAGAGTCAATTAAGGATCCCAATGTGTGGTAGTAGCTGTTCATGGATCACAAACACAGAACTCAGTTCATGAGGACGGCCTCAATGAGACAACCCACCATGTACTCCTACATGGCCTCTCACCGCTACCTTTACCAAATCGTATTCACACACTTAGCTCTCAATAGTAGGACATGTTCACACACCTCCGATTCATCCCCGACGAATCAGACCTGACTCAACTCTAAGCAGTAGCAGGCATGACAAACAAGCATGAATGAGTAGGCACATCAGGGCTCAAACAACTCCTACTCATGCTAGTGGGTTTCATATATTTACTGTGGAATGACAGGTCATGCAAAGGATAAAGGGGTTCAGCTACCGCAGCAAGTAACAAATGAATCGTTGTTATCCTAATGCAGTAAGAGAGAGCAGGAGCAAGAGAGTAGGATTGTATCAGAATGAACAAAGGGGTTTTGCTTGTCTAGCACTTCTGAAGATAGCATTGAGTCGTCATCAGTGTCAATGATCACAACATCGGTACAACGTCTATCGAGGGGGAACAACACCGGCAAACAGAGAAGAAGCACGTTCAATGCAATGCACAATATGATGCATGTTATGACATGGCAATTTGAATGTGTTTTGGGTTAATGCAAGCTAGAATAGGTTGAGATGAGTCCATTTGAACCAAAGATTCAAATGCAAACCCATTCTAAGAGGTCAAATTAGTGCATTACCTTGTTTCACCTAAACAGCAAGGTTAAAATGTTCTAACATGCATGAAAATGGTACGGATGGATAGATTGCATTTTTCTGACCATTTTTCATATATAATTTATTTGATTTGGAGCTACGGTTGATTTTCTATGATTTTTAGAAGTTTTGGTTATTTTCTGGAATTTCCTGTACAAGAAAAATTCCAGTAATTAGTTATTGCGTCAGGCTCTGATACCAAAGCTGTCAGGACCCCGACTCAATGCCACATCGATCTAGCATGTAACACCTCATATCACTTTGCGGCCTCACGCACGGTATTCCCACGGGTGTCACTTTACCTTTGCCCGGGACCGTTTGCGCCTTTTGGAACACGTATATGATAGTGTCGCTAGCATCCATATGATAAGGAGCTCGGGCTGACATGGCTAGTCGTAAACCCAAAGTGGCACAAACTTACAGGGACAGGCATCCATGACCCAGCATCGAACGGTTCGGTCATCAGCGAGTGAATCCGGTCTGTAGCGGGCTACCAAGACTCCGGTATTCATCGCGTGACATTTCCCCGAAGGGACAGACACAGGAACGAAGAAGGACATATGCCGGCCAGCCTAAGTGTTCCGGAGCAGTAGCAAGCTACCATGGCTCAGTGGAAGCACTAGGAGACATTTCCCATTAAGAAAGGCTACTAAGGATAAACAACTAGATAGTCAGATCCCACACATACCAAGCATTTCAATAACATACACACAATATGCTCGATATGTGCAAATACAACATGGCATCACAACATGACTCTACAACTCAAATATTTTATTCAATAGGCTCTGCGAGCGAGATATTCCAGCGGCGAAGCGGCAAGTAGGTGGCGTCGTGGCGAGCTCGCGCTCGTTGGCGTCACCTCCCTGCCTGCCTGGAGGGGACGAAGCAGCTAGCTGGCACGGGCCAGCACAGTGCTGGGCTGCCAGGTAGGCCGGGGCATGGGTTTGGACAGGTAAGAGGGTTTTCATTTGTTTTTGTTTTATAATTATTTCTGTAGGTTTGTTGCATTTCTAAAAATACTTAGGCAACTCCAAAAATCACCAAACTGCACATGGCCACTATTTGGAATATATCCAGCATGGAACATTTTAGTTTGGAGTTATTTGAGCATTTGAAATATTTTATATAATTTATAGGCCCAAACTCAAATAGCTAAATATTTAATCCAGTGACCTTGGAGTGACCTATAAATTTGTGCATCATTTTTGACAGTGGTTTAAGACTAGGGCAGAGGTGATGAACATTTTAGAAGGGCATTTCAGGTTCATTGAAAATATTTTTAGTAAACCCTGGTTGATATTAGGGGGTGCTGGGGGTTCTGTCATCCCCATTTCAAGTTTCTGATGAATTTAAACATGACGCACAGATGAAGTTAGCCTGGTGCAATGCCAGAAGCTAGGGATGTGACAACAAATTACTGTCGAGCAATTGATAGAAAAGCGCATAGTTATGAGATTATCTAGGCATGATCATGTATATAGGCATCACATCCATAACAAGTAGACCGACTCATGCCTACATCTACTACTATTACTCCACACATCGACCGACTCCTGCCTGCATCTAGAGTATTAGGTTCATAAGAACAGAGTAACGCATTAAGCAAGATGACATGATGTAGAGGGATAAACTCAAGCAATATGATATAAACCCCATCTTGTTATCCTTGATGGCAACAATACAATACGTGCCTTGCAACCCTTTCTGTCACTGGGTAAGGACACCGCAAGATTGAACCCAAAGCTAAGCACTTCTCCCATGGCAATAAATATCAATGTAGTAGGCCAAACCAAACTGATAATTCGAAGAGACTTGCAAAGATAACTCAATCATACATAAAAGAATTCAGAGAAGATTCAAATATTATTCATAGATAAACTTGATCATAAACCCACAATTCATCAGATCTCAACAAACACACCGTAAAAAGAGTTTACATCGAATAGATCTCCACAAGAGAGGGGGAGAACATTGTATTGAGATCCAAAAAGAGAGAAGAAGCCATCTAGCTAATAACAATGGACCCGTAGGTCTGTGGTAAACTACTCACAACTCATTAGAGGGGCAAGGATGTTGATGTAGAAGCCCTTCGTGGTTGATTCCCCCTCCGGTAGAGTGCCGGCGAAGGCTCAAAGATGGGATCTCGCGGATACAGAAGGTTACAGCGGTGGAAATTGTGTTTCATGGTGCTCCTGGATGTTTTCGGGGTACGTAGGTATATATAGGAGGAAGAAATACGTCGGTGGCCGCCCGAGGGGCCCACGAGACAGGGGGCGCGCCCTAAAGGGGGGGGGGCCCTCCTATCTCGTGGCTGCCTCGGCTGCTTCTTGACTTGCACTCCAAGTCCTCTGGATCATGTTCGTTCCAAAAATCACGCTCCCAAAGGTTTCATTCCGTTTGGACTCCGTTTGATATTCCTTTTCTTTGAAATACTGAAATAGGCAAAAAAACAACAATATGGGCTGGGCCTCCGGTTAGTAGGTTAGTCCCAAAAATGATATAGATGTGTAAAATAAAGCCCATAAACATCCAAAGGGGGTAATATAATAGCATGGAACAATAAAAAATTATAGATACGTTGGAGACGTATCAAGCATCCCCAAGCTTAATTCCTGCTCGTCCTCGAGTAGGTAAATGATAAAAATGAAATTTTTGACGTGGAATGCTACCTAGCATAATTCTCAATGTAATTTTCTTTATTGTGGCATGAATGTTCAGATCCAAATGATACAAAATAAAAGTTCATATTGACATAAGAAATAGTAATACTTCAAGCATACTAATCAAAGTAATCATGTCTTCTCAAAATAACATGGCTAAAGAAAGTTATCCCTACAAAATCATATAGTCTGGCTGTTGCTCTATCTTCATCACACAAAGTATTTAATCATGCACAACCCCGATGACAAGCCAAGCAATTGTTTCATACTTTAATAATCTCAAACTTTTTCAACTTTCACGCAATACATGAGCGTGAACCATGGACATAGCACTATATGTGGAATAGAATGGTGGTTGTGGAGAAGACAAAAAAGGAGAAGATAGTCTCACATGAACTAGGCGTATCAATGGGCTATGGAGATGCCCATTAATAGATATCAATGTGAGTGAGTAGGGATTGCCCTGCAACGGATGCACTAGAGCTATAAAGATATGAAAGCTCAACAAAAGAAACTAAGTGGGGTGCATCCAACTTGCTTGCTCACGAAGACCTAGGGCACTTTTGAGGAAGCCCATCATTGGAATATACAAGCCAAGTTCTATAATGAAAAATTCCCACTAGTATATGAAAGTGACAACGTATGAGACTCTCTATCATGAAGATCATGGTGCTACTTTAAACACAAGTGTGGAAAAAGAGATAGTAGCATTGTCCCTTCTCTCTTTTTCTCTCATTTTATTTTTTTTCTTTCTTTTTTCCTTTCTTTTCTTTTTTTCTTTGTCCTTTTTTCTTTTTGGCCTTTCTCCTTTTTTTCTTTTTCTTTTTCTCTCTTTTTTTCTTTTGTAAAGTCCGAAGTCTCATCCCGACTTGTGGGGGAATCATAGTCTTCATCATCCTTTCCTCACTAGGACAATACTCTAATAATGAAAATCATCACACTTTTATGGATTTACAACTCAAACCTAGAACAAGGTATGACTCTATATGAATGCCTCCGGCGGTGTACCAGGATATGCGATGAATCAAGAGCGACATGTATGAAAATTATGAAGGTGGCGTTGCCACAAATACAATGTCAACTACATGATCATGCAAAAAGCAGTATGACAAAAGTAATGCGTGTCATATGAACGGAACGGTGGAAAGTTGCATGGCAATATTTCTCGGAATGGCTATGGAAATGCCATAATAGGTAGGTATGGTGGCTGTTTTGAGGAAGGTATATGGTGGGTGTATGGTACCGGCGAAAGTTGCACGGTACAAGAGAGGCTAGCAATGGTGGAAGGGTGAAAGGGTGCGTATAATCCATGGACTCAACATTAATCAAAATAACTCATATACTTGTTGCAAAAATTTAGAAGTCATCAAAAACTAAAGCACTACGCGCATGCTCCTAGGGGATAGATTGGTAGGAAAAGACCATCACTCGTCCCCGACCGCCACTCATAAGGAAGACACTCAATAAATAAAATTGTGCTCCAACTTCATCACAAAGCGGTTCACCATACGTGCATGCTACGGGAATCACAAACTTTAACACAAGCATTCTTTAAATTCATAATCACCAAACTAGCATGACTTTAATATCACTACCTCCATATCTCAAAACAATTATCAAGCATCAAATTGATCATAGCATCCAATTCACTTTCTATGATAGTTTTTATTATACCCAACTTGGATGCTCATCATTCTAGGACCAACTTTATGACCATAGCAAATACCATGCTGTTCTAAAAGACTCTCAAAATTATATAAGTGAAGTATGAGAGACTAAAAATTTGTTCAAAATTAAGACACCACCGTGCTCTAAAAGATATAAGTGAAGCACTAGAGCAAAAACTATCAAGCTCAAAAGATATAAGTGAAGCACATAGAGTATTCTAGCAAATTCTAATCAAATAGGCTTCTACCAAAAGGTGTGTACAGCAAGGATGATTTTGGTAAACTAAAAAGCAAAGACTTATATAATACACGATGCTCCAAGCAGAACACATATCATGTGGCGAATAAAAATATAGCTCCAAGTAAAGTTACCAATGAACGAAGACGAAAGAGGGGATGACTTCCCAGGGCAACCCCAAGCTTAGGCTTTTGGCTATCCTTGAATATATTGGGGTGCGATAAGCATCCCCTAGCTTAGGCTCTTGCCACTCCTTATTCCATAGTCCATAAAAGCTTTACCCAAAACTTGAAAACTTCACAACACAAAACTCAACAGGAAATCTTATAAGCTCCGTTAGTGAAAGAAAACAAAACCACCACATAAGGTACTGTAATTAGCTCATTCTTTATTTAATTTGGTGTTAAACCTACTGTATTCCAACTTCCTTATGGTTTATAAAACTAATTTACTAGACATAGATGCATTGAAATAAGCAAACAACACACGAAAAACAGAATCTGTCAAAAACAGAACAGTCTGTAGCAATCTGTAACTAACGCAAACTTCTGGAACTGTAAAAATCCGACCAAAATAGGAAGTCGTGGAAAATTAGTTTATTGGACAGCAGCAGAAAGAATCAACGCAAAAGAACGTTCCTGTGATTTAACAAAATTATATTCGTGCGCGCAAAGTTTCTGTTTTTCAGCAGAATCAAATCAACTATCATCGTAGGTTATCCTATAGGTTTTAATTGGCACAAACACTAATTAAAAGATAAAAACACATCTAAGCAGAAGGTAGATGCAAGATTTATTACTAAACAGTAGCAAAAACAAAAAACACAAAGAAAATTGGGTTGCCTCCCAACTAGCGCTATTGTTTAACGCCCCTAGCTAGGCATAAAAGCAAAGATAGATCTAAGTAGTGCCATAATAATAAGATAGATCTTGAAAGCTCATCTCACATTCTCTACGTTCGGCAGCAAGTTTTCTTTGAGGCAAGAAAAAGTAATCAAAAGGGCTAAATTTAGTGGGACAAAGGTCCCCAAGATCAATTACAGGAGGAACGGGTTCTTCTCTTGGCGCTTCATAGTGCACAACTATTTCATCACTAAAAGCATTTTTTTGGCAGAATCTTGTGAGCCTATACTCAAGAGAGTATCCTAGCTCATTGTTTCGAAGGGCAAACTCATTATTAAGCTTGTTAATGCTATCAACCAGGATATTGGTAGGAACCTTTTTTCTAAGGTTTTCATTAAAAGCAACATAGTCCGAAGATTGAAAACGCCTAAATTCCTCTTGATCATAGAGGATCGCCTCTATGGGAGGACGACCGGCGTACACCCTATAGTGCGCAAAAATTTCTTTGGCCTCTCTTATGATAAATCTAAACTCATGAGCCAAGAAGATAGTAACAGCACATTTAACAGAAGAATGCTCAATATTGAAAAATTCTAGAAAAATTCTTTGTATGCAAGGATGCATATGCATAAATTGTCTTTCAAGTTCAACCACTAGCATAGCAATGGCATCCGCGAGACTACTAGTTTTATGAAGAATAGAACCACCCATGGAAGGTAAAGCACCGACACAAGTAAAGAAATCTTGAATAACACTTTTTCCAATGATGTTACCACTACCGATTCGAAACTTTTTAGTATGCAAGATAGGGGGTTCTTCAGCCGGAGCATCAGAATTTTCCATGTTATCATGGTTGTCCATATTGATGATAATCTCCCCAATTTCAGACATAACGGCAAACAAAAGCAAGGGGAAGAAAGCGAGTGGAAGAGAGGAGGAGATTGGGAAAGAGACGGCGAATAAAACGGCAAGGGTGAAGTGGGCAAGAGGAAAACGAGAGGCAAATGGCAAATAATGTAAATGCGAGGGAGATGGGTTTGTGATGGGTAATTGTTATGTCTTGACTTGAGTGAAGACCTCCTCGGCAACGGCGCCAGAAATCCTTCTTGCTACGTCTCGAGCTTGCGTTGGTTTTCCTCGAAGAGGAGAGGGTGATGCAGCAATAGTAGCGTAGGTATTTCCCTCATTTTTGAGAACCAAGGTATCAATCCAGTAGGAGGCTCCTAAAAAGTCCCACGCACCTACAAAAAAAAACTGAGAACTCACAACCAACACAATAAAGGGGTTGTCAATCCCTTCACAGCCACTTGCGAAAGTGAGATCTAATAAAGATAGTTTGATAAAATAAATATTTTTTTGGTATTTTATAATATAGATGCAAAAAGTAAAGATGCAAATAAAAGTAGATTGAAAGCAAATATGAGAAGAGATAGACCCGGGGGCCATAGGTTTCACTAGAGGCTTCTCTCAAGATAGCATAAGTATTAAGGTGGGTGAGGGAGTCCTGGACTAGGGGGTGTCCGGATAGCCGAACTATCATCTTTGGCCGGAATCCTAGAGTATGAAGACACAAGATTGAAGACTTCGTCCCGTGTCCGGATGGGACTTTCCTTGGTGTGGAAGGAAAGCTTGGCGATACAGATATGTAGATTTCCTACCATCGTAACCGACTCTGTGTAACCCTAACCGTCTCCGGTGTCTATATAAATTGGAGGGTTTTAGTCCGTAGGACGAACAACAATCATACCATAGGCTAGCTTCTAGGGTTTAGCCTCTCTGATCTCGTGGTAGATCTACTCTTGTACTACCCATATCATCAATATTAATCATGCAGGAGTAGGGTTTTACTTCCATCGAGAGGGCCCGAACCTGGGTAAAAACATCGTGTCCCTTGTCTCCTGTTACCATCCGCCTAGACGCACAGTTCGGGACCCCCTACCCGAGATCCGCCGGTTTTGACACCGACATTGGTGCTTTCATTGAGAGTTCCTCTGTGTCGTCACCTATAGGCCCGATGGCTCCTTCAATCATCAACAACGACGCGGTCCAGGGTGAGGTTTTTCTCCCCGGACAGATCTTCGTATTCGGCGGCTTTGCACTGCGGGCCAACTCGCTTGGCCATCTGGAGCAGATCGAAAGCTACACCCCTGGCCATCAGGTTAGATTTGGAAGTTTGAACGGCCGATGTCCGCGGAGACTCGATCTTCGACGGGTTCGAGCCACACCCAAGCGCGCCGCACTGTCACGATGGGCATGATCTAGCTCTGCTGCCGGACAGTGCCCTGGAGGCCGCACAAGTGTCCGCTCCGACCCTTAGCTCGGAGCCGACTGCGCCGATCGAGGATGGGTGGCTGGACACCGCCTTGGGGGCTGCTACCTCTACGGTGATAGAGCCGAATACCAACCCTGTCCTTCGCAAAGCCCGTGACTCTGAGGTGCCAGACTCTGAACCTCCCGCGCACCTGCCGATCAAATCCGATTGGGCACCGGTTATGGAATTCACTGCCGCGGCACCTTTCAGCACTCGCCCTTTGGCGACATCCTAAATTCACTAAAGTCTCTCTCTCTTTATCAGGACAGCCCTGGCCGGACTATGGTCAGGAAGGTTGGGATGCGGACTATGAAGAAATTCAACGCCCACCCACCACCCACTTTGTAGTCACTGTCGATGATTTAACAAACATGCTCGACTTCGACTCCGAAGACATCGACGGTATGGACGATGATGTAGGAGACGACCAAGAACCAGCGCCTACAGGGCACTGGAAGGCCACCTCATCATACGACATTTACATGGTGGACACCCCAAAGGCTGGGAATGGCGATGGAACAATGGACGACGACCCCTCCAAAAACCAGCCGAAGCACCGGTGTCAGCGGCGCCGCTCTAAATCCCGCCACAGCAAAAATTGAGATTCCGGCACCGGAGACAATAACACCCCGGACAGTGCCGAAGACAACCCCCTCCAGCAAGATTCAGCGCAGGAGGATGGAGAAGCCAGCCCTCATGAGAGAGCGGCAGACAGAGAGGTAGAGGACGATAATTATATGCCTCCCTTCGAAGACGAGGCAAGCCTCGATTTACAGCAATTTGTCGTGCCTGAGGATCCCGTCGAACAAGAGCGTTTCAAACGCAGGCTTATGGCCACGGCAAGCAGCCTCAAGAAAAAGCAGCAACAGCTTAGAGCTGACCAAGACTTACTAGCCGACAGATGGACTGAAGTCCTTGCGGCCGAAGAGTATGAACTCGAACGCCCCTCCAAGAGCTACCCAAACCGCAGGCTGCTACCCCGATTAGAGGAGGAAGCACCTAAACCTACATCACCAGCGCACAATACGGCCAACCGGCCACCTCGTGGCCGCGATAGAGAGGCCTCTAGGCCCTCCACTAAAGCCGCACCCCGGTGTCGCTCGAAAAGTACAAAGCCACGGGGTAATGCTCTAGACTTGCGAGACATATTGGAGGACAAGGCAAGACAAACAAAATCGATCTATGGATCGCGTGAGCGCCCCACCATATGTGATGCCAACCGTCACGCCGGATACATTAATTCTGGCCGGGCCGAACATAGTGGACAAAGCTCGTTTGAGCTGCGTCGTGATATTGCTCAATACAGAGGCGCCGCACACGCACTATGCTTCACAGACGAAGTAATGGATCATCAAATCCGCGAGGGTTTCAAACCCATAAACATTGAATCATACGACGGCACAACAGATCCTGCGGTTTGGATCGAGGACTATCTCCTTCACATCCACATGGCCCGCGGTGATGATCTACACGCCATCAAATACCTCCCACTCAAGCTTAAAGGACCAGCTCGGCATTGGCTCAATAGCTTGCCAACAGAATCAATTGGGTGTTGGGAAGACCTGGAAGCCGCATTCCTTGATAACTTCCATGGCACATATGTGCGACCACCAGACGCCGATGACCTAAGCCACATAATTCACCAGCCAGACGAATCGGCCAGAAAATTTTGGACACGGTTCTTAACCAAGAAATATCAAATCGTTGACTGTCCGGATGCAGAGGCCCTTGCAGCCTTCAAACATAACATCCGCGATGAGTGGCTTGCCCGACACCTAGGACAGGAAAAGCCGAAATCCATGGCAGCCCTCACATCACTCATGACCCACTTCTGCGCGGGAGAGGACAGCTGGCTAGCTCGCAGTAACAACCTGACCAAAAACCCTGGTAGTTTGGATACCAAGGACAGCAATGGGAGGTCGCGTCGCACTAAGCACAAACGCCGCATTAACGGCAATAATACTGAAGATACGACAGTCAATGCCGGATTCAGAGGCTCTAAACCGGGTTAGCAGAAAAAGCCATTCAAAGGAACTACTCCGGGCCCGTCCAATTTGGACTGAATACTCGATCGCTCGTGCCAGATACACGGCACCCCCGAAAAGCCAGCCAATCACACCAACAGGGATTGTTGGGTGTTCAAGCATGCAGGCAAGTTAATTGCCGAAAACAATGACAAGGGGCTGCATAGCGATGACGAGGAGGAGACCCGGCCGCCGAACAATAGAGGGCAGAAGGGTTTCCCCCCACAAGTGTGGACGGTGAACATGATATACGCAACCCACATACCCAAAAGGGAGCGGAAGCGTACACTCAGGGACGTATATGCGATGGAGCCAGTCGCCCCAAAGTTCAATCCGTGGTCCTCCTCCCCGATCACTTTTGATCGAAGGGACCACCCCACTAGCATCCGCCATGGCGGATTCGCCGCATTGGTTCTAGACCCAATCGTCGACGGATTTCACCTCACTAGAGTCCTGATGGACGACGGCATCAGCCTGAACCTTCTTTATCAGGATACAGTGTGCAAGATGGGCATAGACCCCTCAAGGATTAAACCCACAAAGACGACCTTGAAAGGCGTCATACCAGGTGTAGAGGCCAACTGCACAGGCTCAGTCACACTTGAAGTGGTCTTCGGATCCCCGGATAACTTCTAAAGCGAAGAGTTAATCTTCGACATAGTCCCGTTCCGCAGCGGCTATCATGCACTGCTCGGACGAACCGCATTTGTAAAGTTCAATGCGGTGCCACACTACGCATACCTCAAGCTCAAGATGCCAGGCCCTCGAGGAGTCATTACGGTCAACGGAAACACTGAACGCTCTCTCCGAGCGGAGGAGCATACAGCGGCTCTCGCGGAGGAAGTACAAAGCAGCCTCTTAAGGCAATTCTCGAGTCCGGCTGTTAAGCGGCCAGGCACCGTCAAGCGCGCCCAGAGTAACCTACAACAAGACCACCTAGCACGTTCCGAGCACGCGTAGCAATGCGGCCCCAACCCCAGCCCTCGCGAAATCGCGAGACCAGTACCACGCGTACATAACTACGCTCTGGAGATACCATGGGCACAGGGGGAGGGGCACGACCACGGCATGCCCAGAGTGCGGCTCAACCACACCACGGGCTCCCAATTGTGTCATTCTTTTTTTTCTTTCGCAGGACTCTGTTTTCCAGAAGCCGTGTCTGGCAGTATAATTGCCGAACTCACGATGCAACAGCCAGGGAAGCAGAAAAGCTACATCGAGTGTCCAGGTGGTCTCTATTACGAGCAGTATACCTGTTTTACATACCATCCCGCAACCTACCCCTGGAGGGGGACATGTTAAATAATCCCATCCCTTGCTTATCACAGTATTTGCATCATTCTGCTTTCATTGCAGTATTTTTTGAATAAACAATGCATCGCTTTTTGCCTATTATTGCATTCCTTTTTTTATCCATACATGTTCACTTATGACATGTTGCATCCGTACGCTTTGGTACGGCCAAATACACCAGGGGCTCAAGTTCCCCAAAATATGGTGTGATAAGTCCGAACACTTCCACAAGTGCGGCACCCCGAACTTATAGCATTATATGCATTGGCTCCGAATCATGTCTTGGGTCAATAGTTGGGTTTGCCCGGCTCCCATGTTTTGGTACCTTACGTTCCGTTATATCGGCTAAGGTAGTCTTTGGGAGAACCACTGCGATTGTGCCCAGCTTGAGCTGGGTTGAGCACCTCGGTGGAGAAAGCTAAAACCGATTGTCATGATAGGGCAAGAGTCGGTCGCTGTTCGAGAGGTTTTTCGAGTCCCTAAAGACTTATGCGCTTAGAGCGAGGAGCCGGCTTTGTCCGCCCAGCGTGATAGCGCCCAATTCGCCTTCGAACACTAGGGGCTTCGCCGAAATTTAAAATTATAGAATTCTATGGCTAAGTGGGAGTGTTCAAGCACTATAAGTCCGGTTGCCTTGTTTGTTGTGTTGAGCGCCTCCCTCGAAGGACCCAAAAATGGGAACAAGAGCGCTCAATTTTATCCCGAACACCCCAACACTCGTGGCATGGGGGCTGAAGCCAACGACTTGCCATCTCTCAAATTTGATAAACGGCCACACAGAAGGTAATATTTTAAATTAACAAGCGTTTCTTAGCAAATATGAACAAAGTTTTCAGCGCACAGGATAACAAAATGCGAGTCTACTCAAAAATTACATCTTTGGAGCATTCACCCGCTATAAGGCGGGCACCCTTCAGGACACCCTTATAGTACATCTCGGGCGTGCGCTACTCCTTGCCCGACGGTGGCGCGTCCGTCACAAGCTTCTCGGCGTCCATCTTGCCCCAGTGCACTTTAGCACGGGCAAGGGCCCGAGGGGCACCTTCAATGCAGACGGAGTGCTTGATGACTTCAATCCATGGACATGCGTGCACCAGCCGCCGCACCAAACCGAAGTAGCTCCCAGGCATGGCTTCTTTAGGCCACAGCCGAACTATGAGGCCCTTCATGGCCTATTCAGCCACCTTGTGGAGCTCGACTAGCTGCTTCAACTGGTCGCTCAGGGGCACCGGATGTCCAGCCTCAGCATATTGAGACCAGAACACCTTTTCCGTCGAGCTCCCCTCCTCGGCTCAGTAGAACGCGGCAGCATCGGACACGCTACGGGGCAGATCTGCGAACGCTCCTGGAGAGCTCCGAATCCGGGTAAGTAACAGATAATTCACTTTTACATGCTTGCTTTGCATGAAGAATGCCTTACCCGCCGCTATATTTTTTATCACCTCAATTTCCTAGAGGGCTTTTTGGGCTTCGGCCTTAGCGGCTTTGGCACTCTCAAGAGCCAAGGCAAGCTCGGACTCTCGAGTCTTCGAGTCATGCTCCAAACTCTCGTGTTTTTCCACGAGAGCCTAGAGCTCTTTCCGCACCTCCGCCACCCGCGCCTCCTACTTCTCTCGCTCGGTGCGTTCCGCGGCCGCATTGCATTCGGCCTTGGACACCGCTTCCTTCAGGGTCTCCACCTCGTTCGTGGCCCCTGCAATACTCACGTTATTCCTATCATTTTTTGCAACCAAAACCTTTCTATAAGGTATTACTTTAATAAGGTATTGCTTACCTTCCTTGTCCTCGAGCTGCTTCTTGGCACGGCCGAGCTCGTTCTCGGACCGCTCGAGGCTCTGCTTCAACGCATTGACCTCCGCAGTTAGTGCGGCAGAGGTCAGCAGTGCAGCCTGCATTCCCATATTGACATGCTTATGTTAGAATCCTGCGTATATCTTTTTAGATACTCAGTTCGGCTTTTCTTTCCGAACAACAAACTGAGAATCAGGGGCTACTGTCTATGTGGTACTATTCTTACATATCTTAAAAACTTACCTCGAAGCCTGTTAGAAGGCTGGCATAGGCTTTAGTCAGCCTGCTCTTGGCGGACTGAACTTTCTGGATCACCGCACTCATAATAGTGCGGTTCTCCTCGTCGATGGAGGCGCCATTTAGCGCCTCCAGCAAATTATCCGGCACCTCCGGTTGGACGGAGGTCACCGGCGTCGCAGTCTCGCCCTTCTTACGAAGGGGCCGCCCGCCGGACTCCGGAACCACTAAAGGTTCCAGTGCGGAGTCCGGTCGAGGGCCGAACTCAGAACCCTTTGGGGGTTGACCCCCCTCGTGCCCAAAGTCCAGGAGGTTGCCCTGTGGCACCTCCGGGACCTCCTCCTCCTGGCTGGGCCCCTTCTGGGACCCCACCTTGGCGTCGTCTGCGTCACGGGGGGAGGAGGCGGTCGGAAGTGAAGTGCTATTCACATTCGACAAATCCAGGGAGCCGCTCGATGAAGCGGGGAGATCGTCCTTGGGCGGGCTACATGGTTGTATTCGGCGTTAGAAGACACTATGCGACGAAAGAAAAATCATGAGTTATTCTGGAATCTGGACACTTACGATCTCGCCAGGGGCTTGGCCCTCGAAGGCCACTCCTCTTCGCCGTCGTCGGCGTTGGTGGAACTGTCCGGAGGAAGGGTCTTTCCCTTCTTGGACCCTCCAGCCTCCCTAGTTGGGGAGGCCTTCCTTTTCTTCTGTCCCCCTGCTGGGGGAGAAGCCTCCCTTTTCTCCTCCTTGTCTTCATGGGAGGAGTCCGCCCCGGAGTCATTGGACAATGAGTCCGATAACACCTGATGACGGGAACTCTTTCGGGTTCCCGTGGCCTTCTTCTCCAGCACCACGTAGGCGCGGAACCAGAGCCCGCCAATCAGGCGCCCACCGGTCTTCGGTAAGGAGCCGGACAGTTAACCTGCCCGGACTTCTTCTGCCTGGCCTGTCAGAGGTAAGGGAGTTTAGATCCCGCATAGAGTCAAACTATGAAAAACAAGTGTCCCGTAAAGGGTAAAATAGCTCACCTCACCGGCTTGACGCTGTGAGCTGAATCCGCGATCTTCGGTAGCAGATGCGGGAGCCTCGGCACCCTTGAACAACACCCTCCAGGCGTCTTCGTACATAGTGTCAAAGAGCCTGCTCAAGGTTGGGTTTTGTGCCTGATCAAACTCCCACAAATTTAAAGCCCGTTGTGGGAACGGGAGGATCCGGCTGACGAGCATTACCTGGACCACGTTGATGAGCTTGATCTTCTTGTTCACAAGGTTTTGGACGTAGGTTTGGAGTCCGGTCAGCTCTTCTGAATCACCCCATGTCAGGCCCTTCTCTTTCCAGGAGGTGAGCCGTGTGGGGATGACAGATCTGAATTCGGGGCCGCTGCCCATTTAGGGTCATGCGGCTCGGTGATGTAGAACCACCCTGATTGCCACCCTTTGATGGTTTCCACGAAGGCGCCCTCGAGCCATGTGACGTTGGGCATCTTGCCCACCATGGCACCTCCGCACTCCGCCTGCTGGCCGCCCACTACCTTCGGCTTGACATTGAAGGTCTTCAGACATAAGCCGAAGTGGGGTGTGATGCGGAGGAAGGCCTCGCACACAATGATAAATGCTGACATGTTGAGGATGAAATTCGGGGCCAGGAAATCCAGGCTGTAGTAGAACATGAGCCCCCAGACAAATGGGTGGAGTGGGAAGCCCAGTCCACGGAGGAAATGGGGAAGGAACACCACCCTCTCATGGGGCCTGGGGGTGGGGACGAGCTGCCCCTCGTCCGGAAGCCGGTGCCCAATGTCGCTGTGCAGGTACCCGGCTTTCCTCAGCCTTTTGATGTGCCCCTCCATGACGGAGGAGGCCATCCACTTGCCTCCCGCTCCGGACATGGCTGGAGAAGGTTGAGGTGAGATGTGCGGACTTGGGCGTTGGAGCTCGAGTGCGCGGAGATGGATAAGCAAAGGAGGAAGAAGGCGTACGTAAAAAGGTGGATCCTTATCCCCTTATATGGACGGACGAAAACTATGCGTCCCCACCAGCCTGGTAAAACTCGCTTATCTCCCAAGCGTCGTAATCAATGGCGCGGTTGGGTTACCCACGCCCGTATTGATGAGAATCCCGGAATAAGGGGACATGATCTCTGCTTTGACAAGATGTGCCTAGGAAACCGCTTCGCTAAACGCGCTGAGGTGGAACAGTAAAAACGATTCGAATAAAGGCTTGGCCTCGGTGTGATGTCACGCCACGGAATACGTCAGCAGATTGAACTTGTGTAAATATTATTCTCTCTATGGTGGTATGTGGAACTTATTTTGCAGAGCCGGACACTATCCTGGTGTTCAAAATCTTCTATGAAGTATTCGGAGGAGGAACCCGCCTTGCAATGCCGAAGACAACATGCGCGCCGGACTCGTTGTCATTGAAGACTGGTTCAGGGGCTACTGAGGGAGTCCTGGACTAGGGGGTGTCCGGATAGCCGAACTATCATCTTTGGCCGGACTCCAAGACTATGAAGATACAAGATTGAAGACTTCGTCCCGTGTCCGGATGGGACTTTCCTTGGCGTGGAAGGCAAGCTTGGCGATACGGATATGTAGATCTCCTACCATTGTAACCGACTCTGTGTAACCCTAACCCTCTCTGGTGTCTATATAAACCGGAGGGTTTTAGTCTGTAGGACGAACAACAATCATAGCATAGGCTAGCTTCTAGGGTTTAGCCTCTCTGATCTCGTGGTAGATCTACTCTTGTACTACCCATATCATAAATATTAATCAAGCAGGAGTAGGGTTTTACCTCCACCGAGAGGGCCCGAACCTGGGTAAAAACATCGTGTCCCTTGTCTCCTGTTACCATCCGCCTAGACGCACAGTTCGGGACCCCCTACCCGAGATCCGCCGGTTTTGACACTGACAGTGGGTGAACAAATTATTGTCGAGCAATTGATAGAAAAGTGCATAGTTATGAGATTATCTAGGCATGATCATGTATATAGGCATCACGTCCATAACAAGTAGACCGACTCCTGCCTGCATCTACTACTATTACTCCACACATCGACCGACTCCTGCCTGCATCTAGAGTATTAAGTTCATAAGAACAGAGTAACACATTAAGCAAGATGACATGATGTAGAGGGATAAACTCAAGCAATATGATATAAACCCCATCTTGTTATCCTCGATGGCAACAATACAATACATGCCTTGCAACCCTTTCTGTCACTGGGTAAGGACACCGCAAGATTGAACCCAAAGCTAAGCACTTCTCCCATGGCAAGAAAGATCAATCTAGTAGGCCAAACCAAACTGATAAGTCGAAGAGACTTGCGAAGATAACGCAATCATACATACAAGAATTCAGAGAAGATTCAAATATTATTCATAGATAAACTTGATCATAAACCCACAATTCATCAGATCTCGACAAACACACCGCAAAAAGAGTTTACATCGAATAGATCTCCACAAGAGAGGGGGAGAACATTGTATTGAGATCCAAAAAGAGAGAATAAGTCATCTAGCTAATAACGATGGACCCGTAGGTCTGTGGTAAACTACTCACAACTCATCGGAGGGGCAAGGATGTTGATGTAGAAGCCCTGCATGGTTGATTCCCCCTCCGACAGAGTGCCGGCGAAGGCTCCAAGATGGGATCTCGCAGATACAGAAGGTTACGGTGGTGGAAATTGTGTTTCATGGTGCTCCTGGATGTTTTCGGGGTACGTATGTATATATAGGAGGAAGAGTACACCGATGGCCGCCTGAGGGGCCCACAAGACAGGGGGCGCGCCCTACAGGGGGGCGGCATCCTATCTCGTGGATGCCTCGGATGCTTCTTGACTTGCACTCCAAGTCCTCTGGATTACGTTCGTTCCAAAAATCACGCTCCCGAAGGTTTCATTCCGTTTGGACTCCGTTTGATATTCCTTTTCTTCAAAATACTGAAATAGGCAAAAAAAACAGCAATATGGGATGGGCCTCTGGTTAGTAGGTTAGTCCCAAAAATGATATAGATGTGTAAAATAAAGCCCATAAACATCCAAAAGCGGTAATATAATAGCATGGAACAATCAAAAATTATAGATACGTTGGAGACGTGTCGGGCGACGCTTCATCGGTGGCGGCGAGGGTTTCGGCCAGATAGCACATCGCTCCTCCCCAAGAGCTCATAGTGGCGGAGCCAGCCGCTAGCGAAAGGGGGAGGGGGCGAGGTCGAGGCCGTTGTGGTTCTCGAGGGAGAGGAGGATGGGGTGGCAGATCAGCCTCGCCTCCGCCAGCAGCTCCTCTTCCGATGGAGGGCCACGCCGGGGACAACCCCTGCGAATTCTTCGTCAGGCTGCGCCATCCACCGTGCCGTCGCCTTTGCCTCCCGACTCCATTCGCGCGGGAGATGGAGCTGGATCCGCTGCAGGCGTTGCGGCTGCACATGAGAGGTTGCAGGAACAGCGGCACATGGCCAACATCGAGTTCCCCGCCCCTCACATCATGTATCTTCACCGAGGGTGGAAGACCTTCACTCTTCTCCATATCTTGACGGATGGGCTCACCCTCCATTTCAAACTAATGGAGGGTGGCCTCCTCTCCATCAAGATCTTTGGGCACTTCGGGACTCGCGTAACATGCTGCGTGGAGACCTCTCCTGACGACAAAGATTCCTCCTCGAGCGAGAGTGGCGAGGAGGACAACGACAGCGACGACGAGGCCAGCGGGTAGCAGGATGGGTCCGACTAGGTGTCGGGCGCCGCTCCGAGCGGCACCGGTGACCCCATCATCGGTGTCGCCGGCTCCTTGAATTTCTCGGGGTCGTCTCCTTGGGCGGCTGGCGTTGGGAGGCTGCGAAAGAGGAAGAGGGCCGGCGGCAAGGCCATCAAGTCGGAGTATGCGGGCACCGACGCCTTCGTCGCGTATTGACGTCCTGCCGCATTATTTTCGAGCTCTGCCTCCAGCGCTGCCATCGCCATCCAGCCCTTGGACGACCACCGAGATGTTCCCTTGGTGTCTTCTGCCACTCGTAGCTCGCCTAGGCGCCCCTTTTGCCCTTCTGCTTTCTTGTTCCATTTCCTGAGGAGCGGGACAAGAAAGGGATTACGGGCATCTTATGTTTTTTAGTCTTGTAAGCCTTCGGGCCTTTGTTAACTTTAGAACTTGTAATCCCCCTGCTCATGTTTTTCATTTCGTATGAACTGTACCTGTACGGGATGTTTTTTAATGAAAAAGGGATGTTTGCCGGGTTTTTCGTACGCAGATGGAACCCACGACAAGGAGCAAATCCTCATTACCCTTAAGATAAACGTTTTTTCGCCCGGCAACAGGCCTTGTCGTCCCCCCACTTTGCTTGACCTTTCTCACTCCCTTGGCGGAGGTAGGGATGAGGTGGGTTTAGGCTCCTCGTTTCATTTCCTTGCTACCGCGGCTACGACCAAACTCGGTCCCAGGAGACGAGTCCTAGGGTCTGGAATGGGGGAGCACAATAGCCTAAGGATAAAACGAGGTTTCACATACCTCAGTCCATAATGAAACGCATGATAGGTGATAGAGAACTTATCTGGATTTGCAGCCCCCGGCAACCTTGGCTTGCCTCGGATGGATCTTTGCTTTCGTAGCCCCGACAACTTTGGCTTGCCGGGGCTCGGATGCTGGTCTGTCCCCTCTTCTCCAAAATAGCTCGGCGAGGATATTTATGTGTCCTGTGAACCAAAGAAGACAGAGAAGAATAGATAGACGCGCATTCGACCTCTAAGCTAGGGGTTAGCCGCTGCTAAGCACTATCAACCCTAACCAAGGAAGAGACTCGACCTAGCATGCATGCTATAACTTAGGGCGCCAGCGCTTCGTTTATTAATGCTCAGGGTCTGCGCCTGGCTTTGTACAAAGGGTTACATGCCTTGCCGGCAAGGCTTGTACAAAAGGTGGCTTGCCGGGAGGCCCGACGGTCGCGCCTTATGGGTAAAACTTCCAGAGATGCTCGATGTTCCAGGAGTTGCTTACTGGAATGGCATCTTCGGTCTCCAGTCGGACTGCGTCGGGCCTGGTGACTCGTGTTACCCGATAAGGGCCTTCCCACTTTGGCATCAACTTGTTGGAATTCTTGGCCGACTGAATGTGCCGAAGAAAAAGGTCGCCTACCTCAAAGCTCCGGGCACGAACCTTGCGGCTATGATAATGACGCAAGGCTTGCTGGTAGCATGCTGCTCTCACAGCCGCCTGGAGACGATCTTCCTCAAGGAGCGTCGCGTCATCTTGCCGCAATCACTCTTGCTCCAGCTCATCATAAGCGAGCACTCGAGGTGACCCGTATATGAGTTATGTGGGGAGAACTGCTTCCGCCTCGTAAACTAGGGCAAAGGGTGTCTGGCCGGTGGCTCGATTTGGAGTCGTTCTGATCGACCAAAGAACCACCGGCAACTCATCAATCCAGCACCTTCCGCTCTTGCGCAGCCTGTCAAAAGTCTTCGTTCTTAAGCCTCGTAGGACTTCAGCATTTCCTCTCTCCACTTGGCCGTTGCTCCGTGGATGTGCCACGGAAGCAAAACAGACCCTGCCGCCGAGATCTTCCATGTATTGCATGAAGGCATGGCTTGTGAACTGTGTGCCGTTGTCGGTGATGATCCTGTTGGGAACCCCGAAACGGCACACTAGTCCCTTGAAGAACTTGATGGCTGACTGCGCTGTCACCTTCCTCACTGCTTCCAGCTCTGGCCACTTTGTGAACTTGTCGATTGCGACGTACAAGTACTCAGAGCCCCCGACAGCACGGGGGAAACGGCCCAATATGACGAGCCCGCAGACCGAGAAGGGCCAGGAGAGAGGGATAGTTTGAAGGGTTTGAGTTGGTTGATGGAGCTTCTTCGAATGGAACTGGCATGCTTCACACTTGGTTACTAGTGCCGTCGCATCCTGGAGGGTGGTGGGCCAGAAGAAACCTTGCCGGAAAGGGCCCTCGACCATATGTGGGAGCCACATATGCCTCCATGTATCTCTGCCAACAACTTTAGTCCTTCCTCCCGGGAGATGCACATCAATTTCACACCATTCGGTCTTCTTCTATACAATATATTATCAACGAATTGGTATAGTGCAGACCAGCGGGCTACTCTTTCTGCCTCTACCTGCTCCTCAGAAAGCCCTCCTTTTTGAAGGAATCAGATGGTGTGTTGCGCCCATGCCGGAGCATGTGGCTCAACGACAAGGACCAAAGGCATCTCTTCTGCCACGGGAGCGGCCGCCTCCACGGCCATGACCTGAGGTCCTGCCGGAGTCGGTTGCCCTGCGGCAGGATTGGCATCCACGGCAACATCTTCGTCGGCGGCTCCGGGGAGCTCGGTGGGGAAGTACTTGCCGGAGCCTAGCTTCCTCCGCTTGTTCTGCCCGGTTGACGGCTCAATGGATGGTTGGGTCAACTTAAGCACAAAAGTACCTGCTTCCACAGGTAGCTTGAGGGAAGCGCGCTTTGACAGGTAGTCAGCGATGTCGTTCTCCGCCCGAGGGACATGCTCCTCTTGTATATGGTCAAAGCGCTCTTCCAATTTCCTTACCTCATCTATCTAAGCTTCCATCAACGGGCTTTGATAATCTTTGTTGATCTACCTGACGACGAGTTGTGAGTCGCCCCTGATGATGAGCTTTTTAACTCCGAGGTCTGCCGCGATCCTGAGACCGGCAAGCAAACCCTCGTACTCAGCGGTGTTGTTGGTTGACATCTCCGGGGGGAAGTGCATCTGGAAGACATACTTGAGGTGCTCTCTGGTGGGTGCGACAAGCAGCACACCAGCGCCGGCGCCTTGCAGCGAGAAGGCACCATCAAAGTACATGATCCAGTTACGGCTCGTTTCCTTGCTGGGGAGAGTGGTCTCATGTACCTCTTCGTCGGGCGTCGACGTCCATTCTGCAACAAACTCCGCCAAGATTCTGCTATGAATTGTCGAGGTACTTTTGAACTTCAAACCGAAACTCGACAGCTCCAGGGCCCATTCCATGATCCTCCCCATTGCATCTGGGTTATGTAGTATCTGTTGCAATGGGAGGCGGGTGACCACCGTGATCTCATGCCCTTGGAATTAATGGTGCAGCTTCCTCAAAGCCATAAGGAGGCCGAAGAGCAGCTTTTGCACACCTGAGTACCTCGACCTAGCCCCCTGCAAGAGGGAGCTGACGAAGTAAACTAGGTTCTGTACCATTTTCTTTTTCTGTGCCTCTTCACCCGGTCGTGTGAGTCATGTCGTGCTGGCGGCGGTCTTCCCAGGACCGAGCCTTGCCGGGGACTCCATCTTGCCGGGACTGAGCCCTGCCGGGGAGGGTTTCGGCCCGCCAACCGTTTGTTGGAAATATGCCCTAGAGGCAATAATAAAATTGTTATTATTATATTTCTTTGTTCATGATAATTGTCTATTGTTCATGCTATAATTGTATTATCCGGAAATCGTAATACATGTGTGAATACATAGACCACAACAAGTCCCCAGTGAGCCTCTAGTTGACTAGCTCGTTGATCAACGGATAGTCATGGTTTCCTGACTATGGACATTGGACGTCATTGATAACGGGATCACATCATTAGGAGAATGATGTGATGGACAAGACCCAATCCTAAGCATAGCACAAAGATCGTGTAGTTCGTTTCGCTAGAGCTTTTCCGAATGTCAAGTATCATTTCCATAGACCATGAGATTGTGCAACTCCAGGATACCGTAGGAGTGCTTTGGGTGTGCCAAACAATGTAACTGGGTGACTAGAAAGGTGCACTACGGGTATCTCCGAAAGTGTGTGTTGGGTTGGCACAAATCGAGACTGGGATTTGTCACTCCGTATGACGGAGAGGTATCTCTGGGCCCACTCGGTAATGCATCATCATAATGAGCTCAATGTGACCAAGTTTCTGGTCACAGGATCATGCATTACGGTACGAGTAAAGTGAGTTACCGGTAACGAGATTGAACGAGGTATTAGGATACCGACGATCTAGTCTCGGGTAAGTAACATACCGATTGACAAAGGGAATTGTATACGGGATTGATTGAATCCTCGACATCGTGGTTCATCCGATGAGGTCATCGAGGAGCATGTGGGAGTCAACATGGGTATCCAGATCCCTTTGTTCGTTATTGACCGAAGAGGCGTCTCGGTCATGTATGCATGTCTCCCGAACCCTCAGGGTCTACACACTTAAGATTCGGTGATGCTAGGGTTGTAGAGATAAGAGTATGCAGTAACCTGAAAGTTGTTCGGAGTCCCGGATGAGATCCTGGACGTCACGAGGAGTTCCGGAATGGTCCGGAGGTGAAGAATTATATATAGGAAGTGTAGTTTCGGCCATCGAGAAAGTTTCGGGGGTCACCGGTATTGTACCGGGACCACCGGAAGGGTCCCGGGGGTTTACCGGGTGGGGCCACCTATTTCGGAGGGCCCTTTGGGCTGAAATGGGGAGGGTAACCAGCCCCTGGTGGGCTGGTGCGCCCCCCTTGGGCACCCCCGCGCCTAGGGTTGGAAACCCTAGGGTGGGGGGGGGGGGGCGCCTACACTTGCCTTGGGGGGCAAGCCACCCCCTTGGCCGCCGCCCCCCTTGGAGATCCCATCTCCTAGGGCCGGCGCCCCCAGGGGGCCTATATAAAGGAGGGGGGAGGTAGGGCAGCCGCACCCAAGTCCCTGGCGCCTCCCTCTCCCCACGCACCACCTCTCCCTCTCGCAGAAGCTTGGCGAAGCCCTGCCGTGATCGCTGCTGCATCCACCACCACGCCGTCGTACTGCTGGACCTTCATCAATCTCTCCTTCCCCCTTGCTGGATCATGAAGGAGGAGACGTCTTCCCAACCATACGTGTGTTGAACGCGGAGGTGCCATCCGTTCGGCGCTAGGATCTCCGGTGATTTGGATCATGACGAGTACGACTCCCTGAACCCCATTCTCTTGAATGCTTCCGCACGCGATCTACAAGGGTATGTAGATGCACTCCCCTCTCTCATTGCTAGATGACTCCATAGATTGATCTTGGTGAACGTAGGAATTTTTTATTTTATGCAACGTTCCCCAACAGTGGCATCATGAGCTAGGTCTATGCGTAGTTAGTATGCACGAGTAGAACACAAAGCAGTTGTGGGCGTAGATGTTGTCAATTTTCTTGCCACTACTAGTCTTATCTTGCTTCGGTGGCATCATGGGGTGAAGTGGCCCGGACCGACCTTACACGTACGCTTACGTGAGACAGGTTCCACCGACTGACATGCACTAGTTGCATAAGGTGGCTAGCGGGTGTCTGTCTCTCCCACTTTAGTTGGAGCGGATTCGATGAAAAGGGTCCTTATGAAGGGTAAATAGAAATTGTCATATCACGTTGTGGTTTTACGTAGGTAAGAAATGTTCTTGCTAGAAACCTATAGAAGCCACGTAAAAACTTGCAACAACAATTAGAGGACGTCTAACTTGTTTTTGCAGCAAGTGCTTTGTGATGAGATATGGCCAAAGGATGTGATGAATGATATATGTGATGTATGAGATGATGATGTTCTTGTAATAGGAATCACGACTTGCATGTCGATGACTATGACAACCGGCAGGAGCCATAGGAGTTGTCTTTATTTTTGTATGACCTGCGTGTCATTGAAGAACACCATGTAAATTACTTTACTTTATTGCTAAACGTGTTAGCCATAGAAGTAGAAGTAGTCGTTGGCGTGACAACTTCATGAAGACACGATGATGGAGATCATGGTGTGATGCCAGTGACGAAGATGATCATGGCGCCCCGAAGATGGAGATCAAAGGAGCAATATGATATTGGCCATATCATGTCACTATTTGATTGCATGTGATGTTTATCATGTTTTACATCTTATTTGCTTAGAACGACGGTAGCTTAAATAAGATGATCCCTCGAAATAATTTCAAGAAAAGTGTTCCCCCTAACTGTGCACCATTGCGAAGGTTCATTATTTCGAAGCACCACGTGATGATCGGGTGTGATAGATCCTAACGTTCGAATACAACGGGTGTAAGCCAGATTTACACACGCAATACACTTAGGTTGACTTGAAGAGCCTAGCATGTATAGACATGGCCTCGGAACACGGAAGACCGAAAGGTCGAGAATGAGTCATATAGAAGATACGATCAACATGAAGATGTTCACCGATGTTAACTAGTCTGTCTCACGTGATGATCGGACACGGCCTAGTTGACTCCGATCATGTTTCACTTAGATGACTAGAGGGATGTCTGTCAAAGTGGGAGTTCATTGAATAATTTGATTAGATGAACTTAATTATCATGAACTTAGTCTAAAACCTTTGCAAAATGTCTTGTAGATCAAATGGCCAACGCTCATGTCCACCTCAACTTCAACGCGTTCCTAGAGAAAACCAAGCTGAAAGATGATGGTAGCAACTATACGGACTGGGTCCAGAACCTGAGGATCATCCTCATAGCTGCCAAGAAAGATTGTGTCCTAGAAGCGCCGCTAGGTGAACCACCAATCCCAGAGAACCAAGACGTTATGAACGCTTGGCAGTCTCGTGCTGATGATTACTCCCTCGTTCAGTGCGGCATGCTTTACAGCTTAGAACCGGGGCTCCAAAAGCGTTTTGAGCAACACGGAGCATATGAGATGTTCGAAGAGCTGAAAATGGTTTTCCAGGCTCATGCCCGAGTCGAGAGATATGACGTCTCCGACAAGTTCTTCAGCTGTAAGATGGAGGAAAATATTTCTGTCAGTGAGCACATACTCAAGATGTCTGGGTTGCACAACCGCTTGACTCAGCTGGGAGTTAATCTCTCGGATGACGCGGTCATTGACAGAATCCTTCAGTCGCTTCCACCGAGCTACAAGAGCTTTGTGATGAACTTCAATATGCAGGGGATGGAAAAGACCATTCCAGAGGTATATTCAATGCTGAAATCAGCGGAGGTAGAGATCAAAAACGAACATCAAGTGTTGATGGTGAATAAAACCACTAAGTTCAAGAAAGACAATGGTAAGAAGAACTTCAATAAGGATGGTAAGGGAGTTGCCGCGCCCGGTAAGCCAGTTGCCGGGAAGAAGTCAAACAATGGACCCAAGCCTGAGACCGAGTGCTTTTATTGCAAGGGAAGTGGTCACTGGAAGCGGAACTGCCCCAAGTACTTAGCGGACAAGAAGGCCGACAAAACCAAAGGTATATGTGATATACATAGAATTGATATGTACCTTACCAGTGCTTGTAGTAGCTCCTGGGTATTTGATACCAGTGCGGTTGCTCATATTTGTAACTCAAAGCAGGAGCTGCAGAATAAGCGGAGACTGGCGAAGGACGAGGTGACGATGCGCGTCGGGAATGGTTCCAAGGTCGATGTGATCGCCGTCGGCACGCTACCTCTACATTTACCTACGGGATTAGTTTTAAACCTCAATAATTGTTATTTAGTACCAGCTTTGAGCATGAAAATTGTATCAGGATCTCGTTTAATTCTAGATGGCTACTCGTTTAAATCCGAGAATAATGGTTGTTCTATTTATATGAGAGATATGTTTTATGGTCATGCCCCGCTGGTGAATGGTTTATTCTTAATGAATCTCGAGCGTAATGTTACACATATGCATAGTGTGAATACCAAAAGATGTAAAGTTGATAACGATAGTCCCACATACTTGTGGCACTGCCGCCTTGGTCACATTGGTGTCAAGCGCATGAAGAAGCTCCATGCTGATGGACTTTTAGAGTCTCTAGATTATGCATCGTTTGACACATGCGAACCATGCCTCATGGGAAAAATGACCAAGACTCCGTTCTCCGGAACAATGGAGCGAGCAACCAATTTATTGGAAATCATACATACTGATGTGTGCGGTCCAAAGAGCGTTGAGGCTCGCGGAGGATATCGTTATGTTCTCACTCTCACTGATGACTTGAGTAGATATGGGTATGTCTACTTGATGAAACACAAGTATGAGACCTTTGAAAAGTTCAAGGAATTTCAGAATGAGGTAGAGAATCAACGTGACCGAAAGATAAAGTTCTTACGATCAGATCATGGGGGAGAATATTTAAGTCACGAATTTGATACGCACTTAAGGAAATGTGGAATCGTTTCACAACTCACGCCGCCTGGAACACCTCAGCGTAATGGTGTGTCCGAACGTCGTAATCGCACTCTATTGGATATGGTGCGATCTATGATGTCACTTACCGATTTACCGCTATCATTTTGGGGATACGCTCTAGAGACAGCCACATTCACTTTAGATAGGGCACCGTCTAAATCCGTTGAGACGACACCGTATGAATTATGGTTTGGGAAGAAACCTAAGCTATCGTTTCTAAAAGTTTGGGGATGCGATGCTTATGTCAAGAAACTTCAACCTGAGAAGCTCAAACCCAAGTCGGAAAAATGCGTCTTCATAGGATACCCTAAGGAAACCATTGGGTACACCTTCTACTTAAGATCCGAGGGCAAGATTTTTGTTGCCAAGAACGGGTCCTTTCTGGAGAAAGAGTTTCTCTCGAAAGAATTAAGTGGGAGGAAAGTAGAGCTTGATGAAGTACTACCTCTTTAAACGGTAAGTAGCGCAACTCAGGAAGATGTTCCTGTGGTGCCTGCACCAACAAGAGAGGAGGTTAATGATGATGATCAAGATACTTCGGATCAAGCTCCTACTGAACTTCGAAGGTCCACAAGGACACGTTCCGCACCAGAGTGGTACGGCAACCCTGTCTTGGAAATCATGTTGTTAGACAGCGGTGAACCTTCGAACTATGAAGAAGCGATGGCGGGCCCAGATTCCAACAAATGGCTTGAAGCCATGTAGTCCGACATAGGATCCATGTATGAAAACAAAGTGTGGACTTTGACAGACTTGCCCGATGATCGACGAGCAATAGAAAACAAATGGATCTTTAAGAAGAATACGGACGCGGATGGTAATGTTACCATATATAAAGCTCGACTTGTCGCTAAGGGTTATCGACAAGTTCAAGGGATTGACTACGATGAGACATTCTCTCCCGTAGCGAAGCTGAAGTCCGTCTGAATCATGTTAGCAATTGCCGCATACTATGATTATGAGATATGGCAAATGGACGTCAAAACGGCATTCCTTAATGGTCACCTTAAGGAAGAACTGTATATGATGCAGCCGGAAGGTTTTGTCGACCCTAAGAATGCTAACAAGGCATGCAAGCTCCAGCGCTCCATCTATGGACTGGTGCAAGCATCTCGGAGTTGGAACATTCGCTTTAATGAGATGATCAAAGCGTTTGGGTTTATGCAGACTTATGGAGAAGCCTGCGTTTACAAGAAAGTGAGTGGTAGCTCTGTAGCATTTCTCATATTATATGTGGATGACATACTTTTGATGGGAAATGATATAGAACTTTTGGACAACATTAAGGCCTACTTGAATAAGTGTTTTTCAATGAAGGACCTTGGAGAAGCTGCTTACATATTAGGCATCAAAATCTATAGAGATAGATCAAGACGCCTCATAGGTCTTTCACAAAGCACATACCTTGATAAGATATTAAAGAAGTTCAATATGGATCAGTCCAAGAAGGGGTTCTTTCCTGTGTTGCAAGGTGTGAAATTGAGCTCGGCTCAATGCCCGACCACGGCATAAGATAGAGAAAGATGAGTGTCGTCCCCTATGCCTCAGCCATAGGGTCTATCATGTATGCCATGACCTGTACCAGACCTAATATAAACTTTGCCGTAAGTTTGGTAGGAAGGTACCAAATTAATCCCGGCATGGAACACTGGACAGCGGTCAAGAACATCCTTAAGTACCTGAAAAGGACTAAGGATATGTTTCTCATATATGGAGGTGACGAAGAGCTCATCGTAAAGGGTTACGTCGATGCTAGCTTCGACACAGATCTGGATAACTCTAAGTCACAAACCGGATACTTGTATATTTTGAATGGTGGGGAAGTAAGCTGGTGCAGTTGCAAGCAGAGCGTCATGGCAGGATCTACATGTGAAGCGGAGTACATGGCAGCCTCGGAGGCAGCACATGAAGCTATCTGGGTGATGGAGTTCATCACCGACCTAGGAGTCATACCCTGTGCGTCGGGGCCGATCACACTCTTCTGTGATAACACTGGAGCTATTGCACTTGCCAAGGAGCCCAGGTTTCACAAGAAGACCAGGCACATCAAGCGTCGCTTCAACTCCATCCGTGAAAATGTTCAAGATGGAGACACAGATATTTGTAAAGTACATATAGACCTGAATGTAGCAGATCCGTTGACTAAACCTCTCCCTAGAGCAAAACATGATCAACACCAGACCGCAATGGCTGTTCGATACATCACAATGTAACTAGATTTTTGACTCTAGTGCAAGTGAGAGACTGTTGGAAATATGCCTTAGAGGCAATAATAAAATGGTTATTTTTATATTTCATTGTTCATGATAATTGTCTATTGTTCATGCTATAATTGTATTATCCGGAAATCGTAATACATGTGTGAATACATAGACCACAACAAGTCCCTAGTGAGCCTCTAGTTGACTAGCTCGTTGATCGATGGATAGTCATGGTTACCTGACTATGGACATTGGATGTCATTGATAACGGGATCACATCATTAGGAGAATGATGTGATGAACAAGACCCAATCCTAAGCATAGCACAAAGATCGTGTAGTTCATTTCGCTAGAGCTTTTCCAAATGTCAAGTATCATTTCCTTAGACAATGAGATTGTGCAACTCCCGGATACCGTAGGAGTGCTTTGGGTGTGCCAAGCGTCTGGCGTAACGGGTGACTATAAAGGTGCACTACGGGTATCTCGAAAGTGTCATCGGGTTGTACGAATCGAGACTGGGATTTGTCACTCCGTATGACGGAGAGGTATCTCTGGTCCCACTCGGTAATGCATCATCATAATGAGCTCAATGTTACCAAGTGTATGGTCACGGTATCATGCATTACGGTACGAGTAAAGTGACTTACCGGTAACGAGATTGAACGAGGTATTGGGATACCGACGATCGAGTCTCGGGCAAGGGAATTGTATACGGGATTGATTGAATCCACGACATCATGGTTCATCTAATGAGATCATCGAGGAGCATGTGGGAGCCAACATGGGTATCCCGATCCCACTGTTGGTTATTGACCAGCGAGGCGTCTCGGTCATGTCTGCATGTCTCCCGAACCCGCAGGGTCTACACACTTAAGGTTCGGTGATGCTAGGGTTGTAGAGATATGAGTATGATAACCAAAAGTTGTTGAGTCCGGATGAGATCCCGGACGTCACGAAGAGTTCGGAATGGTCGGAGGTGAAGAATTATATATAGGAAGTGCAGTTTGGCCATCGGGAAAGTTTCGGGGTCACCGGTATTGTCTGGGACATGGGAAAGATCGAGGTCCATCGGGTGGGCCACGTATCCGGAGGGCCTCATTGTCGGGGTTGGATGCAACATATGCCAGCGGGTGGCTTATCATGGTGGGGCGAGTAGAACGTCTCCGGTGCACAGAAGCGGGATGAGGCGAAGACATGCACGCCGGCGAATCTTACCCAGCTTCGGGGCTCTCCGAGGAGATAACACCCCTACTGCTGCTCTGCGGGGTCTCCGCATGATCACTATGGTGTGATAGTACAAAGGTGCTCCTTGAGCTGTTTGGAGGCAGGGAGGAGCAAGGCTAGCTCTTTCCCCTCTTGCTATGTGTCTAAACCTGTCTAGGGCCGAACCTTTTGCATGGGTGCCCCGGGGGGTTTATATAGGCCTACCCCTCGGGGTACAATGGTAATCTGACTGGGCGCGGCCCCAACCGTCGATCTCTCTTGCAACTGTCCTTCCTGCCCGGCACAGGGCCCGCCGATTGGCGGCCTCAAGCAGAACAACTTGTGCAGCACTCGATGAGCCTTGAGCTCGATCATGGGGTCGTGGGAGCAGTGCCGCCGTCTGTCGGCGATCACCGTAGCTACTCCCGTCAATCTGGTTTATGGCTCGTGGGGCCTGGCAGGCGGCCGACTCGGGGAGGCCGGCTCCTGCGAGGCCGTCTTCAACTCTCCGTGATCTTCTTCTATCTCACGGCGGTGGGGCGGCGATCTCTGGGCGTCGTGCCGCCGTCGTGAGGCACGATGCCTTGCGCTGCCTTGTGGCTGAGGTCGAGGGCATGCAGCGATGCAGCGCCTCACCGGAGATCTCTGGCGGCGCGGCTCATGTAGCCATGCCTTCCTCCGTGGATCATGAGGGGCGGCCACGTCGGGCTGTACCCGCATCATCTTCGGGAAGGTCGGGCCGACTCTCAGAGTCGGCCCCCAAAGGTCGCAAGCCCGGAGTCGGCTTGTTTCAGAGTCGCCATCCGGGGACTCTGCTTCTTCGAAGGTCGCCAGCTGGGACTCGGCCTTCCCGAAGGTCGCCAGCTGGGACTCGGCTGAGGGGCGCGGCCTGCCCCGATGTCTTGAAAGAACTTGGGTCCTGGGTCAGCCTACCCATGGCCCATTACTCCGACAGTAGTCCCCGAAGCTGCCGAAGCCCGGCGGGCGCCGCCTCGTGGGGCTTCGGCAGTTTCAATCGTTGCGGTGCCGACTCTGAGATTCGGCTGCCGCGTCTTTGGGCCGCCTCGCTGGAGCCGTTCTGGCCCCGCAAAGGGCCGCCACTCGCAAGTCGTGGCGGGAAACCGGCGGCGTATCGGTTACGCTTCCCTGCCATCCATGAAACGGCCCCGTCGCGCGGCGCCACGTGGAGGCGATAGCTGTGCCTCGCAGCGTGGCGGGCGGGCCGCCGTGGCCCCTCCATTACGCGCCTCGGCTCCGGCGGATCCGCTGCGGCGAGGCGGTTAGCATCCCACGTTATTCTGCGCGCGATAACCGTGAGGGTTGATCGTGAAGCGCCGTGGGAGTGCGTGGCGCGATTAATCCCACGTCGCCCCTCGGCTTCTCAGCCCGTAGGGCTATAAGTAAGCGAGAGGGGCGGCGGCTCAACCGCGCCTCCTCCCCGCCCTCTTGCCTTTCTTCTTCCTTCGCCCGCTCCGTCGCTTTCTTCCTCACGGTGGCGCGAGTGCTCCTCCTCGCCGACGATGAGCTCTTCTTCCGCGCGCCCCGCCTCGTGCTCGGCGAATGGGATGGCTTTCGGGCGTGGGCCGCGAAGACGCCGAGTTCGCCATAAAACCCGCCGCCTCCCGGCGCGGACTTAGTGAGGCTCGTCCCGCGCGTGAGAGATCCGGCCAGCGCGCGGCGGGCGGCGGGTCATCTTCCTTCGCATCTCATGCGCGGGCTGGGGCTCCCAGCGGCGGGTTCTTCCGTTCCTTTCTTGAGTTCCATAGCTTGCAGCCGCTCATCTCCTCCCAATGCGGTGGTGCTTCTCTCCGCCGCCGCCACCTGTGCGAGGCTACATCGGCGTTCTCCCCACCCTCGAACTGTGGGGAGTTCTTCTCCTCGGCTCGGCACTCGGGCTGCCCGATCGCCGGCCTGATCTGGCACCTACATCGCGGTGCGGCGCCTGACGGCCGACAACCCCTTTCCGCCCATCCGCTGGTGAAATCGGTGAAGATGTGGCGAAGGCGTACTTCTCGTGAAGAACGTCTCCACCGGCGGCGGCGGGTCAACTTGCGCCCGCCGACCCGAGCCGCTGATTGGCGACCGCCCAGCTGGTCCCATCGGTCGAAATCGCTTCGGCCTCCGGTCGGCGTCGTGGCGCGCCTCCGAGTCATGACCTGATCGGAGGGCTCGTCGCCTCCGATCTCTGGCCGCCGCCGTGGTGCGCGGTACTTCGCTCAAGGCGGCCCCACCTCATCTGTCGGATGGCGCCGACCACGATCAAGCGGCTGTGCACCAGGACATGCCGCGTGGAGAAGTGGCGAACATGGCGAACCTCATCGCCCGGTCGCGGGTTCACGGATGAGTGGCATTCGACAGAGCCGTACTCGCGTGACAACCCTCCGCCAGTGGTAAGTTGTTTCCGTCTGTATTTCGATCTCGCTCGCATCCGACTTCAAGCTCTGATCTCGTTGGCATCTTTGAGCAGAACCCTCTCACGGCGCCTGCCGCCGGCGCCACGAAGAGCAGCGTGACTACATCCCGACCGCGAGTCGGCAGCGTCGGCGACCCGACTTGGGGCAGCGGCGCTGGAGGCCCGGCGGCGGCGGAGAGGAAGACGGCAATGACCTCGGTGTCGGCGACCTTCGCCCTGGCGAGAGGCGGCGTCGGCGAGAAATCGTCGATGCCGCCAGCCGAGAGCGGCCCCTCAACCAGGCGGCGTAAAGGCGTCACGCCCGGCGGTAGGTCGAAAAGCCCAAAGGAACGCCCGCGCGACCAAGCGGGAAGAAGCGACGCGAAGCCAACCGCTTCGGAAGGAAGTGAGAAGGCCGCCCTGGTTTCTTCGTAAGTCTCCTACCCTTATTTCTTTTCGGATTTTGCTTGAATCTTCGACTCCCCCCTCTTCTCCAGCGCGCCCTTTTCCTTGAGAAGCCGCCATCCCCTCCGTCATGGGGTCAGGCGGCGTCCATATCTGGCGGATTGACCCGCCGCCGACCTCGAGGAGGCGGCAGCCTGAACGTCTTGGGAGAAGCGGAGGAGGAGGCCGACCCGCTGGAGAAAGCGCGAGGCGAAGGCGGCGACGCCAGCGCACTGGAGGAGGCCGTGGCGTGTGCGCGCGGCAGGGCGAGAGAGGCCGTTCGTCGCCGAGCGGCGATGCTCGTCCCTCCGCTGTCGTCAGCGCCGCCGCCCACCGAGTTCACGGGGCAGACCGGGGAGGTCGGCACCGCAAACCCTCTCGCGGAGGACGGTGGCGACGCCTCGGGCTCGGATACTCACGCGTCGCCTCCGCCACCTCCGCCGCCTCCGTCTCCGAGGCCGCACGGCAAGCAGCCGGTGGACCCGCAGGATCCGCCGACTGCAGAAGATGCTGACGCGCGGCTGCTTCTCCAAGTCGCCGTGCCGACATGCGCCGGATCGAAGGGCGAGCTCAGCGCCCATGGCTCGGGAGACTCACGCCGCCCGACTGGCGAACACGGGACGCCGAGCCGAAGTGCAGCGCCCACCGGCTGGCTGCGCTGGCGGCACCGGCCCGCTGAACCGAGCCCTTACGGGCGTTCAGTCAAGTTGCGCAAGGAGGCGGCGCCCTCAACTTTACCAAAGCGCATCGGCCTGCGGACCTCCGTCCGGGTAAGTTTTGTTTTTTCCTTTTTGGTCTCTTGTCTTTTTTACGTGAGGCGGCGCCCACTCCTGTGTGTAATTTCGAGTTGGTCGGCTGCTTGGCGGTGGCTCGGAACTCCTCTATGACTCAAGAGGCTTTACTTTGCGGCCTTGCAGAGTACCACAACCTCCGCTACTGCCTTCAACCGCAATGTTGAGGCTGAGAAGCGGACCGCCCGATCTGGCAGAAAGTCGAGGTGAGCCAATTCTTCCTTCTCCATGAGGTATGGCTGGCACCAGCGTCTTTATAATCCCGAGATTCGGGCGTGCTGAGCGATCGGGCGGATCTCCAGCGGCTCTTCCTTCTTTCTTCTCATGAGGCAGCTGGCGCACCAGGCTGTAATCCCGAGATTCGGGCCATTGCTGCTGGCGATCGGGCGGATCTCCAGCGGCTGCTTACTTTCTTCTCCTCCGAGTAGCCTTCTAGCGCCTGGCTATAATCCCGAGATTCGGGCGGCTGCTGGCGATCGGGCGGATCTCCAGCGACCTTCCTTGTTGTGATGCTTTGTCTTTCTTGAGCTTGAGCGCCAACGCCGCCCTTCAAACAGCTGGGCGAGGCCAATACCGCCCGTCGCACTAAGGAGGAGAGTCGACAAGCTCGTTCGAGCGCGACCTCTTTGGCGGCGCAGCTGGCGAGCGAAGGACCTGCTGGAAAGCGGAGGAGGGCGCCAAGTCGCGGGAAGAGGCCCTCCTAGCTGAGTTCGCGATGGGCGGGCGCTGGACCGACCGTGAGGCGGTGCTGACCTCCGGCTATCACGAGCTCAAGGACATCGTCGATGGTAACTCTTGGCTTCTCTTCTTTGGTCTTTCGACTCTGTGTCGAACTGTCTTCTGGTTTTGTCTGTCCCTTTTCTGTCTTTGGCAGACTTCTTTCCCGGCCACTCGCAGGCCGTCCCTCTGGCCATCGAGGCGGATCGGGAGGAGCGGAGGGCTAAAGGCGAGGTGATTGCCGCCAGCGCCCCGAACCATCGACGAGCAGCTCTTGAGCATCGGGGCTCGCCTTCGTCCTGCTCACCGTCTGCTGCGTCGTCTTCAGCAGCCGGCGCCCAATCGTTACCGCCTTGTGGCGGAGGTGCCGTCTCTTCCACCGCCCGATCGGACGGCCGGCCCGGCTGGAAGTCGCTCATCGGTCGCTTGAAGCTTGGAGGGCTCCTCGCCCGCGTGCGAACCGCCGGGCCTTGGAGTTAAATCAAGGTGGTACCACAGGCTGGACTGGACCGCTGGCAGCGTTCGGTCGAGAGAGGCGAGCTGAGGGAGCGTGGAAGGCGCCCTCGTCGGCCTTGGCGGCCATCCCAGTACCACGGACACCAGTGTCGCCGTGCCGGCGGACTGGCGGCGAGAGGTTCCGCCGGAGTGGTTGGGATGCACCGGGTATGAGGAGGACTCGGTGGAGGTGATCGGCTCCACGCATCGAAGAGGAGGCGAGTCGGAGGCGGAGGCGGAGGAGGCGCCCGGAGGCACGGCAGGCGGCCAGCCTCGGCGATCGTGCCTCCGGCCAGCGAGCCTCGAGAAGGACAAAGCGGCCGTCGGCTGGGCGACAAGCCGAACCGCCCGGCCGACTGCCCGACGTCCGACACCGCCGCCACCTCCGGCCCTCCGGCTCCGGAGGCCGCCCCCTAGAGTGCTTCGGCTCTACCTGTATCTTTTGTTTCTTGAAAAACTTGTCAGTTTCGAACAATTCCACCCGCGGGGTGTATTCGGCCAAGGGCCTTATGTAAATATTTATCAAATTTCTGCCTTTCCTTGCTTCGGTTCTTTAGACTGTTTTTCCTTTGCTGCCTTCCTTCGGTTGCCGCCTTGCCAACTGGGCAGCCGCTCTGTGGACTGCCGCCGGGTCAAGTGCTCGGCTACTTTAGGGAGGCAAGTACTTAGTCGTTTAGAACATCCCAGCAAGTTTAGCTGAAAATCGACAGGCCGACTCTCGAAAGTCGGCCGTCTTTGATAAAGGTTGAGACTATGAGCCGACTGCTCGCGAGTCGGCTCAATAGGGGGAAGCTGGGAGCCGGCTTGGGCTATGCGTAGCTCTTAAGTCCTTAGCCGTTTTCATGTGTCTTCGCTCTTTCCGTCCCCGCTTACCGGCGGTCGCTCTGCGGCTGCGACTTTCCGTAGGAGGCGGCTTTGGCTGACACATTACTTGTCGACCTCGGGAGCATTTCATAGCACAAAGCGGCGAGTCCCGGGCGACTAGTCGGACCAGTGCCGACGATATGATAAAAGGAAAGCATTTGAGCGAGATCCATATCATCGAGATAATCAAAAAGGCAGTCGAGCTCGTCTCGAGAGGCCTAAGTCTTAGTACTTAATACAAAAAAGGGGTAGTGTGATACATCTTGCATCAGCTGTAAAATCTTGAAGAAGATTTGCGTTCCTGGCGCTCTGTTTCTTTGCGGGTCGTCCCTCTTGCGTGCTCGAGGCTTCGGCGTCGATCAAATAGTAAGCGTCGTTCCCTAGCACCTTGCTGATGATGAAGGACCTTCCCAAAGGCGCCGACAACTTGTCTGGCGGCTGTTCTCTGAATCAGCGGAGCACAAATCGCCCTCTTGGAATGATCTTGGCTTGACCTTGCGATTGTAATACCGCGCGAGACTTCTGCTGGTAGATGCGGACCGGTGAGTGCCAGCGATCGGCCCTCTTCAACAAGTCGGCGCCGTCTTGGCGTCTTCTTCACCTCCTCTTGGTGTACATGGAGACTTCGCGAGGTCGGTGTATATCCATTGGGATGGCAACCCGGCACCGTGAAGCGAGGAAAAACGGCATGAAGCGATTGACCTGTTCGGGGTTGTCGCGAGACTCGGAAGGGCGGCGAGCAGCTCTTCCACCCAACAACCGGCGGCGCTCGAGTGGTTCGGCGAATCGAGGCTTGATGCGGACGAGATGAGGCCGTTGGCTCGTTCCACTGGCCGTTTACTGCGGATGGGCAGCGGGCGCTAGGTCGATCGGATGCCTGCGTCGCGCGAAAGCAGGCCAAAGCGCCTTTGGCAAAGTTGGTGCCGTTATCGTGATGATCTTTGTGCGGTATGCCGTACCGCCTTGTGATGTCGGCAATGAAGGTCACTGCTGTGGGCCCGTTTAATTTCTTGATGGGCTTTGCTTCTACCCACTTGGTGAACTTGTCCCTGCGACAAGCAAATGAGTTAGGCCGCCTCGGGCGTCTTGAAAAAATCCCACCATATCCGGGCCCCAAGCTGCGAAGGGCAGGCGATGGGGATTGTCTTGATCTGAAGCCATTTGAAGGGGCTTGGAGCGGAACACACAGCAACCCTTGCACTTCTTGACTAGTTCTTTAGCTTCTTCGAGGCGATCGGCCAAAAAAACGTCTTAGAAAGGCTTTGGCCTGGCGCTCTTGAAGCCGCATGGTGGCCCTTTTCGCCCTGATGGATGTCTCGAGGATCGCTTGACCTTGTTACGATTCTCTGCGTTGGTGGACACCGATGCGCTGCGCCTAACTAACTCTCTGTTGACTATGGTGTAAGCTGCCGCTCGGCGTTGTACTTGCCGAGCAGTCTCGTCTGCTGGTAACTCCTTATTTACTAGGAACTTGAGGATGGGCTGCGCCCATGAAGGTCTGCTATCTCTTCAAGCGCCACCACAGCAACTTGGACAAAGGCGGCTGGGCTGGGGGGCGGCGGGTTGGACTCTGCTTGCTTGCTGACTTGAGGGACCTCTGAGCCCAGTGAGGGCAGCTCCGGGCCGGCCCAGCGCAGTCCCGGGTCGAACTCTGAAGTCCTCGGGCAGCAGTGATCCCGAGCCGGCAGGCGCAGATCCCAGGCAGGCAGGCGCGATCCCAGGCAATGGCGCAGATCCCAGAAGCGGGCCTTGATCCCAGGCAGCCAGCGCAGTCCCGAGGCGGCTGTGGCTTTCTTGAGGTCGCTTCTGGGGTCTTGGAGTCGGATCCGACTATCTCTGGCGGAGCCGACGAAAATGAGTCGGATTACGGTGAAAGCGATGGCGGCGGCGAGGCTGAAGGCGGCGCGAAGGTATCGCATGGTGAGTGGAGCCGACTCGGCGCCAATCGTCCGCTTGATCGTTATCGTTTCTTGGTATGTGGAGGGTCGCATCCCTCAAAATATCCGCTGAGTTGCTGCACCAAGCGGTGCTTCGCCATGTTTGCGTCTTTGGCGTCGATCGCCCGGATGATTGCTGAACCACCAAGTCGAATCGCCATAGCGCGGGATCTGGCGAATGCGAGCTCTTTAACAAGCGGACCCGTGGATGGCGCTTCATATTGGCGGCGTTGTTGGAGGCGGCGAAGTGGATTTGCAGCGCGTATCTGAGCTTATGCGCCCTTGGGGAGGTGAGGGCGGCGCCGGCTCCGAGGCGGGCGCATCTTGGAGCCGTCGAAGTCGCGATCGCCAATGAGTAGAAGTCGGAGCGGCGGCAAGTATTGAGTCTCGGCCGGTCGGCGAAATCGGCTAAGCGCTGCGACTTGATGGCGGTCGCGAGGTTGGTAGTAGATGGTATAAGGGCTAGATCGATAGCCCACTTGGCCCTCGGCGAGCATCTCGACTTCCGATGATCTCGGCGAGTGGGCGGTGCGAGACCACGGTGATAGGATGCTCTTGAAAGTAGGGCTTGACTTCTTGGCGGCAAAATGCCGCCGTAGCACATCTTACGGTAGTGAGGTAGTTCTCCTTGGAAGTCGTGATTACCTCGCTCGAATGTCTGCTGGTCTACGGACGGGGCGCCTTGCCTTCCTCCTTGCGTTCGACTACAATACTTGATCTTGACTACCGGTGGTGGCGGCGATGTACAAACATGGGCTCTTTGGGGTCGGAGCCGCCAACACGAAGTCGTCGACATCTTCTTGATTGGAGAAATGCCTCATCGCCTTGTGGTTCCACTCGAAAAGGTGGTCTTCTTCATCAATTGATACAATGGCAAGGCTTTCTCACCCAGCCGGTGATGAATCAGCTGATTGAAGCCAAGCAGCGGTGAACTTTGCACATCCAACGATCGGCTGGGGACCTCCATTCTCTCAATGGCCTTGATCTTCACGAGGTTGCACTCTATGCAGCGTTCGGAACCGAGAAAACCGAGCTGGCGGTGGGACTCGAACCGCACTTCCTGGATTGAGCTTGATGCGGAATCGGCGCAGATTTTCAAAGGTATCTTTGAGGTCTTCTAGCAGCGTCCACGTTTCTCCGTTTTACTACCACATCATCCCGTAAGCGTGGGCGTTTCTGCCGAGTTGCTTGAGGAGGCATACGCATGCAGCTGAAAGGTGGCACGGCGTTCCTCAAGCCGAGCGTCATCGTCGGTGGCGAAGGCTCGAGCGGCGTGATGAATGCGGTCTTCGATCTGTCTCTGGATTCAGCTTGATCGATGATATCACGAGTATGCATCCAGAAGCTCGGCAGCTCGCATCCGGTGTGGAGTCTATCTCTTGATCGATCCTTGGCGAGCAAATGGGTCGCCAGGCGAGCTTTGTTGAGGCTGGTGTAGTCGATGCACATCCGCCCTGCCTATTCTTCTTCAATACCAGCCGCGGGGTTGGCTAACCACTCCGGAAAAACACCTCCATAATGAATCCGGCTGCGAAGCGGGCTATCTCTTCTCCGCGACTCTTCTCTTCTCTTGACGGTAGCGCAAAGGCTGCTGACGGGCTTCACATCTGGCGACATGTAGCTTGTGCTCGGCGAATTCGTCGGTACACAGCATGTCCTTGGGGACCATGCGAAAATGTCGATTCTCACGGAGGAAATCGGCAGGCTTCGCCTTCCTATTTCTTTGTCAAGGCCGGTGCCTATGACAGCGTACTTCTCTGGGTGCTCCGGGTCCAAGGGTATCTTCTTGGTTTCCTTAGCGGCTTGAATGATCCTTACGCCTCTGTCTCCTTGGGGTCGGCGACATCTCGGCTGCTTCCAGCCATCGCCACGACACGATCAAGGGCAGCTTCTCGGCGCGATCACCAAAGACTCGGCCAGCCGACTACTCTCGCCGCCTGGCGGGCGACTTCTTGTGGTCGCCCGGCAGCGGTCGAGATCCTTGGAAGTCGGCATCTTCATCTTGAGGTAGGCGTGGTAGGGAACCGCCATGAATTTGGCGAGGGCAGGCCGACCTAGCGGTAGCGTGGTGCAGGCTCTCAAGTCCACCACCTCGAACAGATTGGCTCTCGGCGGAAGTGATCTTTGTCTCCGAAGGGGCGTCTATCGGGATCTTGCCAATCGGCGAAGCAGGAGAGGCAGGTGCGATTCCATGGAACACGGTGCGGCTGCTCTGCGGCTGCCTCCGCTGATTCGAGCTTCTCCGTGGTGTCCTTATACAGGATGTTTATCTGCTGCCTCCGTCTATCGGGACCCGTGAAAGCGGCGGCCCGCCTATCGGTGGCCAAGGTTGCTCCGAGAACCATGGCGTAGAGCCGGACTCGGCATCACCTCGGGTGATCTGCCCGACTCAGCTAATAGGCTACCGGACCAATGCATGAACTCGGGAGCTTCTGCTGCCGCTGCGTTGACTTCTTGCTGCTTTTGGCGCTGCTGCGCCGATCATCTGCCGGTGGTGAACACTCGTATGCTCCATGCTCTTACGGGAACACGTCTTGGACTGCGCTAAGCGGCGAGCCGCGGCGGCTGCGGCGGCGGAGGCGGCCCGGCGGCCCGATGGCGGCGAAGCGAGCCGTCTCCCTTGGCGATCTGACGAGCGGTGGCACTACGGTGGTGTGGTTCGATGGCCGGCGCGCTGTGAAACTGCGGGGACCATCGAGTCGCTCATAAGAAAGCGGCAACCAATTGGACTTGCTGCCCATACGCGCTTGGCGGAGGCTGGCCCTCGACTGCTGATCTTCTACTCCTGCGACCTGCATTGTTGGAAGTGGCTGTGGGGCTTTAACGCTTATTGTCGTTCATTTGTATGTCGGCTGGCGTCTCGGCCGGGGTTACAGGGCGTGAGAGTCACTTTGCGGCCGCGTTGACTTGGATCTCCGTCTTCATGGAGGAGTCGGCCGTGGCGTGCTTGTCGCTATGATCAATAGTTAAATCGAGGTTTCGGGCTCGTCGCGAGAGGAGCTTGCTTGAGGAGGTGCCCTCTCGGCACCTGCCGTAAAGTACTCAATGGCCTGCACCTCGTGCGCCCTCGCCGGGAGTTCGGAACTTCGCCCGGCGTGTGAGGTAGTCGTCGTCGACTCTTGAGGGCCTTACGCACAAGGAGAGCTGGCGGCGGCTTGGGAGGTCGCTTATGCGTCTTTGGTGAAGTTCGCGAATAAGCTTGTGAAGTCGACCCAGCTGTTGATGCTTTGCGGGGCTTGAGCTATTCAGCCATGTCGGGCCGTGCCACAGAGCATGAGGGAACATATTTTATGGCAACCGCTTGTTGCCGTTGGCGATGTTGGCGGCCGTGGGTAGTCTATCAACCAATCCTCGGCTTCACGGGCGGTGTACTTAGGCGTATCTCGGGGGCGTGAACCCTTTGGGAAGGGCTGCGTCTACGTCTGCGGGCCGAAGCAAAGCGGACCCAGCTCATCTTCTTCTTCTGCGCCGAGATCTGTGGAGTCGGTCGATCCGATGGCGGCGTCATTCTCTCCGACTCCTCTCTGCGGCCAAAGGCGACCTCCGAAAGTCGGATGCTCAGCGAGCGGCGGGAGACTTCGCCGTTCTCTTGGCGGGGAGGCGGATAATCATCTCGCCGCTCCACGCTGCTGGGGCGGCCCGTCTTAGTCGCGCTTCGATGGTGATCACGAGTCCGGCTGGGCTTGCAGCGGCTCCTTCTCTTTCCTCCGCGGACTCCGCCCGATCGGCGTCCGGGAGTCGCGCTGGTCTCGGCAAGGGGAGGTTGTCATTCTGCTTCTTCTGCTTGCTTGCGTCCGGTCGGCCGCCTGCCCGTTCTGCTGACAACAGCGTCGAGCTCTGGACTCGCTCTGTTATTACGGCGCTCTTCGCCTTGAGTTCCTCGGCTCTTGATGCGCCGCTTAGGCGGCACGGATGTTCGCGGGGTGGCGTACAAAGGCGCCGCCCGAACAGATCGGCGATAGCTGCGCGCGCTTCTCGGACGCGCCGAGGCGGCTCGGCCCGGTCGAAGCGGCGAGCCGCCCGGCATGATCCATCTCGCGCTGGTATGCGCCCGGACAAGCGTCTCATGCTTGCCAACTTCTTGGCGCCTTCAATAATCTGGCGGCGCTCTTCAACATCTACGCATCCGCGTCCTGCAGGATGGGCGCGGACAAGTCTGCGGGGCCGCGGCAGCAGGTCTGGGCGTTTTCACGGAGTGCTGCGCCGTGGCGATGGCGAGCACCTCCGTGGCGGCGCTTCCGTCGCTCTCCTCGTCTGGCGGCTCGTCGTGAACCCTGCGTTGGTGGGGAAGATATCAGCGATCTGGCGTGGTCGACCAGCGCCGGGTCGGAGGAGCCCTCACGGACTCAAGTCTACAGCGGGCTGTTGGCGACTTGAAGTTGGTCGAGAGGCCGCGAGAAGGTTCGGGGCCACCAGCGCGCTGCGCTTCGCCGCAGGTTAAATCGGGCGCACCTCGCCCGATGAGTTGGCGAGGCCGCTTCGCGTATGCGGCCAGCGCCCGCGCAATAATGTCGATCAGACTCCGTCTGGCGAGCGGGCTGGCTGCGCTCACCGAGGGAAAAGAGGTTCCCGTCGAACAGATCTCCGGACGGCGGTGCACCTCGCCCCATGGTGGGCGCCAAATGTCGAGGTTGGATCGACATATGCCAGCGGGTGGCTTATCATGGTGGGGCGAGTAGAGCGTCGCGGTGCGTGGAAGCAGGATGAGGCGAAGACATGCGCCGGTGAATCTTACCCAACCGGGGCTCTCCAAGGAGATAACACCCCTCTTGCTGCTCTGCGGGGTCTCCGCATGATCACTATGGTGTGATAGTACAAAGGTACTCCTTGAGCTGTTTGGGGCGAGGGAGGAGCAAGGCTAGCTCTTTCCCTCTTGCTATGTGTCTAAGCTTTGTCTAGGGCGAACCCTTTGCATGGGTGCCCGGGGGTTTATATAGGCCTACCCGAAGTACAATGGTAATCCATGGCGCGGCCCCCAGCCGTCGATCTCTCTTCAGCTGTCCTCCTGCCCGGCCAGGGCCCGCCCGGTGGCGGGCCCATGAGCAGGCGAAACTCATGCAACACTCCGATGGCCGAGGCTCTGTCATGGGGTCGTGGGAGCAGTGCACGCCCGTCTATCGAGCGATCAGCAGCCCTCCCGTCCAATCTGGTTTATGGCTCGTGGGGCCTGGCGGAGGCGGCCGACTCGGGAGGCCGGCTCCGCGAGGCCGTCTTCCAGCTCTCCGGCCGTCTTCTTCTATCTCGCTGACGGGGGCGGTGATCTCTGGGCGTGCGTGCCGCCGTCGTGGGCGCGATGCCTTGCGCCTTGTGGCTGGTCGAGGGCATGGCAACGATGCCGCGCCTCACGGAGATCTCTGGCGGCGGCTCGCTGTAGCCATGCCTTCCTCCGTGGATCATGAGGGGCAGCCGCGTCGGGGCTGTACCCGCATCCATCTTCGGAAAGGTCGCGGGCCGACTCTGAGTCGGCCCCAAAGGCCACAAGCCGGTCGGCTTGTTTTAGTCGCCGTCCGGGGACTCTGCTTCTTCGAAGTCGCCAGTGGGACTCGGCCTTCTCGAAGGTCGCCAGTGGAACTTCGGCTGTAGCAGCCTGCCCGATGTCTTGAAAGATCTTGGGTCCTGGGTCAGCCTACCCATGGCCCATTACTCCGACACTCGTGGTCTGAAGTGGGGAGGGGAACAAGCCCCTAGCGGGCTGGTGCACCCCCCCTTGGCCCCCCCTGCACCTAGGTTTGGAAACCCTAGGGTGGGGGGCGCCTCCACTTGCCTTGGGGGGCAAGCCACCCCCTTGGCCGCTGCCCCCCCTTGGAGATCCCATCTCCTAGGGCAGCTCCCCAGGGGCCTATATAAGGAGGGGGGGAGGCGGCCGCACCAAGTCCTGGCGCCTCCCTCTCCCCACGCACCTCCTCTCCCTCTCGTAGAGGCTTGGTGAAGCCCAGCCGTGATCGCTGCTGCATCCACCACCACTCCGTCGTGCTGCTGGATCTTCATCAACCTCTCCTTCCCCCTTGCTGGATCAAGAAGGAGGAGACGTCTTCCCAACCGTACGTGTGTTGAACGCGGAGGTGCCATTCGTTCGGCGCTAGGATCTCCGGTGATTTGGATCACGACGAGTATGACTCCCTCAACCCCGTTCTCTTGAATGCTTCCGCACGCGATCTACAAGGCTATGTAGATGCACTCCCCTCTCTCGTTGCTAGATGACTCCATAGATTGATCTTGGTGAACATAGGAATTTTTTATTTTATGCAACGTTCCCCAACACCGTTGACTCTGCCGCTGCTGCTATCTCCTCATCAACCTCTCTCTGCGCCACTAGTGTGGCGCTAACCACCTGATTTGTTGCCGCCAGATAAAGCAGCAACAGTTCTTGTGGTTTGGGCGCAACCAGCACTGGGGTAGAGGAGAGGTATTTCTTCAAATCTTGCAGCGCTGCCTCGGCCTCTGGGGCCCACTCCATTGGCCCAGCCTTCTTCAAGATCTTGAAAAAAAGGAAGGGCACGCTTCGCGGACTTGGAGATGAATAAGCTCATGGCGGCAACGCAACCAGTGAAGCTTGCCGGACGGGACGCCGAAGACACACTTCTCAGGGTTCAATTTGTGGTTGATCTTGCGCATGTTTGCAAATGTTTCCTCCAGATCTTGCACAAGGGTCGCTTTGTCCTTGGTTTTGACCACTATGTCATCCATATAAGCTTCCATATTTCTATGTAGCTGGCGCTCAAAACCAATTTGGACTGCTCTTGCAAAGTTTGAGCCAGCACTCTTCAACCCGAAAGGCATCCGTAAAAAGCAGTACGTACCACATGGGGTGATGAATGCTGTCTTCTCCTCGTCCTCTTTCGTCATGAAAATCTGGTGGTATCCCGAGTAGGCGTCGAGGAATGATAAAAGGTCAGACCCGGCCGTGGTGTCAACCATCACAGTCAATCTTGTGATAGCAGGAAGGATCCTTTGGACAAGACTTATTAATGTCTGTGTAATCGATACACAGCCTCCACTTCCCATTTGCCTTGCGCACTACTACCGGATTGGCCAAGCATGTCGGATGGAGTACCCCTCTCACCAAGCCTGCCGCCTCTAGCTTTCTGATTTCCTCCATGATGAACTCCTGCCTCTCCAGAGCTTGCTTCCTGATCTTCTGCTTGACGGGTCGCGCATGAGGACAGACAGCAAGGTGGTGCTCAATCACCTCCCTGGGAACGCCGGGGATGTCGGAGGCTTGCCATGCAAACACATCGACACTCGCCCGCAGGAAGGTGACGAGCTCGCTTTCTTATTTGTCATTGAGGGTGGAGCTTATGGTAAAAGCTCCTCACGTGCCATCCTCCTTGACGGGCACCTTCTTGGTCTCTGGTGGTGTAGCTCTGGACTTCTTGCTCTTGACGGCGGAGCTCTCTGGCATGTTCTCAATGGAAGCGCAACACCCCGAAGAGGTGCACTTACCGGAGTGGGTGTGAGGGGTCTCACCGGTCTTCTTCCCCCCCGGGGCTCCACCGGAAGGAGCAGGTGCCTTAGCGGCAGCTGCTGCAACTGCTTCCCGGTAGAGTTGATCGGCGCAGATCAACGCATCTTTCTTGTCGAAGGGGACGGTGATGATGTTCATCAGCCCGAGCATCTTCGGCACGTTGTAGGCGTAGTGTGAAGCCGCCATGAACTCGGCTAGTGTCGGGCGGCCGAGGATCCCATTGTAAGGCAAGGGGATCTCGGCTACATCGAAAACAATCCTCTACATCCTGTGGTTCAGCTCGCCTCCGAATGTCACGGGCAGCGTGATCTTTCCTTTTGGCTAGCTCCTCCCTGGGTTAACCCCTTGGAACGTGCCCGTCTCCTCGAGGTCTCCATCAGGGATCTGCAGCCTTTTGACCACAATAGGCGAGATCAAGTTTAGACCGGCCCCGCCGTCAACCAACATCTTCGTCACCTTGAGGTTGTGGATTGTTGGTGAAACCAACAATGGCAAGCACCCGACCGCAGTAGTACGGTCAGGGTGGTCCTCGGTGTCGAAGATGATGGGCGTGCTGGACCATTTCAGCAACTTCCGTGCGTCGAACAACGGCTCCACCGCTGTGACCTCACACGCCAACTGCTTGAGTTGGCGGTGGGATGTATGCAGCGAGGCGCCACCATCGACGCACATGGCCTCCGTGGCTTTCTGAAACTCGTGGTCGCCGGACTCATCATCCTTGTCATGATCATCGTCTTCCTGCTTCTTGTCGCGGCCCCGGGCGGGCCTCTCTTGCTGATTATCCTTGCGGCGGCCTCGCCCAGCCGCGCGTTTCTTGCCGGATCCCTCGGCACCATCTGGGCCTTTCTCCTTGTCCCGCCGCTCATACTCGGCTTTCTGCTTCTCGGCGAGCAGCTCTACCTGCCGGCAATTCTGGACATATTGCCCTTGGTGCGGTGGATCTTGCAGTATTACTTGTCGGAGCTTCCTGGCTTGTCGGCAGCCGCCAAGGCCCGGCAAGCGTCGCACCGGGCAACCTCCTTGCCGAGGTCGCCTGCCTTGGTCTTCTTGGTGGCGCCGGTGTCGTCGGATCCCTCGACAGCAAGCACGGCCTTTCCCTACCGCTTCCTGTTACGGCGTCGGCCCTTTTTCGCTGGGGTGGCGGTGTCGCCAGTGGAGTCGGTTTCCGCACCGGCATCTTCACCGGGGTACTTCCTTCCCTCTTCAGCACGAGCGCATCGATCGGCCAGAACATAGAGCTCGGCCACATCTTTAACCTTGTTCATCGCCAGCTCTTCACGCATATTGCGATTGCGCATGTTCTGATGGAATGCACTAATCACGGCGGCGGGATGAACATCGGGGATGTTGTACTACACCAGGCTGAACCTTTGGATGTACTTGCGCAAGTTTTCTCCTTCCTTCTTGGGGATGATGTGTAAATCACTCGCCTGGCCATGAGCTTGGTTACCTCTGGTAAAGGCGCCAACAAACTCATGGCACAAATCCTCCCGAGAAGAGATGGTATCCACTGACAAGTGCATCAACCATGACATAACATTAGGCTTGAGTGCCAATGGGAAGTAGTTGGCAAGCACCTTATCTTCGCGGGCCCTAGCAGCTTGCATCGCGATGGTGTAAATGCTGAGGAACTCTAACGGGTGAGTCTTGACGTTATACTTCTCGCCAACGTCGGGCTTGAACGTATGGTGGGAGGGCCACTGGAACTGTCGCAGCTCACGGGTGAAAGATGGACAACCCACCTCGTAAGGTAGGCCACCATAGCCTCCCAGCGCCGGGTGGTCCGTAGCGGGCCCTGCCCGCCTGTCTGACTAGTGGCACGCGTCACGTCGGCGCTCGATCGTAGTTCGAGCGTCCTCATGAGCCCGCTCCCGAAGGACTTGACGCTGATCGCGGTTGGTTCGCGGGTCGGACGATGCGATGGAGATATCACGAGCGTCGTCGTGACGGACCGACGCCCGGGGTGGCCGGGATGGAGGTGGGGAGTACACCGTGGCCGCATCGCCTCTGGCACGGCCCCCGCTGGGATGTGGTGGCCCGGCGGAGCGACGGCCTATGGGTCCCGCCGGCCGCAGCCCATCGTTGTTGGCGGTGCCGACGAGGCTCCGGACGGTGGCCGTCCATTCGTTGGGCTTCTCTGCGGCGGGAGGAAAGTCGAGGAGCAGCTGCGCGCGTGCTAGGGCCTCTACTGGCGTGGGCGGCGGCGAAAGCAGGGTGGACCGCAATGCGCCTCGACTTCTAACCACGTTAGAAGGAGCTGCATCACGGCCTCGCAGCCGTTCGCCACCTCCATCAGTACCTCGGCGCGCATGCTGGCCCTCCTCATCATGTGATGGGCACACGGGACTCTTCGGGCGGCGCGAGGTCACCGGCGGTGGCGCTGCTCATCACGCCTAAGCTGGGAAAAAGCGCGCCGTGGCGCTGGTGTTGGCGTCTTGGAGGCCGTCGTGCGCCGCTGGCGGAGATGGCGGCGTCCTGAAGAACCTGCGCGCTGCGAGGCCCGACTCCGTCTCTGGAGCCCGCGGCGGTGGCTTACCGCTGGCGGCAGCGACACCACTCACCAGGCCTGAACCGCCAGGGTGATGTGGGTGTTCGTGGGCTGCGCCATGGGTTCTCTCTGCGACTGGTCCGCTGCCGGTCCGCACCAGTACCAGCCCGGTCCCGGATGAACCGATCGCCGTGGTCGTCTTCTTCTTAGGAGCCATGGCGATGAAGAACAACTAGGTCAACTGCTAGACCAGATTCTCACAATTGTGCCCCCCTACCTGGCGTGCCAAAGATGTCGGTGGGAACGACACGTATGGGATTACTGGAATCCCTTCTACGTTTGCGGGCGCGGGGATTATGAGAAGAGCAGGACTAGTAGACAACACAAAAAGAGGATTTACCCAGGTTCCGGTCGCAAAGATGCGTAAAACCCTACGATCCTGCTTTGGTGGATGTATTTAGTGTTCCTGAGCTCTTGAACTAGCTCTAGATCCTGCGAGGTTCGAAAGAGCCGAATCCTTCTCCCGTGCGCCATGGGCCTCCTTTTATAGGTGAAAGTGGTTGCCACAGTGGCACAAAGGAGGTGGAAAGTGCTACAGGCATTGCAAGCTTATCGCTGGTATTATAGGACAAAGCGCATTTAATGCGAGGCTTAGGTGTCCCTTCGCTTTATCGGGGACGGGGGCAAGGCCCGTCCCGTCCGTCGCCGCTCCTCCTTGCTTCGACACGCGCCCTGGCCAGCGATGCATGCGGTGCCATGTAGGTAGGCAGGCAGCTGAGGTGGCGCAGTGGTGGAGCCTCCACGAAGGGCTGCACGTTGCCACGCAGGTGCCTGCCCAGCTAGTTGGGTCGGCAGCTGCATGCGAACGATGGTGAAGACTTGGCTGGCGCGGGCTTGGCAGTGGCCCCGCTGGCGTGCTTGGCGAGGGCCTCGCCGGGTGGCCCGGCAAGGGTCTTGCCGTGGCGCACAGGCGTCCCCGGCAAGGATCTTTCCAGTGGTCTTGTGGGTTTCTTTAGTGAGGATGGTTGCCTTCCTATCCTCATCTGATCTTGACTATTCTTTGTCTTCACAAAGATCTGCATGCCACCACGGAGGTGCCTCCCGAGCCCTGTCCCGACTTGTTTATTTAGCATTGGTGGGCTCAAAGGTGGCTTGCTCGGCCGGTGGGGGCGAGCTGCCCCGGCAAGGGTTTTGCCGGGGCCGCTGAGGTCGCCCCGGCAAGGGTCCTTGCCGGGGAAATCTGCTTCGTCCATCTGATCTTTGTGGCATTGGTCCTAGTCGTTGCTCTGTCTGTCTTGTGTCTTCAGCATCTCTCCGGCTTCCCTTCCCCGCCCTGTTATGCGTGGCCATGGCGGGAGGCTCTGACTGCCCGTGCACAAGTAAAGGGGTCAAAAGCAGAGCCCCTACTTTTGTACACCAACACAAGGAATACGGACTCGAGCGCCACCCCAAAGGTTACCCAAAACACAAGCTGCTACCTCAACTTGAGGAGGAGGCCCTAAGGCCCACACAGGACGAGGCTGACCGGCCACCTCGTGGCCGGGATAAAACGGCGTATCAGCCCGAATACCAGCCCACACCCCCACGCCAATACACTACAGCCCGGAGCAATAGGTAGGACCTGCGAGGCATACTGGAAAACAAGGCAGGACAACCAAGATCGATCTACAGATCGCGGGGGCGTGCCCCAACACGTGACGATGATCATCATGCCGGATACACTATCAACAGGTCCGGCCGGGCCGAACATAGCCGACCAGACTTATTTGAACTGCGTAGCAACATAGCCCGACATAGAGGCGCCGCACACCCCCTCTCCTTCACTGACGAAGTGATGGATCACGAATTCCCAGAAGGGTTTAAACCCGTAAACATCGAATCGTACGATGGCACAACAGACCCCGCGGTATGGATCGAAGATTTCCTTCTCCACATTCACATGGCCCGCGGTGCCGATCTACATGCCATCAAATATATTCCCCTTAAACTCAAAGGACCGGCCTGGCACTGGCTACATAGCCTGCCGGCAAATTGCATCGGCAGTTGGGAAAACCTGGAGGACGCGTTCCTCGACAACTTCCAGGGCACTTACATGCGACCACCGGATGCTGATGACTTGAGTCACATTACCCAACAGCCCGGAGAGTCAGCCAGGAAATTCTGGACTCGGTTCCTAACTAAAAAGAACCAAATTGTCGACTATCCGGACGCCGAAGCCTTGGCGGCCTTTAAGCATAATATCCGCGATGACTGGCTCGCCCGACACCTCAGCCAGGAAAAACCGAAGTCCATGACGGCCCTCACGACACTCGTGACCCGCTTTTGCGCGGGCGAGGACAGCTGGTTGGCTCGCAGTAGCACCACGCCAATAAACTCTGGCACTTCAGATGTCCGCGAGAATAACGGCAAGCCACGGCGCAACAGACATAAGAGTCGGAACAATGGAGACAACACTGAAGACACGGCAGTCAACGCCGGATTTAGTGGCTCAAAATCCGGTCAGCGGAAAAAGCCGTTCAAAAGAAACAATCAGGGATCGTCCAGTCTGGACTGCATGCTTGATCGCTCGTGCCAAATTCATGGCACCCCTGATAAGCAAGCCAACCACATTAACAGAGATTGCTGGGTGTTCAAACAGGTCGGCAAGATAAATGCCGAAAACAAGGACAAGGGGCTGCACAGCGATGATGACGAGGACCCCCGGCATCTGAACACTAGGGGACAAAAGAAATTTCCTCCTCAGGTGAAAACGATAAACATGATCTATGCCACCCACAATCCCAAACGGGAACAAAAGTGAGCACTAAGGGACATCTATGCGATGGAGCCAGTCGCCCCAAAGTTCAACCCATGGTCAGCCTGTCTGATCAATTTTGATTGTAGGGACCACCCGACCAGCATCCGCCACGGCGGTTCAGCCGCATTGGTCCTTGACCCAATCATCGATGGATTCAACCTTACGCGAATCCTTATGGACGGTGGCAGTAGCCTGAACCTGCTTTACCAGGACACAGTGCGCAAAATGGGCATTGACCCTTCAAGGATCAAGCCCACAAAAACCACCTTCAAAGGTGTAATTCTAGGAGTAGAGGCCCGTTGTACAGGCTCCATAACACTGGAAGTGGTCTTCGGATCCCCGGATAACTTCCGAAGCGAGGAGTTAATCTTTGATATCGTCCCTTTCCGTAGTGGCTATCATGCACTGCTCGGACGAACCGCATTCACTCGATTCAATGCGGTACCATACTATGCATACCTCAAGCTCAAGATGCCAGGACCTCGCGGGGTTATAACAGTCAATGGAAACACAGACCGCTCTCTCCGTACAGAAGAGCAGACCGCGGCCCTCGCGGCAGAAGTGCAAAGCAGCCTTCTCCGGCAAACCACCAATCCGGCGACAACAACCCCGAACACCGTCAAGTGAGTCCAGAGTACCCTGTAACAGGATCGCTAGGCACGCCAAGAGCGCGACTAGAAGTCCGGCCTCCACCCTAGCCCCATTCAGGTAGCATTTGTGCCGCGCATACACAATTACACACTCAAAATACCATGGGCATAGGCGGAGGCGCAATGGTGATGCGGTCAACAGTGCGGTTCAACCACAACATACTTTAATAACCTTCTTTCTCTTTCAGGACCCTACTTGCGGGCAACCTCTTTAGAGAGCTGGATCATCGGACTTATCACAGGAGGGAAAACCAAGGAGGAAAAAGGCTTTGCGCACATAGGGAATACCCAGGTGGTATCTGTTAAGGATTGTTATACCTATTTTGCATACCCGCATGCGGCCCGCCCTTGGATAGGACATGTCAAATAGTCCTATTTGCTTCTGCTTAATGCATTATTTGTACACATACGCTCGGACGTATTATTTAACAATGGGAAACAATATATAGCGTCAGCTTATTATTCCTATCATCACTTTTTTCTTATAAATGTTTATTTCATATTGAACCCGTACACTTTGGTACGTTCATTTTGCCAGGGGCTTCTTATGGTGCCCCATAATACGGCAAGATAAGTCCGAACACTTTCGACAGTGCGGCACCCCGAACTTATAGCATTATATGCATCAGCTCTGAATCATGTCTTGGGTCAATAGTTGGGTTTGCCCGGCTCCATTTTTTTGTACCTTACGTTCCGTTATATCGGCTAAGGTAGCGCAGGGAGAACTACTGTGATTGTGTCTTGGTTCTTCCAGACGAGCACCTCAGTAGAGAAAGCCGAAAACTGACTGTCATGATGCGGCGAGAGCTGGTCGCTGTTTGAGAGGTCTTAAATCCTTAAAGATTTTTTCCGCTTCAGGCGAGGAATCGGCCTTGTCCGATTTAGGCGTTTATAGCGCCCCAATTCGGTTTTCCGAATTCTAGGGGCTTCGCCAAAATTTAAAATTGAAGACTTCTATGGCTAAGTGACAGTTATAAAGCCACATAGTCCGATTGCCTTGTTCGCTGTGCTGAATACCTCCTTCAAGGACCAAAAATTTGGATAAAGAGTGTTTGGGATCACGAACACCCTAGTACTAGTTAGTGGGGGCAGAAGCCGACGACTGGCCTACTTTCAGAAATTTATAAACAGCCACACAGAAGGTATTATTTTAAATCAACAAAGCGCCATACAACACAAACGAACTAGTTTTCATATTACAAAGACAACATGAGTACATTCACTCAAAGATCACGTCCTTGGTACATTCATCGGCCATGAGGCGAGCGCCTTTCGTAACGCCATCATAATATTTCTCGGGGTAGCGATGCGCCTTGCCCTCCGGCGGTCCATCCTTCACCAGCTTCTCTGCATCCAGCTTGGCCCAATGCATCTTCGCACGGGCAAAGGCCCGGTGGGCACCCTCAATACAAACATATTGCTTGATAACTTCAAGCTGCGGACGGGCATTTACCATCCACTTTAGAAGGCCAAACTAGCTGTTGGGCAGGGGCTCACCAGGCCACATCCGGACTATGAAGTCCCTCATGGCCACTTCGGTCGCCCTGTGGAGCTCAACCAACTGCTTCAGTTGGTCACTCAGAGGCATTGGGTGTTTGGCTCCAGCATACTGGGACCAGAACAGCTTCTTCGTCGAGCTCCCCTCCTCGGCACGGTAGAACTCCGTGGCATCCGATATGCTGCATGGCAGATCTGCGAATGCCCCTGGAGAGCTCTGAATTCGGGTAAGTAAAAGAATTGTCTCCTCCACATGCTTGCTTTGCATAATGAATGCCTTACCCTCCCGCTATCTTCTTGGCCGCGTGGATTTCCTACTGGGACTTTTGGGCTTCGGCCCTGGCATCTTTCACGCTCTGAAGGGCCTTCGCAAGCTCATACTCTTTCGTCTTGAAGTCACGCTCCAAGGACTCGAATTTTTTGCCAAACTCCTGGAGCTCTTGCTGTACCTCGCCCACCCTAGCATCTTGCTTTTCCCGCTCAATACGCTTCGTGGCCGCCTTGTCTTCGGCCTCGGATAGCGCTTTCCTCAGGGCTGCCACTTCGGTTGGGCCCCTATTAAAAATCATGACGCTTTTTGTCAGCATCACCAATTTTTTCTCCTCTATATGATACATGAACGGGGTATCGCTTACCTTTGTTCTCTTCGAGATGCCTCTTCGTGAGGCCGAGCTCCTCTTTGGCCTGCTTCAAGTCCCATTCGAGTCCGGCGACCTCTGCTGTACGGGCAGCAGCAGCAAGCATCACCACCTGCTTATTCACATAGACATATACTATTAGATTCCCACGGTTTAAAGTTGACCGTTGGGTTTTCTTTCCGAACACCAAACAGAGTATTAGGGGCTACTGTCTATTGGGTGATAATTTCTCACACTTTTGATTACTTACCTCAAAGCCTGTCAGGAGGCTGGTGCAGGCTTCAGTCAATCCGCTTTTGGCGGACCGAACCTTCTGAATCACCGTACTCATAAGAGTACGATGCTCTTCATCCATGGAAGCGCCACGAAGCACTTCCAGAAGACTATCCGATGCCTCTAGCGCAACGGATGTCATCAGCACGGCCGGCTCGCCCTCCCTAGCGAGGGGCTGCCTACACGAATCCGAAACCTTTGGAAGTTCCGGTGCAGTGTCTGGCTGGGAGCCCAACTTGCTGCGGCTCCCGTTAGCGTAATCTATGGGGATCTTACTCCCCATGTGCCCGACTTTCGGAATTTCGCCTTGGGGCGTCTCTAGAGCCGCCTCCCCTGCTCTGGTATCCTTTGGGACCGCACCTCCGTGTCATCCGCAGGCCGAGGGGAGGTGGCCGTCGGGAGCGAATTCATTGCTGAATCGCTCAGAGACCCATCCAAAAAGGATACCTTGGGATGGGAGCTGGACGGACTGCATATGCGTGTTTGGCGTTATAAAAAACTATGAAGTTAAGTCGCACTAAAAGTATTACAGAGTGCGGATACTTACGATCTCACCAGGGGCTTGCCCCTGGGTAGCCACTCCTCCTCGCTATAGGCGGAAGTTGTGGAGTGGTCCGGAGGGAGGGTCCGTCCCCTCTTGGACCCTTCAGCCTCCCCGAAAAGGGTGGCCTTCCTCTTCTTCCCCCACTCGTTTTCGGGGAGAGGGTTTTCCTCCTCCTCCTCCTCATTGTCATTGGAGGATTGCGCCCCGGTGTCTTCGAACGATGAGTCGTGCACCATGTTGCGCCAGGAACTTCTTCTGGTCCCCGTGGCCTTTTTCTTGGCCTTCTTCTCCGGCACCTCATAGGGTGTCGGAACCAGCATCTCCGTTAGGACTTCGTCTGCTGGGTCCTCAGGCAACAGAGCCGGACAGTCGATCCGCTCCGTTGTCGCCATATTCCTGTTAAGATCAGCACAGTGGCCTAAGTTTCTCCCATGAATATACCGTGGAAAGGAAAATCTTGCAAAATATAGAATGCCTACCGCATTGGCCTGGCGTTTAGCGCTGAGTCTGCGATCTTCACAGGTGGGGGGAGGAACTTCGCTGGCCTTGAATAACACCTTCCAGGCGTCCTTGTGCGTCGTGTCAATGAGCTCTTGCAGTGTCTAGTGTTGGGCCGCGTCGAACTCCCACAGGTTGAATACCCGTCTTTGACATGGGAGAATCCGGCGAAATAGCATGACCTGGACCACATTGACCATCTTGATATTCTTGGTTATCATGTTTGTGACGCAGTTTTGGAGTCCGGTCAGCTCCGCGGATGAGCCCCAGGCTAGGCCCTTCCTCTTCCAGGAATTGAGCCGCATAGGGACACCGGATGGGAATTCGGGGGCCGCCACCCAGTTGGCGTCGCACGGCTCGGTGATGTAGAACCACCCCGATTGCCACCCCTTCACGGTCTCCGCAAAGGAGCCTTCAAGAAAGGTGACGTTGGGCATCTTGCCCACCATGGCACCTCCGCACTCTGCCTGCTGGCTGACCACTATCTTTGGCTTCACGTTGAAGATCTTTAGCCACAGGCCATAGTGGGGCCTGATGCGGAGAAAAGCCTCTGTCGCGACCGGTTTTCCGGGTATTAATTTCCAGAAAATGACCGTTGTGCTCACCAGCCCCAGGATAACTGTTAGCTGATGAGGCACCAACTTGATACAGAAATTCCAAGCAAAGTACAAAATGTGCAGTACAAGACCATTTTGGCCTGTGAGTACAACAAATGGTTTCTAGTGGTTGAGGGCAGAAGCACTTTGTGGATCATCAGTGTCTATGGGACTCCATTTCCCAACAGGAACAGCTGACCAGGTTGACTCCTATCTTCACGAGGTTGCTATCACCGTTGCTTAGGTTCTGGGGCTGTCGTCGCAACGCTCCTCTCCGTGCAGGAAATCTGGCCAAGACAATAGCCAGGGACAAGCCAATGAGTACTATGAATGTACTCGCAAACATTATGAACACGGGTATAATATAACAATGATGTGCTGAAAATATTTTTATGCTCATGACGTCAGTCACAAACGATAGTAAAAACTCTGATGCATGCAAGCATGTTATTTATGAATATGCAATAACATAGTAGTATCTAAATAAATAACAATCATGCCACAATCGGGTGTCTTAGCGACACCACATAAAGGGCTTATAAAAGAAATGCCACAGTCGGGCGTCTCGGCGACACCACATAAAGGGCTTATAAAAGAAATGCCACAGTCGGGCGTCTCAGCGACACCACATAAAGGGCTTATAAAAGAAATGCCACAGTCAGGCGTCTGAGTGACACCACATAAAGGGCTTATAAAAAAAATGCCACTGTCGGGCGTCTCAGCGACACCACATAAAGGGCAAATAAAAGAAATGCCATAGTCGGGCGTCTAAGCGACACCACATAAAGGGCTTATAAAAATAAATAATCACATTGAATATCCAAGAGGTAGAACCGTCCCAGGGATACTCGATAATTCAAATAATATAAAGGGGTTAGTCCATAATAATAATCATCATAATCATCACAGGTCACAAATCATGATCCAAGTTCTGGTTTAGTAGTTTCTCCTCCGAAGACCGACACTAAGACCGACACTTGACCCGACCCAGACTGTAGTCCTTAACCATGGACGCGGCTATTCGAATAGGTTTAATCTCTGCAGAGGGTGTACTCTTTACCCACGAGTAACGGATTCCTTTAGTCCATCAAGACTAATTCCGTCTACGGTCTTTTAAATGAAAACACACCTGACTTGCACACACCAGCTTAACTTACCGGTGTCTGGAATCACCCACGACACTGTTATTCAAAACTCTAAGTAGGGAGGCTACAACCTCGATTAGCATGGGATCATGAAATTTATACTGCGCGCAAAACTAGGGAAGCTACCCCCTCGGCTACAACCGAAACACCCATGCCCCCCTGACCGGATGACTGGCTTTAATCCAAGGCCTTGGTACCCTCATCCCGGCCCCTCTGTACGGTGTGTGCTAGAAAGGGGTTGACAAATTACTGAACCGTACCCTACCTGTGGCAGGGACAAGTGGTAGCACGAAACAAGTGTGGGGGTTACTGGAACAAGACTCGATCTATGGTCGACTCAGGAGGTTTATAATTTCCCTGCATGACATGAATAACAAATATATTTCAACCAATACAATCAATACTCATTATATCTTACTATGCCATACCGGACATAACCGTCCCGACGGAGACCGGCGACAAGCTCACGCCTATCCAAGGCAGAGGCTTTCCCAGATTCCTTTCTGGCATGCATGCAAGATACATGAGGATGATTACCATCACAAGTATACTCATTTCCAACAGCATGGAAATCACTAATATGCATCCATGCAAATGATCATATCACATGAAATAACAAATCCTTCGAAATGAGGTGGTGTTATAAATGTGTCAACGAACACACCAAAAATATTATGCCGGGGTTCAGAATTCTTGCCTTCAATGTGTGGAAAGGCAGGGTGCACTCCAAAACTTTTGAAAGTTTTCTTCTCTCTCTCCAAAGTCCTATTTTAAATAAATTTGAATTATCACACAAAATTCAAAAATAGCACAAAAAGTTGTTTAAATTTTTTTAAAATAAATCTTAAAATAAACTAGACAGAATTTGAGAGATGTAGGAAAAATAATCAATTTATTTGGAGTTTTAATTAAAAAGATATAGCCAGTCAAAGATTTGGTCAAAATCTGTTTTTTTAATAAAAACAGAAAAAGAAAACGTTTCAAACGAGATTACGCTTTCGGGCAGAGGAGGCGTACTTGAGGGTTTACGCCTCCACTTATCCAGCGTGGACCGCGCAGGGGCCACTGACAGTGGGTCCAGGGGGCCCACTAGTCATGTTTGACTAGTCTCCTCTCCGTCTACTTCTTCCACCTGAGCAGAGGCAGGACTCCGGCAACCGTCACCGTGAGCAGCGGTTCCTCATGAGGCGAGGACGGGATGGATCCATGGATCGATGGCGGTCCTCCCGGTGGTCGTAGGGTCGTCGGAGGTGGAGGTAATCACCGGCGGCGAGCTTCGCGGCGGCCGGTGGCTTCGGGAGCAAAGTGAGTTTGTGGCTAGGGTGGCTCTACATCGCAGCTGGGGTCCTGGGTGGCATCGCAAGAAGTAGTGGAGTCGCTTGGTGGCTTTGGGAGGGCCGGGGAGGCTCTGGTTGTGTCGAACGGAGCCGGGAGGCGGCGGTGGCCGAACTGGCCGGAGTCGGTGAAGACAACCTCTTCCCCCTCAAATTGACGGCAACGGGGTACTTGGAGGATGGTGAGAGGCTGCCTGCGTGTGGGGATGAGCTCGGGGCTCCTTAAATAGACTCGCCGAGGTGGTTCCGCGGCGGCCGGGGATAAGGTTGCCGGCGACCGTCTTACTGTGCTGCAGAGCGACGTGGCGGTGGCTGGCTAGCTCCAGGGGCTAACAACGATCACTCCACTGTCAAAGGAGGCGAGCTGGCGCGCTGTTGTGGTTTGGGCGGTGCTGCTCATGGCGGTGGCGGATGCGGCCGCGGGCGTGCCGCTAAGCGGCTTGCTGGCAGCGCTGCAGGGGGACAGGAGGCGGTCAGGGATTCTAGCGTGACGTGGCGACAGGGAAAAGATCAGGATGAGCTCGGGGAAGCTTATCCAGGGGCGCGCTGGCTCGGGCGCGAGCACGTGCAAAACGCGTGCTCTGCTCGCGCTTCGGGCATGCATGGCGACTGCTCGACGAAATGCCAGGATGGCCGAAACTGCTAGAGAGCTAATGCAAATCCAAAGGCCTGGGTTAGAGATCGTTAGCAGGCTACTTGACAACTTGGTTTGGACAGATGGGAAATTCACTACACAAACTTACAATCATGCCAAATCTGTCCATGCCCACAGGGTGTTTGACAAAATGCCAGAGGCATCTAGGTAGGTCTTGGAGTGGCCAAAACTTCCAGAGTGGGGTCTCTTTAGATGCATGAGAGGGTGGTGAGGTTAGTTGGCAAAATATAGAAACTTGTTAGTGCAAGTTTTGCAAAAACTCAATTCTGGACAGGAGACAAATGGCATCAATGCATGGACAAAAATTCTCCCAATGGGCTCATGCTCTTGGACTTAAGGGTTTGGTAAGGTGTACTACAAGTAGGAAAAGGAATCACAGCAAAAGGAGCAAGTTAAAATATAGTTGTAGTACAAAACATCAAGATGGACCAGAATGGAAATGAGGATGATTCACTCAAATTTTTCAAAGAACATAGCTGGGTTTTTGCATAAAGCTGAATAATATGCTCCTACTGACATCCCAAAATTTTGGTAGAAGTTTTAAAGAAATAAATAAATAAGTTGTAGTGCGAAACTGTCCTCTGGACCCGATTTGAAAACTTGGGATAGAGCTCAAAGTATTCAATGAAAGAAATATCTTTTTGCATAAAAGTGATTTAAAAACATCACCTGACATCTCCAAATTTTGGTTGGAATTTTAAGTGAATTTATCAAATGGTTATAGTTCAAATATGGCCATATAACCTTGAAAAACCATTTTTCAAGAAAATAAAGATCAAGCAAATTAATTATGTAATTAGTTCTACTAATAAAAGAGAAGTTTTTCTTGAGAGGTTAAACAAGTCCAATAACATATTTGAAAAGTTTTCACTTTGGGAAAAACTCCATAATAGCAAGGGAGAAAAAGGTTCAAAAATCAAAAGTGAGCCCAGAAAATAAAAGTTTTAATTTCCTGGAAAAAAATTAATTAATAAAACAAGGTCAAAATTTTGGGGTGTCACAACACTACCCCCCTTAAAAGAAAATCTCGTCCTCGAGATTTGTTAAGAGTTGTTTTGAAAATATCTTTCCTGTGAGCTGGAACCAAAAGATTTATTCATAGCACAGCCTTGCGTCGTCGAGGTTGGCAGCTACGCCCGGGATAAAAAATGCAATCGCACATCAACATACTCATGCATGGCTACTATTAAAAACAGGAGCGCACAAGCAAACAACATTTAATTACGGTGACACAGGGTCACAAGATTACAAGGCGAGGTCATTCTAAGACTCGGTGTCATTCGAGCGATTTTAGTCTACCTCGTTCATACCTAAGCGGGCTTGCCTCACGGACGTTGAGGTTTGTCCGTGGTTTTTCACCGTCGTGATCTGCTGGAGGGGGTTGAGGGGCTGCAGGCTCGGGGTAGCGATGATGACCATCTCGGGGATTGTTGGCCACAATCCCGTTGGAGCGTGTTCTCAAAAGGCAACGAAGCACTTCTGGGGTCATCAAGGCATTTTGGTTGATGGCCGGGGCTGTGCCGTGTTGAGGCTAGCGTGCCCTTTTTATAGGAAAAAAAGGGGACGGAGTCTTCCTTCGCACGCTTGCGAATGCGACATCTTGGGTGCTGGTCACTGGTGCGTGGTCGACAGGCTAGGTTGATAGGCTGGGCACCGACTGCCAAAAGTGTCGGGGTCACTGTGTGGCTATCTTGCACGAGAAGCTTGGCTGGGATTTGGTTAAGGTCTGGTGGGTTGGTCTGCCTAAGTTTTTCGACCTGGCTAAGATAGGATTAGCCAATGGTCAGCCTGGCTCTGATACCAAGTTTGTCGCGACCGGTTTTTCGGGTATTAATTTCCAGAAAAAGGCCGTTGTGCTCACCAGCCCCAGGATAATTGTTAGCTGATGAGGCACCAACTTGATACAGAAATTCCAAGCAAAGTACAAAATGTGCAGTACAAGACCATTTTGTCCTGTGAGTACAACAAATGGTTTCTAGTGGTTGAGGGCGGAAGCAGTTTGAGGATCATCAGTGTCTATGGGACTCCATTTCCCAACAGGAACAGCTGACCAGGTTAACTCCTATCTTCACGAGGTTGCTATCACCGGTGCTTAGGTTCTGGGGCTGTCGTCGCAACGCTCCTCTCCGTGCAGGAAATCTGGCCAAGACAATAGCCAGGGACAAGCCAGTGAGTACTTTGAATGTACTCGCAAACATTATGAACACGGGTATAATATAAAAATGATGTGCTGAAAATATTTTTATGCTCATGACGTCAGTCACAAACGATAGTAAAAACTCTGATGCATGCAAGCATGTTATTTATGAATATGCAATAACATAGTAGTATCTAAATAAATAACAATCATGCCACAATCGGGTGTCTTAGCGACACCACATAAAGGGCTTTAAAATAAATGCCACAGTCGGGCGTCTTAGCGACACCGCATAAAGGGCTTTAAAATAAATGCCACAGTCGAGCGTCTTAGCGACACCACATAAAGGGCTTATGAAAGAAATGCCACAGTCGGGCGTCTGAGCAACACCACATAAAGGGCTTATAAAAGAAATGCCACAGTCGGGCGTCTCGGCGACACCACATAAAGGGCTTATAAAAGAAATGCCACAGTCAGGCGTCTCGGCGACACCACATAAAGGGCTTATAAAAGAAATGCCACAGTCGGGCGTCTCAGTGACACCACATAAAGGGCTTATAAAAGAAATGCCACAGTCGGGCGTCTGAGCGACACCACATAAAGGGCTTATAAAAAATGCCACAGTCGGGCGTCTCAGCGACACCACATAAAGGGCTTATAAAAGAAATGCCACAGTCGGGCGTGTGAGCGACACCACATAAAGGGCTTATAAAAATAAATAATCACATTGAATATCCAGGAGGTAGAACCGTCCCAGGGATACTCAATAATTCAAATAATATAAAGGGGTTTGTCCATAATAATAATCATCATAATCATCAGAAGTCACAAATCATGATCCAAGTTCTGGTTTAGTAGTTTCTCCTCCGAAGACCGACACTAAGACCGACACTTGACCCGACCGAGACTGTAGTCCTTAACCATGGACGCGGTTATTCGAATAGGTTTAATCTCTGTAGAGGGTGTACTCTTTACCCACGAGTAACGGATTCCTTTAGTCCATCAAGACTAATTCTGTCTACGGTCTTTTAAATGAAAACACACCTGACTTGCACACACCAGCTTAACTTACCGGTGTCTGGAATCACCCACGACACTGTTAAGCAAAACTCTAAGTGGGGAGGCTACAACCTCGATTAGCATGGGATCACAAAATTTATACTGGCAGAAAGCTGGGAAGCTACCCCTCGGCTACAACCGAAACACCCATGCCCCCGACCGGATGGTGGCTTTAATCCAAGGCCTTGGTAGACTCATCCCGCCCCTCATGCAGTGTGTGCTAGAAAGGGTTGACAAATTATTGAACCGTACCCTACCTGTTGCAGGGACAAGTGGTAGCATGAAACAAGTGTGGGGGTTACTGGAACAAGACTCGATCTATGGTCGACTCGGGAGGTTTATAATTTCCCTGCATGACATGAATAACAAATATATTTCAACCAATACAATCAACACTCATTATATCTTACTATGCCATACCGGACATAACCGTCCCGACGGAGACCGGCGACAAGCTCACGCCTACCCAAGGCAGAGGCTTTCCCGGATTCCTTTTCGACATGCATGCAAGATACATGAGGATGATTACCATCACAAGTATACTCATTTCCAACAGCATGGAAATCACTAATATGCATCCATGCAAATGATCATATCACATGAAATAACAAATCCTTCGAAATGAGGTGGTGTTATAAACGTGTCAACGAACACACCAAAAATATTATGCCGGGGTTCAGAATTCTTGCCTTCAATGTGTGGAAAGGCAGGGTGCACTCCAAAACTTTTGAAAGTTTTCTTCTCTCTCTCCAAAGTCCTATTTTAAATAAATTTGAATTATCACACAAAATTCAAAAACAGCACAAAAAGTTGTTTAAATTTTTTTAAAATAAATCTTAAAATAAACTAGACAGAATTTGAGAGATGTAGGAAAAAGAATCAATTTATTTGGAGTTTTAATTAAAAAGATATAGCCAGTCAAAGATTTGGTCAAAATCTGTTTTTTTAATAAAAACAGAAAAAGAAAACGTTTCAAACGAGACTACGCTTTCGGGCAGAGGAGGCGTACTTGAGGGTTTACGCCTCCACTTATCTAGCGTGGACCGCGCAGGGGCCACTGAGAGTGGGTCCAGGGGGGCCACTAGTCATGTTTGACTAGTCTCCTCTCCGTCTGCTTCTTCCACCCGAGCAGAGGTGGGACTCCGGCAACCGTCGCTAGCGAACGGCGGTTCCTCGCGGGTAGCTGAGGACGGGGATGGATCCGCGGATCAGTGGCGGTCCTCCCGGTGGTTGTAGGGTCGTCGGAGGTGGAGGAAATCGCCGGCGGCGAGCTTCGCGGCGGCCGGTGGCTTCGGGAGCAAAGTGAGTTTGTGGCTAGGGTGGCTCTACGTCGCAGCTGGGGATCTGGGTGGCACCGCAAGAAGTAGTGGAGTCGCTTGGTGGCGTTGGGAGGGCCGGGAGGCTCTGGTTGTGCCGAACGGAGTCGGTAGGCGGCGGTGGCCGAACTGGCCGGAGTCGGTGAAGACAACCTCTTCCCCCACAAATTGACGGCAACGGGGTACTAGGAGGATGGTGAGAGGCTGCCTGCGTGCGGGGATGAGCTCGGGGCTCCTTAAATAGACTCGCCGAGGCAGTTCCGCGGCGGCCGGTGATAAGGTTGCCGGCGACCGTCTTACTGTGCTGCAGAGCGACGTGGATGTGGCTGGCTATCTCCAGGGGCTAACGACGATCACTCCACTATCGAAGGAGGCGAGCTGGCGCGCTGTGGTGGTTTGGGCGGTGCTGCTCATGGCGGTGGCGAATGCGGCCACGGGCGTGCCGCCAAGCGGCTTGCTGGCAGCGCTGCAGGGGGCGAGGAGGCGGTCGGGGATTCTAGCGTGACGTGGCGAGAGGGAAAAGATCAGGATGAGCTCGGGGAACCTTATCCACGGGCGCGCTGGCTCGGGCGCGAGCACGTGCAAAACGCGTGCTCTGCTCGCACTCCGGGCGTGCACGGCGACTGCTCGACGAAATGCCAGGATGGCTGAAATTGCTAGAGAGCTAATGCAAATCCACAGGCCTGGGTTAGAGATCATTAGCAGGCTACTTGACAACTTGGTTTGGACAGATGGGAAAGTTCACAACACAAACTTACAATCATGCCAAATCTGTCCATGCCCACAGGGTGTTTGACAAAATGCCAAGGCATCTAGGCAGGTCTTGGGGTGGCCAAAACTTCCAGAGTGGGTTCTCTTTAGATGCATGAGAGGGTGGTGAGGTTAGTTGGCAAAATATAGAAACTTGTTAGTGCAAGTTTTGCAAAAACTCAATTCTGGACAGGAGACAAATGGCATCAATGCAAGGACAAAAATTCTCCCAATGGTTTCATGCTCTTGGACTTAAGGGTTTGGTAAGGTGTACTACAAGTAGGAAAAGGAATCACAGCAAAAGGAGCAAGTTAAAATATAGTTGTAGTACAAAACATCAACATGGACCAGAATGGAAATGAGGATGATTCACTCAAATTTTTCAAAGAACATAGCTGGGGTTTGCCATAAAGCTGAATAATATGCTCCTACTGACATCCCAAAATTTTGGTAGAAGTTTTAAAGAAATAAATAAAATAGGTTGTAGTGCAAAACTGTCCTCTGGACCAGATTTGAAAACTTGGGATAGAGCTCAAAGTATTCAATGAAAGAAATATCTTTTTGCATAAAAGTGATTTAAAAACATCACCTGACATCTCCAAATTTTGGTTGGAATTTTAAGTGAATTTATCAAATGGTTATAGTTCAAATATGGCCATATAACCTTGAAAAACCATTTTTCAAGAAAATAAAGATCAAGCAAATTAATTATGTAATTAGTTCTACTAATAAAAGAAAAGTTTTTCTTGAGAGGTTAAACAAGTCCAATAACATATTTGAAAAGTTTTCACTTTGGGAAAAACTCCATAATAGCAAGGGAGAAAAAGGTTCAAAAATCAAAAGGGAGCCCAGAAAATAAAAGTTTTAATTTCCTGGAAAAAATTTAATTAATAAAACAAGGTCAAAATTTTGGGGTGTCATAGCCTCGCACACGACGATAAACGCCGAGATGTCGAGGATGAAGTTTGGGGCCAGATCGTGAAAATCCAGCCCGTAATAGAACAGAAGCCCGCGGACAAATAGCTGGAGGGGGAATCCCAGTCCACGGATGAAGTGGGCGAGGAACACGACACTCTCGTGGGGACCCGGGGTTGGAATGATCTGCCCTGCGTCCGGAATCCGGTGCGCAATATCTGTGGCCAAGTATCCGGCCGCCCGGAGCTTCGTAATGTGCTCCTCCTTGACGGAGGAATTCACCCACTTGCCTCCCGCTCCGGACATGTTTGGCTGTGCGGAGAAGGCGAGAACTAGTGCGCTGGAGCTCTAGGGTGCGAGAATGGATGAGCAAAGGAGGAAGAAGGCGTGGGTAAAAATGGGAGATCATTATCCCTTTATAGAGGTGGCGAAAATGGTGCGCCTCCCCGCTTGCCTGAGAAAATCGCTTATTTTACCAGAGCCACAGTTGGGTTACCCATACCCGTATTGATGAGGATCCCGTGATAAGGGGACATGATCTTCGCTTCGACAAGACATGCCGAGGAAACCGCCTCGCAATATGTGCGGAGGCTGGTTGTGGGAAAATGGTTCGAATAATGACTTGACCATGATGTGATGTCACGTTATCTAAAGTTGTCAGTAGATTATATTTATGGAAAATTTCTCTCTCTACGGTGGAATGCGGAAATTATTTCACAGAGCCGGACACGATCCTGGATCTACTTTGGGGTATTCGGAGATGGAACCCGCCTTGTAATGCCGAAGACAATCTACGCGCCGGAGTCATCGTCATTGAAGCTTGGTTTAGGGGCTACTGAGGGAGTCCAAGATTAGGGGGTATCTGGACAACCGGACTATATACTTTGGCTAGACTGTTGGACTATGAAGATACAAGACTCAATACTTCGTCCCGTGTCCGGATGGGACTCTCCTTTGCGTGGAAGACAAGCTTGGCGATCCGGATGTTAGATCTCCTTCTTTGTAACCGACTCTGTGTAACCCTATCCCCCTCCGGTGTCTATACAAACCGGAGGAACAATCATAATCATCATAGGCTAGCTCCTAGGGTTTAGCCTCTACGATCTCGTGGTAGATCAACTCTTGTAATACTCATATCATCAAGATCAATCAAGCAGGAAGTAGGGTTTTACCTCCATCCAGAGGGCCCAAACCTAGGTAAAACATTGTGTCCCCTGCCTCCTATTACCATTAGCCTTAGACGCACAGATCGGGACCCCCTACCCGAGATCCGCCGGTTTTGATACCGACAGCTTCCCTTCTTGGTTGGCTAAACATATCAGTTTGTTTGATTTGGAGCATTAGACGCTCTCCGTCGACGACCGGGACCCCATGCCTAAGCTATTGATTGGCTAAATTTTATTCATTTTCTCCACAATATATTCAGTAGCATTTAGCCTAAGCCATTGATTGCCTAATTTGTAGGTAAAGATACCGTTGGCATATATTATCAACAACATTTTTTCATAACACAAAATAAAAAATGTTGATATAGGTCCAGAATGTGTATTATGTCCATGTTGTTGGCTAGATGGTAATGGCTCATTAGAATATACACACACGAGTGTATCATGTAACAATTGGCAGAGTCACCAGAATATATACACATTAAATCTATTGTTCTGTTTTATCATTGTGCTGCATATGTTTCCAACTCCACTATATCTATTTTTCTTTATCACCTTATCCAACATTTTAGATTCCTGTATTGATGCAAGCCAACTATGAATATGATCTTGCATTAAGCTTTAGCTGGCTGTTAATTATGTTGTGCTGCTGCTGCCTAACCATGGCGTGCGGCGGCTGGGTGTTTCTTTTGGGCGCAGGTGACTTGTACGAGAAGCTGTATGACTAGGTGTTTCTTTTGGGTGTGTCCAGCACGTGTTCGACTTCACTTGCGATGGGATTTTGCTGGCCCTCCAAGGAGCGGACACATAGTTTTGGCCTATATAGTTGCTTCTTTCTCTTCATGTATTATTATGTGCTCCGTAATGATTTGGTTTTTGCTTCAATATAATCTGCTTCTACATTGTGTAATCTGACCTGCAATGATCCAGTTTTTGGTTCCATATAATTAATCTGCTTCTATGCTCTGTTCTTGTACAATTTTCCTATTGTTCTTGCTGTTCTATATGTTCGCCTTCCATGGACAACATATATGTGCTTTTCTTACTTGTTTTTATTTATTTAAGCTGGCAGATTTTTATGTTCACTCTTTTTCAGGAGCTTCAGGCCTAATTTTTTGCCTTTATGTTCACCCTTTTACAGGAGCTCCAGGCCTAATTTTTTTTGAGTTTGAAGCCGTGAAGCCAAGTGCGAAGCAGCGAAGCCCTACTTAGGAAGAGATTTTTGGTTCTGTAGTAGACTATAAATTGTAATATTGTAACGGATTGTAAAAGGCTACTGTAGTGTTATTTGATGAATTATATTTGCTCTATCCTGTTTGAAATAGCTATTATGTATGTTAAAAATATGTGAAATGGAAACTTGACCAGGTGGACCAATTTATGTCCCACCTACGAATATAATCTGAGCAGTTTTCAAATTTTTGACATCTGGGACCAATGTATGGCATTATGACTAGTGGGACCCATCTGACTAGTGGGACCATCTCTAAAATATAATGATATCAAAATAGAAAATCAATTGATGGTAAGAAGGCCACGACCCAAAAATAAAAAGGCTGCAATGTTGGGCTTGGCCCATGAAGCTGACCAAGAATTCATAGAAAAAATAGTAAATGGGCTGAATTGTTGGGCGCGGCCCATATAGACACTGAATTGGACCGGGCTGAATCTTATCAATGACCTTTTCAATTGGTCGCAATTTTGCCACGTCAGATTGCCACGTCGGATCTGACGTGGCCTGGGCTGACAGCCAGTGACCAAAACAAAAGGTCATGGGTTCAACGACCTTTTTTTTTGGTCGTAAACGTCTACGACATTATCCCGAAGAAGGTCAATAATTTTAGTTTACGACCGCCAGCTTTTGACTATCTGTTTTTGGTCACAAAAAGGTCACAAATGAAAAACAATGACCATTCAGTGACCAATATTCAAGGTCACAAGTTGACATATTTCTTGTAGTGATTGTATTTGTTGGAGATAGCACTAAGGCTTCATCTTCTTCTTCTTCTTCTTCTTCTCTGGTTTGCTCCTTCTTCTTGTGGAAGGGGCTAGAGAACCCTTCCCGCTGTTGGCTGTGCTGGCTGGGATTGGGCAACTAAAGGTGATATGCATGTGCATCTATTATCACTTAGTGTCTCATAGGCACTTCTTCTCTTATATATTTTATAATCACAGTGCCATAGGGGGACCCACCTGTTAGATGATATTTGTGTGTGCGCCCCCAATCAGGGCAAAACGTCATACTGTAGCAATTCTATAGCTACTGTTGATGCACTGTAGCAGCCTTAATAATTGATCTTAATTGACCTAGGTTTAGCCTAGATAAAAACATCCAACATTCTCCCCCTTGATTGTAAGGCTAAACTTATGAGCCCACTTCTTAATAAAATGGCATACGAGATAAAAGGATTGCAACGGTCCGTTAGTACCGTATAACCCAGTTACTACAATATACCACATCATCTCGAAATGGAACTTCTTTAACTTAGGAGCTCCATGAACTTAATTCTTACTTCAAAAACTTATGAGCTCATCCCTTTGCTGGAACTTATATGGAGCCAATAAAATACAATGGTCAATTTAGTACCATTGATCTAACTAACAACAGTACATCATTCCATCGAAGGAACAAACCCCTTTAGGTTTGTGGGGAGATGGTGTTGCACTGGTCCCAAGAGTGCAATTTCTCTTCATATATTCTTGTGCATATCCTCATGTGCGTGCTTTTGAAAAAAAGAGAAATACGTTTTGTTTCCATTTGACCCTTAATAGTGGCCCGCCATTTATTCTTTATGCCGGCAACATTAGAAGTCAAGCCTCTTTAAAAAATATGATACTTAGCTTTAATGTCTTTAGCATATTACTTAAGCATCAAGAAATTAATCTTATATAATGCTCAACACTTATGCCTTATATTTAATACTTGTCTGTTGAGCCTTAAAACTTATTTCATCAAGGCATTGAATGATGTCTACTACACAACCTTCTTGTAGACGTTGTTGGGACTCCAAGTGCAGAGGTTTGTAGGACAGTAGCAAATTTCCCTCAAGTGGATGACCTAAGGTTTATCAATCCGTGGGAGGCGTAGGATGAAGATGGTCTCTCTCAAACAACCCTGCAACCAAATAACAAAGATTCTCTTGTGTCCCCAACACACCCAATACAATGGCAGATTGTATAGGTGCACTAGTTCGGCGAAGAGATGGTGATACAAGTGCAAAATGGATAGTAGATACAGGTTTTTGTAATCTGAAAATATAAAAACAGCAAGGTAACTAATGATAAAAGTAAGCGTAAACGGTATTGCAATGGTAGGAAACAAGGGATAGGGTTCATACTTTCACTAGTGCAAGTTCTCTCAACAATAATAACATAGATAGATCATATAACAATCCCTCAACATGCAACAAAGAGTCACTCCAAAGCCACTAATAGTGGTGAACAAACAAAGAGATTATGGTAGGGTACAAAACCACCTCAAAGTTATTATTTCGGATCAATCTATTAGAGAGTTCGTACTAGAATAACAACTTAAGACACAAATCAACCAAAACCCTAATGTCACCTAGATAATCCATTGTCACCTCAAGTATCCGTGGGCATGATTATACGATATGCATCACACAATCTCAGATTCATCTTTTCAACCAACACAAAGTACTTCAAAGAGTGCCCCAAAGTCTCTACCGAAAAGCCAAGACGAAAACGTGTGCCAACCCCTATGCATAGGTTCATGGGCGGAACCCGCAAGTTGGTCACCAAAACATACATCAAGTGGCACGTGATATCCCATTGTCACCACAGATAAGCACGGCAAGACATACATCAAGTGTTCTCAAATCCTTAAAGACTCAATCCGATAAGATAACTTCAAGAGGAAAACTCAATTCATCACAAGAGAGTTGAGGGGGGAGAAACATCATAAGTTCCAACTATAATAGCAAAGCTTGCGATGCATCAAGATCGTGCCATAGACAGAACACGAGAGAGAGAGAGATCAAACACATAGCTACTGGTACATACCCTCAGCCCCGAGGGTGAACTACTCCCTCCTCGTCATGGAGATCGCCGGGATGATGAAGATGGCCACCGGTGAGGGATTCCCCCCTCCGGCAGGGTGCCGGAACGGGCTCCCGAGAGGATTTTGGTGCCTACAGAGCCTTGCGGCGACAGAACTCCCGATCTATCTCCTTCTTCGATGTTTTTAGGGTATAAGGGAATATATAGGCAAAAGAAGTCGGTCGGGGGAGCCTCGAGGGGCCCACGAGAGTGGAGGGCGCACCCAGGGGCGTGGGCACGCCCCCCTATCTCGTGGCTTCCTCGACGCTTCCTTTACTTCAACTCCAAGTCTCCTGGGTCATAATCTTCCAAAAAAATCACGCTGCCGAAGGTTTCATTCCATTTGCACTCCGTTTGATGTTCCTTTTCTTCGAAATACTGAAACAGGCAATAAAACAGCAATATGAGCTGGGCCTCCGGTTAATAGGTTAGTCCCAAAAGTAATATAAAAGTGTATAATAAAGCCCGTAATCATTCAAAACAGATAATAAAATAGCATGAATGCTTCATAAATTATAGATACGTTGGAGATGTATCATCATCCCCAAGCTTAATTCCTGCTGGTCCTCGAGTAGGTAAATGATAAAGAAAGAATTTATGAAGTGTGAATGCTAGCAGGTGCACAAGTTTGATCAATGATAATTTCAATCACCTTTTCTAGCATGATTATATGTCATAACAGTAGTCCATCTCATAAAACTTCTCACGATCAAGCAACAAGCAATTCACATGTTAAAACATAGACCATAAACTTTCTTGAAAACTAGCAAACTTCATTCTCAGTCATCAAACAATTGCAATTCGTCTTATTTTCAGGAATAGCAAACTCCACATACTCAACTATCATATTGTCTTCTACAATTGCTAACACTCACGCAATACTAATGGTTATGGAGTTTTAATCAGACACTGAGAAAGATAGGGGCTTATAGTGTTGCCTCCCAACGTATTCACCTTTGGGTGATGTCAACAATAATAGTTCATGCTAACTTACATCCAATTGGATATATATATCAGGATCTTTCCAACACAAGGTGCTTGCCAAAGGATAAAATGAAAAAGGGAAAGGTGAAGATCACCTTGACTCTTGTATAAAGTAAAAGACATAAAGTAAAAGATAGGCCCTTCGCAGAGGGAAGCAGAGGTTGTCATGCGCTTTTAGGGTTGGATGCACAAAATCTTAATGCAACTGAATGTCACTTTATATTGCCACTTGTATATGGACCTTTATTATGCAGTCCGTCGCTTTTATTGCTTCCATAACAAGATCGTATAAAGCTATTTTCTCCACACCAAAACATCATACATATTTAGAGAGCAATTTTTATTGCTTGCACCGATTACAACTTACTTGAAGGATCTTACTCAATCCATAGGTAGGTACGGTGGACTCTCATGGTAAAACTGGGTTTAAGGATATTTGGAAGCACAAGTAGTATCTCTACTTGGTGCAAGGAATTTTGGCTAGCATGAGGGGGGAAGGCAAGCTCAACATGTTTGAATGATCCATAAAAATATACTTTAACTGAGATGTGCGAAAACATAACCCATTATGTTGTCTTCCTTGTCCAACATCAACTCTTTAGCATGTCATACTTAATGAGTGCTCTCAACTATAAAAGATGTCTAGGATAGTGTATTTATATGTGAAATCTCTCTTCCTTCAATATTCTTTCATGAATTGTTCAAATGACCAATACAATGCTTGCTAACCTTCAAAAAATTTACAACCTCTACTTCTTAGATGTGAAGTCATTACTACCCAAGGGAAAAGCAAATCAAACATATATAATTTCAGATTTATGACAATCAACTCATTCAACAATTTACTCATAGGATATAAGTGAAGCACACGAGTAAATGACAAACTACTCCAAAAAGGTATAAGTGAAGATCAATGAGTAGCTAAATGATTATGTAACTATGTGAAGACTCTCTCTCATTAAAGAATTTCAGATCTTGGTATTGTATTCAAACATCAAGCAAAGGAAAGTAGAATGATATTGCAAGGATAGCACAACTCATGTGAAGGAGCAAAAACTTAGGCTCAACCGATACTAACCGATAGTTGTTGAAGAAGAAAGGTTGGATGCCTACCGGGGCATCCCCAAGCTTAGATGCTTTAGAATTCTTGAAATATTATCTTGGGAGCCTTGGGCATCCCCAAGCTTGAACTTTTGTCTCCTTAATTCCTCTCATATCATGGTTTCTCTTTTTATCGAAGGCTTCATCCACAACAAACTCAACAAGAACTCGTGAGATAGGTTAGTATAAACCAATGAAAAACCTTATCATTTTCTACTGTAACAAATCACTAAAATTATTATTCAACATTGCATACTAAATGCCTCTGCATATTTAATACTCCTATCCTCAAATAGAATCATTAAACAAGCAAACATAAACAAACAATGCAAACATAACAGCAATCTGCCAAAACAGTACAGTCTGTAAAGAATGCAAGAGTATCAATACTTACCTAACTCCAACAATTATGAGAAAAATACTACGCTGTATAAGATTTATCAGAGCTCAATATTCAAAAAGTTTCAACATTATATCATTCTCTGACTTTTCTAGGCAATTTTTGCAACAGCGGTAAACTTTCTGTTTTCAAACAGCAACAAGTGTACTAGCAAAATAAGCATGGTAAAGGCTATCCTTGACATTTTTATTGAAAATAAAGATGCAAAACATTATTATAAATAACATCAAGCTAATACTAACAAAATAAAATGACGCTCCAAGCAAAACACATATCATGTGGTGAATAAAAATATAGCTCCAAGTAAAGTTACCGATGAACGAAGACGAAAGAGGGGATGCCATCCGGGGCATCCCCAAGCTTAGGCTCTTGGTTGTCCTTGAATATTACCTTGGGGTGCCTTGGACATCCCCAAGCTTAGGCTCTTGCCACTTCTTATTCCATAGTCCATCGAATCTTTACCCAAAACTTGAAAACTTCACAACACAAAACTCAACAGAAAACTCGTAAGCTCCGTTAGTATAAGAAAATAAAACCACCACTTAGGTACTGTAATGAACTCATTCTAAATTCATCTTGGTGTAATATCTACTGTATTCCAACTTCTCTATGGTTCATACCACTTAATACTAGCCATAGATGCATCAAAATAGGTAAACAACACACGAAAAACAGAATCTGTCAAAAACAGAACAGTCTGTAGTAATCTGTATCAAACGTATACTTCTGGAACTCCAAAAATTCTACCAAATTAGGAAGTCCTACGAAATTTTTGTACCAATCCATAGTAAAACTAATCAGATCATAAGCACGTTTCTGTGAATTAAAAAAACTAATTTACTCAGTGCAAAAGTTTCTGATTCTCAGCAGGATCAACACAACTATCACCGTCAGCTATCCTAAAGGTCTTACTTGGCACTTTATTGAAACAAAACCTATAAACATGATTACTACAGTAGCATAATCATGTGGACACACAAAAACAGTAAGGGTAAATATTGGGTTGTCTCCCAACAAGCGCTTTTATTTAATGCCTTTCTAGCTAGGCATGATGATAACAATGATGCTCACATAAAAGATAAGAATTGCAACATAACGGGAGCATCATGAAGCATATGACTAGCACATTTAAGTCTAACCCACTTCCGATGCATAGGGATTTTGTGAGCAAATAACTTATCGGAACAATAATCAACTAGCATAGGAAGGTAAACCAAGCATAGCTTCAAGATTTTCAACACATAGAGAGGAAACTTGACATTATTGCAATTCCTACAAGCATATGTTCCTCTCTCATAATAATTTTTAGTAGCATCATGAATTAATTCAACAATATAACCAGCACCCAAAACATTCTTTTCATGATCTACAAGCATACAAAATTTACTACTCTCCACATAAGCAAAATTCTTCTCATTCGGAATAGTGGGAGTATCATAAGAGACTTGAACACTAAAAATTGTTTCCACATTAAAAGAGTAATGTTCAGAAAATTGGTAATCATAATTATGACAAGTTTTATAAATATAATCATCACTACTTTTCATAGCATAAGTTTCATCACAATAATCATCATAAGTAGCAACTTCGTTATCATCATAATCGATTGAACCCTCTTCCAAGATAGTGGAATCATCACTAAATAAAGTTGACACTCTTCCAAATCCACTTTCATAAATATTATAAGATTCAACATCCTCCAAAATAGTGGGATCACTACTCCCTAAAGTTGACACTCTTCCAAACCCACTTTCATCAATATAATCATCAAAGGTAAGAGGCATGCTATCATCATAACAACTTTCCATATCAAAACTTCGGATACTAAAAATATCATCTTCATTAAACATAGCATCCCCAAGCTTGGGACAAACATTAATTTCAGCAAATATATTCTAAAATATTTCATCCTCATCAAACATAGCTTCCCCAAGCTTGGGCCCTTTCATATCATAAGCATAATCACTCTCATCATTAAAAATATGGATAGCACCAATAGTATAGCAATTATCATCATCACAATGAGTAGTAGGAGCAACATAATTTGGGAGGGATACCTTTTTACCTTTGTTGCCCCTTCTTTTCCTTTTCTTTTTCACATTATGTGAGGGTTCAACCTTCTTCTTTGAGCTCCTTATAGATGAGATTGGTTGAATAGAAAGCTCCTCCTCGTTACCTGATTCATCATAAGAAATAACAGGATGAGATTGGGAAGTCTCTTCCCATTCATTAGTATTCGCTTCATCTTCTATTTGCTTTCTTTTCTTTATGTAATTTGCAATATAAGGAGTTTCAATGCAATTCACCGCACAATACACATAAATCTTCTCTAGATCAAAATCAAGAAATCTATCAAGATTAAATTTTGGAATACCCTTAGTTATACGTTTCATTTCTTCATACCCCAAAAGAAGACTAAGCTCTTTATGATGCCCAAGGGTGATCAAGCTATCACAATTTATTTGGTCATGAAACAATTTGCATTGGAGATTTAAATGACCACGTTCATTGCAAAGTTCACAAGGAGCGCATAAAATATTGAATTTTTCAGCACAAACATCAAGACTTTCTTGCAACGATTTAGTTTCTAAATACTTATGCCTCTTGCAATATCTAGCTCCCCTATTTGGTGTGTACTTGCAAATACAATCTACTCCACAAAAATCAACATGCTTATAAGAGACATTTTCATCATAACTAGTGCAATCATCATTAGTACTAGGGATATTCAAAGAGTTCATACTAACAACATTGCAATCATGCTCATCATTCAAAGATTTAGTACCAAGCATTTTAATGCATTCTTCTTCTAGCAATTGAGCACAATTTTCCTTTCCATCATACTCAAGAAAGATATTAAAAAGACGAAGCGTATGAGACAAGCTTAACTCCATTTTTTTGTAGTTTTTCTTTTATAAACTAAACTAGTGATAAAACAAGAAACAAAAAGATTCGATTGCAAGATCTAAAGTTCTACCTTCAAGCACTGACCTCCCAGGCAACGGCGCCAGAAAAGAGCTTGATGTCTACTACACAACCTTCTTGTAGACGTTGTTGGGCCTCCAAGTGCAGAGGTTTGTAGGACAGTAGCAAATTTCCCTCAAGTGGATGACCTAAGGTTTATCAATCCGTGGGAGGCATAGGATGAAGATGGTCTCTCTCAAACAACCCTGCAACCAATTAACAAAGAGTCTCTTGTGTCCCCAACACACCCAATACAATGGCAGATTGTATAGGTGCACTAGTTCGGCGAAGAGATGGTGATACAAGTGCAATATGGATAGTAGATATAGGTTTTTGTAATCTGAAAATATAAAAACAGCAAGGTAACTAATGATAAAAGTGAGCATAAACAGTATTGCAATGGTAGGAAACAAGGCATAGGGTTCATACTTTCACTAGTGCAAGTTCTCTCAACAATAATAACACAGATAGATCATATAATAATCCCTCAACATGCAACAAAGAGTCACTCCAAAGCCACTAATATCGGAGAACAAACAAAGAGATTATGGTAGGGTACGAAACCACCTCAAAGTTATTCTTTCGGATCAATCTATCCAAGAGTTCGTACTAGAATACACAAATCAACCAAAACCCTAATGTCACCTAGATACTCCATTGTCACCTCAAGTATCCGTGGGCATGATTATACGATATGCATCACACAATCTCAGATTCATCTATTCAACCAACACAAAGTACTTCAAAGAGTGCCCCAAAGTCTCTACCGGAAAGCCAAGACGAAAACGTGTGCCAACCCCTATGCATAGGTTCACGGGCGGAACCCGCAAGTTGGTCACCAAAACGTACATCAAGTGGCACGTGATATCCCATGGTCACCATAGATAAGCACGGCAAGACATACATCAAGTGTTCTCAAATCCTTAAAGACTCAATCCGTTAAGATAACTTCAAGAGGAAAACTCAATTCATCACAAGAGAGTAGAGGGGGGAGAAACATCATAAGATCCAACTATAATAGCAAAGCTCGCGATACATCAAGATCGTGCCATAGAGAGAACACAAGAGATAGAGAGATCAAACACATAGCTACTAGTACATACCCTTAGCCCCGAGGGTGAACTACTCCCTCCTCGTCATGGAGAGCGCCGGGATGATGAAGGTGGCCACTGGTGAGGGATTCCCCCCTACGGCAGGGTGCCGGAACAGGCTCCTGAGAGGTTTTTGGTGGCTACAGAGGCTTGCGGCGGCAGAACTCCCGATCTATCTCCATCTTCGATGTTTTTAGGGTATAAGAGAATATATAGGCGAAAGAAGTCGGTCGGGGAGCCTCGAGGGACCCACGAGAGTGGAAGGTGTGCCCAGGGGGGTGGGCGCGCCCCCCTTTCTCATGGCTTCGTCGACGCTTCGTTTACTTCAACTCCAAGTCTCCTGGGTCATAATCTTCCCAAAAATCACGCTGCCGAAGGTCTCGTTCCGTTTGGACTCCGTTTGATGTTCCTTTTCTTCGAAATACTAAAACAAGCAATAAAAACAGCAATATGGGTCGGGCCTCCGGTTAATAGGTTAGTCCCAAAAGTAATATAAAAGTGTATAATAAAGCCTGTAATCATTCAAAACAGATAATAAAATAGCATGAATGTTTCATAAATTATAGATACGTTGGAGACGTATCATTGAACATGTTTGATTCTGGAATTAATCTTTCACAATGCCCTAGGTCTGACAGATATCTTTTGACATGTTACTCGTATAATCTGCACTCTTACATAATGAGTCCCGAGATAAATAATCAGAAAAAACTCCTCATTCTTTAAATTCATATGGATCAATGACATGAATCCATATCTCAAAAATTTAGGGATCAAAGCATGTCATGACCTAGTTTGCATCTTTAACGATGCTTTAAGGAGATTGGGTAGAGCCATTCAACAATGTGGCTCCCCGCATGGTTGAAACTTTTGTGGATAACACTTTTGTAAATTCACACCTTGCCAAATGTCTTAGCGGTCCAAAACTTGGTGGTTACCGTTATACTTAAATGCGAGCATGCAATCCCTTAGTGTGATTTATCACACATCATTCCTTTAGTGCTTATGCCAACAAGGCAAAGCTTTTCTTAATAATTTTCCACGGGTCAAGTGTTGGACTTATGTCTGTCAGTTATTCCGGTCTCATAAACTTAAAAGGGCACATAATAACATAAGCATTAGTGACAACATGATAAAAACATATTGCCCTTTGAGGGAGTAAACATAAATCTTCAGAATGAACTTTAATACTCCCTTTTATGGACCAAACTTAGTGAATCTTTAAAATGCAAAGAACATCACTAAGATTAATTTAGTAGCCCAAGTAAAAAACCTCAGGTCTTATGCAATATCCCTATTGCTTATTGTCAACATAATATTGACTAATCATAAATGCCTTATTAAACATATTTCTTATTGAGCTTTGTACCATTGTCAGGTACTCATTGTCTCAAAATTAGTTAATCATCATGACTGATTTCTTATTATGCAAAAGGAAAAACCTTTATGTAATTTCCATCTCTAAAATCTTAAGTTTGATAACCATATATCATCTTTTCATCATTTATTTTCTCAAACTCCCATTCACAATAAATCTTTTTCAATAAGTCTTTTACCAAGACATGTTGTTTGGAACTTAAGAAGGATTTTGCCAAGAATTACCTTGGCTATCTAGGAGTTAGGAATAGCTCCTCTTTTGGTGTAATCAATGGAGCTCATAATTGTCATAAAGCCCTTAGCATTTAACTACTGTCCCTTTAGGTTTCAACATCATACTCTCTTTCAGAGTATCATAATATTCATTATCCCCCTTTGATGCTTTAGGAGAACCATTATGGAGAGCATAATTAAATCCTTTATCTTGCTTAGAGAAAAACTTATGCAAGATTTATCACTTAATATGACATAAACATTAGAAGGAACATAGTGATTAATCATATGAAATTAACATTAAAAGGGCGATCTAATTCTTCCTTATCACCATAATCATCATGCACTGAGGTAAAAACGATAATACCCTTGAGAGATAGAAAGTCAGATGAAGACTTAAGGATTTTTTTCACAAGAAGTGGTACTTAACAAAAACTCAATTTCCATTCACAATTCCATAATTCCTCCTTAGGAATTAATTACAATAGAAATGATACAAGTGGAATTGAACAATATTTATACATACCTGGAAGTTCAATTGCTCCCCCTCGAAATGTGGGCAGAGCTATTGCTCAACATTTCGATGAACTTCCGTAATAAATATTCCACTTTTGTAGGAGAAGTCCATAAAGTTAATAACATAAATCACATTACAGGAATGGGGAATAAGAAACTTTATATTTTGTGCTTAATGGAAAACTTCCAGCCTCCATTCCAGCTACAAAACTTCACTTCAAAATATTCTTGTCCATGAGGCTATAATAATATCATACTTATAGTATCCAATTCTTTTATGGATACCAATACCTTTGAGCTTAATTTCGGTCCACTTTATAGACTTTATTGTGAATAACACAATAAAGTGAACTCAAAAGCTTCATAAAGTCATCATATCTTAAGTCTTAAATATTGAGTATTCTTATGATCAATATGATCTCATAAGATTTTAAGAATCCATGCAAACTACTTCATTAATGCTAGAAACAAATTCATAATGACAGAAAGGGAATTACTCCCCTAGATCCTTACTGGCATACTCCCCCAGATTCTTTTACTGGGTTTTGCTTCCTTAGATGTTAATAGATAAGAAATCCATTGGATTCTTATCAATACCTTAGTAATTTAAAAAATCTTCTTTAATGGGGACCTCATTAGATCATAAAATTAATTTTGTTGGTCTAATCCACATAAACTTTGGCCAGAAGTGTATTAGAACAACAAAATTTTGTGATTAAATATTCATTAATCGGCTTTGGCTAAAAAAACAAATAACCGACACACTTTATGGCCTCTCATTATTCAAACTTCTTTTACTGATCCAACTCACATCAGTTTGGCCAGAAGTGAGTAAAAGCAGTAAGATGTTTGCAGTCAGATATTTGTCAACCAGCTTTGGCCAGGATGACAAACATCAACCACACTCATTTAAAATTGTGTCTCTTTATTCTTCTTTTATTGAACCAGTCCACATCAACTTTGGTCAGAAGTGGACAAGAACGATAAAATTTTGTAGTCATGTATCCATCAATCAGCATTGGCCAGAATGGTAAATACATACCAAACTTCATTAGTTAGAGACATTTAATACAATAGCCTCATTAAATATACATGGCTTAAGGACAAGCTTCTTTAGTGGGCAATTGGTTATGGCAATCCATGGTTTTGTTAGAGTATACCATGAAAAGTCAACATTAGGTATTTTTTATGCCCACAAATTTAGTCATAATTTAGATCAAAAGGAAACTTAATTTCTTAAATAAATCAATCATTGATTGAATTTTACGGAACATCATTAACAAAAAGTGCCTCATACAAAATAACACATTACATATTTTGAGCAACAATCTTTAGTTACTTTAGGGCTATAATCATAATTAACATAACTAGTCATCAACCCGTGCTCCTGCACGGGCTAGCAATTTAAGTTACACACAACATCATATAGATGTGACTATTTTTCATTTATGCATGAATGAAGAGTTATATATATAAAAGAGAAATGGCATAAGTTTTTTTGTAGAACCCCCTATTCAAAATCAGTAGCATGGGTGCGTCAATGTAGGAAACTCACAGAAAGTAATGAAATTCTATATCAGTATATGTTGGACTCATATGCAAATCATTTCCATGGCACTCCTTGGAAAGTACAAACCTATGTTATACTAAGCAGATTATAGTTTGAAAAAAATCTGAAATTAAAAAAGTAAACAGGTTTAACCTATGGAAAGTGTAGGTCGAATGCAAAATTTCTTACTTCACTTCATAGAAAGATTCCAAAAATTATATTTAACCTTAGTTAATTAAATATAAAGATAGGATGCATTAAGAGAATATAAGTGCAATTGTATCATCACACTTTAGTAATTCAGATCGTATACATTCCTGTTCATTGTGGTGAGCTAACCTTGACAAAGGGAGCACCCATACAACGCATTATGCAAGAATAACCTGTAAGAATAGGGTGTGGCTGGGTCTTAGTTGACTGATACTTAACGAAGTCTCAGCCAAGTGACATATATACAAGAAAGAAAAAGAAAAAATTAAAAGAAAAAACTTGTACGAATCTCAATGCATGATCAATGGAATATAGCATGGAGTGAGACATAACGAAGTCTCAGTCGACTGAGACTTAGCAAAACTGACGAGAATAGCCTGCACCAGAGTACTATACCTTGAGAGAGGAAACAATCATCACCGAACATGCCCCTAAGGATAATTTTAGATTTAATTTCTTGCTGAATCCATGAACTAATCAGATCCTGCTATCAATAATAAAATAATAATTCTGCTATTGCAAAAAATGACTAACAATTCATAAGCTGGTTATTTCTCTTCTATGTTCTCAGATTTTAAGCTATATATGTTTCAGAACATTGGTTATTGCAATCTTAGAATGAATGTAAGCTGCTCCTCATCGTTCATAATCATTGAAACTTTTGTGAAAATCTTACAATACTAAATGTCAGTATAACCTTCTCAAATGGATGTTGCTTATGTGTCATGAATCTTTGGTATTTGTACCGATTAAATAGTAGATAAATAACAAATCCGAAAGATCATGGTAAATAAAGTAATTTAGAGGAAGTCATATACCGTCAAAAGGTGATTAGCATTGCATCCAAGGCTTCCAACTATAGGCGTCTTCCTTTTTCTCAAACATAGACTACAACCACAAGATGAAATGGTAGATGGAAACAATGATTAAATGTAGAACATGAGGAAAAATTAAGCTTGCATGGCATATTTGTGTGTGAACTAAGAACAATTTCTTGAAGAAATATACTTGCTGTTTGGTAACAATAGTTGATGGTTTCATCATGGAGACAATAGCTAATGGTTTCATTGGAGGATAACCAACTTTGGATTAAAAATATGATTCAAATTTTAAAATCATGGACGTCTTAACTTTACAGGAAAAATCACAGGAAGAGAACTGGAAATTAAGTGGTTGTTTTGGGAGATGTATATGCATGACTCATATAATCGAGATAACAATTCAAATAATCCTGCAAAAAAATATAACAATTCAAATAAAACTAATCACATGCATGCTTCATGTAATAGATATGGGTCAATAGCTCCCATGCGACGTCGTTGGTGTGAATTGTCTCTCATGCGACGTCGTTGGCTGTAATAGCTATCATGCGACATCTGCATTGGAAAAAATAGCTCCCATCGACACACCATTCTACGGCTAGTTGGCTGTCCGTTAGGCTGAGATACCCGCTGAGATTTGGTTAGGACACTGGGGGTTATGTGCTCTGACTGGTGGGGTCCACCTATGGCCACGTAGTCAAGAGTCAACCGTCCACGACTCGACCGGTGACTGTGTGACCGTGCTCGACTCGCCCGTGCTGGACTGAGGCGGCGGCGCCGCCGTAAGCATCTTCTCCGGCAGCGGGTTCTTCTCCGCGGTGGTGGAGCGCATTTCTCGGCAGCGACAGAGCTATTGCGAGGTGAGCCCGAAACCCTAGTCCCACTCCCCAGAATTTTGAGGGATCTGTGGCCTCATGCTGCCCTCTGTTTCTTGGCGATTTAGAATCGGGCTCCATTGGATCCGGGGGTTGTTTCTTCTCCGCAGCCCGGTGGTGGAGCGCCTATCTCTGCAGCGGCTATTGCGAGTGAGTATTTTCCAAACACCACTCCCATTCCACTGAATTTTGGATAAATCTGTGGCCTCATGCTGCCCCTGTTGCTTGGCGTTTTAGAATCTTGATTGGATAGGAGATGGAGCGAGGGCTGGATGAGATGGAGCGAGGAGACAGTGCTTCAAATCGGTAATGCCACCCTCTTTTCTTGGCTATTTAGAATCGAACTCGATTTGGTAGTGACTGCCGCCGCTGCCTGCCATTGACAAAACAGGGGAGGTTCAGGTTCTGCCACCACATTCGCAATTATAGTGGAATTTTTTCCTGTAAAGCCAAGCTCGATGATGGCAGTGTCCAAGACATTGATAGAGATACCACCGTGAGGTTGGATGTCGAATTTGCAGATGTTGATCCCGTGAATTGGAGAGAATGAAGGAGAAGGCCGTGGGCAATTTGGTGGAGAGAATTGGGGAGAGTATTGTTTGGGGTCCGAACAAGAGGTATCTCTCGCAGCGTTTCGATAACTATAATGGTGAATATGTGAGAATTGAAGATGGAGAATCCATGGTTGCTGAAATTGATCAGCAAGAAGGGTGGGCAAGCAAACAAGTAACATTTTATGCGAGCTAATTGATCTGCAAACTCATTCGAGTTGGTTATGTGCCATCAAAGATGGCTGCACAGATGGACGATGATGAGTGGGTTTCACAAAAGAAGATGTTGCCTTTGTTGGTGAACCGATTGTAGTAGCTGAAGATCTGAGGATTGATGCAGATGGAGAGGAGGGAACCCATGGTGCTAGGAAGATTGTTGTTGACTGGAATGTAGTAGAGTTGAATGAAAAACAGATTTGGTCATTGCACCAATATCGACATTGATATGGCGAAATGTTTGGCATTCAAGTTGATGACAAAGATAAGGAGAAGGATGACAGTTCTTTGCCTGCTGAAGGTAACACAGGCCCTAGAAATGCAAATGAGGATGAAGAACAGCTGATGAGAGAGGCTGCAGATGATGTGGATGATGCAGATGATAATGAGCTGGTTTGTTTGTATGACAAAGAGAACCCAGTTATTGAGGTGGGAAAGTTGTGGCCAAGCATGAAGGAGTTTAGGATGTCTTTCAGGACCTATGCGGTTGAAAAAGAGTTTGATGCCAAGACTATGTGGACTGATCGAAAGAAATTTTATGCTCGGTGCAAAGGTTATGATGGTGGTGGCAATCCTTGCAAATGGTACTTATGCGCGGACTACAACCTGATGGAAATACAAGAAGGGTAAATCAAATACCACACCAGCATACATGTATGACCACTTCACAGAGAGTTTCAAAGATGACATCACAGCTTTGGGTTACAGAGAAGATTACTCCTATTTTAGCCAAGACTCCAAACACTACTGCAAAGAGGCTTAAAGTTGACTTGGAGAAGCTGTACCCCATCCAGCTACAATATACCACAGTGTGGAAAGCAAAACAAAGGGCCATGAAATCATTGTATGGTGACTGGGCAAATACATTTAGGATGTTGTATAGTTTTAAAGCAGAAGTGGAGAAGAGGTCACCTGGGAGTGTGGTGGAGATAGATACAGAGGTAACAGAGGATGGCAGGGTTTTATTCAGCAAGTTTTTTATGTGTTTGAAGCCTTGCATAGATGGATTCAAAGCAGGTTGTCGTCCATATTTGAGCATAGACTCATCTTTTTTGTGGAAAGTGGAATGGTCATTGGCTGCATGCAATGCTCTAGATGGACACAACTGGATGTTCCCAATTGCAATAGGAATGTTTCATCAGAGACAGAGGCATCATGGATATGGTTCATGATGCAACCGAAAAGATGCATAGGGCCGTTTCTCCTTTGGCCATCCACACAGATGCATGTAAAGGGTTGGAAAATGCAGTAAAAATGTTTTCCCCATCTTTGAGCAGAGGGAGTGCTTTGGACATATGTGGATGAATCGATAAAAAATTCAGAGGAGATGAATTTGGGCGCATGTGGCCAAGACAAGATCCTACACCAGACAGACACATTCCTATCACCTTGGTAAGATATTGGCATCATGTAGTGATAATGAATTTGCTTCATGGTTGAACACCCACCATTCTCTATTGTGGTATAGATCAGGTTTTAATACTGCCATAAAATGTGATCATATCAATAACAACTTGGCAGAAAGTTTTAACAACAAAGTGAAGGATTTGAAAGACTTGCCTGTGCATGACATGGTGGACCAAATAAGGATCATGATCATGCGTTTGTGGGAGTTGAGAGGAAAAATTGCTAATATTTTGGAAGGGACAAACTTCCAGCGGTGGTACAACAGTGGTCAACAGAGTAGAAATCTTTCACATCTATCTGTTGAGAAATCCTCCTTGTGGGGTGCTGAAGTTAGAGATACAAAGAGTGGCAAGAGGCATGTGGTAAATACTGAGTTGCATGAGTGCACTTGCCAAGAGTGGCAACACACTGGAAAACCATGTGAGCATTCCATACTTTTTTTGGCATCTAAACCCAGGTTAAATATGCACCCATATTTGCATGAGTATTATTCAGTACAAAAATTCAAAGCTGCATATGCAAGTCCAATTCCTGCACTGACTGACCAATCTCAGTGGCCTGAGGTGGAAATAGAATTTACCTTGTGTCCCCCTGTCACTAGAAGAAAGGCTGGGAGGCCTAAACAGAGCAGATTCAAAGCTTGGTTTGAGAAAGGTGGTTGTAGTAAGAAGGGGAAAATGAAAAGGAAAAGAATGATAAGCCCAAAAGGGCTCAAAAGGTAACAAAAATAGGTGCAAGTTGTGTGAGGTACTTGGGCACAGAGTTGGTTCATCCAAGTGCATCTACACTCCTCAGAGGCCAAAGTATGTTTATGTTACTGTTTTTGCAAGTTTTTGATTTTGCTACTTGTTCTAGTATCTAACCAAGTCAAATGCTTTATTTTTTAGGAGGAAGCGTGCAGAAAAAGCCCCACCTCTTGTTGTTGAACAATGCTGGCCTATGAAAAAAGCAAGACTCAATGGCTATAGAAGGAAGAGCACTAAGCAGATAATGTTTGGTGACAAAGATATGGAGCTAACTGAAAATGTTACTGCTGAACATGAGCTAAGTGTTTCTGTTTTGGACGATGTGATGCATACTGAATCTGTTTTGCAGACGCTAGGGCAATCTGAAACTGTTGCAGATGAAGCAACTGTTGTGCTGCCATGCGAATCTGCTTTGACAACTGTGTTGCCATGTTTGGAGGTTGTGCTGCCAAGTGTTGAGTTACAAACTGAAGTAGTTGAACAATGTGTGCCATCTACTCAATCTGCAGAAGTGCAAGCTGAAGAAGTGGGACATGGTCAGGTGCAAAAGTTGAGGGGGCCTAGTGGAGTTTGCAAGGGGCCAAAAGCAAGAGCATCAAGCATCAACAAACTATGCGGCGTGGAACCAAGCGGTGGAAAAATCAGAAGAAATCGAGTGGTAGAAAGAAGCAAAAGAAATAGAGTCGAAATCATTCAAATTTGATGTGAAAACTTAAGTTTGTTGTCATTTGATGTGAAAACTTATGTTCTTTCATGTGAAAACTTATGTGCTATGATGTTGATTTGACTTGAAATAAAATTCAAATTTGAACCGACATTCAAATTTGAACCTATCTCAATATTTTTGAGTTCATTTGTTTGTTCGTGATGTTGCATCGTTTTATGTACTACTATGCACTTTAGTTCATAAATCCAACCCTTTTTTTGAAGTCCAACTCATAGTCACTGAAAATGTTGTCCAAACAGGCTCCAAAGTAAGGGAAAACGGCCCCATTTCTAAGCAAGTTTTTTTCGACCTTCTCAAAATCACCCAAAAAAGATTTTCTTAGCTTATATTATACCTATATAGGATCAATACGAAGTCTCACCTTTTTTTGAATAAGTATTAATATTATTTAATTTATTTTTGAAAAACACCCTTTAATACAAAGTCGACAATAAAACAAGTTAAAAATTTTATATGCAAAAATAACTTCAGATCCTCCTTAGTCACTCTAAAATGAAGCTAAGGTGATGTTTTGATTTATTTGCATTTTCAAAACCTCAAACCCTCTTCTCACTCCTTTGAACTCTATGCAACCTCGATCGAGATAGTCCAATTTGTGAAGGTTTTTTCATGCAAAGATCATTAGATCAAGTTTATCATTTTATATCATAACTATGTAACATAAAAAGGCTATATCGCAGGTTTTTCATTTTTAGATTTTTTTGAATTAGTTATACACATTTGAATGTTCGGTCAAACCTTTCAAAACCCGTTGACCGCCTCCAAACCCCATGTAACCCTAGCGCCAAACATCCACCGTCGATCTAACCCTAACGCCAAACTACGGTCGTCGGATAGGCCTTCTAGAAGGATTCATGAGGCGATCCGTGGGCTCCAATCTGATTGGCCACCGTTTTTCTCTCGACGAGCAGATAACGTTGGCGGGGAGCATCTAAGTTACCGTTGGGCCGAGCGGATCGGGCCTGGCGTGCGTGCGCACGGCTCGAGAGGGGGGATGGGCTGCATGCGAGAGGGTCAATGACATGTGGGCCATCCCTGTCCCATGCATGCCATGCAACGTCGCAGCCTAGCTATTCTTTGCTCGTGAACGTCGCAGCGGGGGGAGTAGCCTTTTTCATGCAGGATTGCATGCACGCATCGACGCAGTAAAGCACGGCAGGGGCGCAGCGTATGGGTACGTCGCATCTAAGCTATTTTAACAAATGCATGTTTAATGCATACCCGTTTGAATGGATGGACGCGTCGGTGGTGCAGCTCCTTTTCCAGTGTCACGCGCGGATGGCAAGGCCTGTTTCCCACGCGGCGTCACCGCCGATGCAAGTGCACGAAACGATGCATCTCGCCTGTGCCGCCCGTGCCTCTTTGGATGCTCTGCCCGCCGTTTTTTGAGTTAATGATCGCAATTACTTATGCCAGTGCGAACGGAGAAGAGAAAACGATCGGGAATGCACCGTGTACACATTGACCCCGGCTGCAACACGGCTATAAAAGGGCACCATTTCCTCATCCTCTCACACTCATCTCTCAAGCCTCCTCCCCTTCTTCTTTTCGAGCCAAATCCACCACTCGAGCCACCGGGCGCCCCGAGCCACCATGCAGTTCAACGGCCCTACCTACCGTCGCCCTCGCACCGTGCCGGAGAGGCAGTACCCGGCCGGAGTCGTCGTCGAGAATAGCCTGAGGGTGTGGGCCATCTCTAGGTGGAGGGGCCCTAGAGAGTTGGCTCGCTTCTTCCTCCAAGCCGGCTACCGCCACCTTCCTCCGGGCACTCCGCCCATGTTCCACCTCCACGAGCAGTACGATGGCAACGCCGGGCCCAACGGCTTCGTCATCGGCCTCTACGTCACCTTCACCAACCCCTACGACGCTCACCACCTCCTCGGGGAGGTGTTCTGGTGTGGATGCGAGTTTATCGCGTTCACGACCTACAACATCTTCACCAACTTCCACCACATCTTCCCTCACCCCAACGGCATGCACACCCTCCCCTACCAGATGCCGGAGAACGACGAGTGAGGGGAACAAGGAGGAGGAGCCAAGGAGTGGCAAGGAGGAGGGCCAAGGAGTTGTTCAAGTCTGAGTCTTCTATCTATCTAGTTTGTGTTTGTGTTGGTTGGGCGTGTGTGCCCGTGTCTTCGTTTTAATTATTTTACTTTCATGTTTTATGAACTATGTGTAGTGGAGGATGCCCTCTATATGTTCTATATCTATCTATGCTACTAGGGTACCCGATGCCCTCTATCTATCTATATGTTTTTCGGTCCTAAAGTTTCTCCATTGCATTTTATTTATGTGGCCATGTGTACTAAAAATGCACTAAAACATGATCCAATCATATAAATTGTTGTTAGCGTGTATAGTTAATTATCTTCCTTTTATGTTTTATGCACTATATGTTGTAAGGGATGCCCTCTATGTTGTAAGGAGATGCTACTAGGGCACACTAGATGTCTTCTTTTTTGAGAGGGCACAATCTTTTCGGTTGAAACACACGAGTAAAAACTCTGAAAACACCATAGCACAAGTCAGGAAAAAATTAAAAATGGTGCTTGGTTGAAATAAACTAGAACCAAACAATTGCAACTTTTATGGTTCACACGATAGCTTATGCATAAAAATAGCTCAAATAATCATCAGATGAGTTATGTCAAAAAAGGTGACTGCAGGAAACTTAAAATTTGTGAAATAACCTAAAGCCGAAAACATATATCGATGTCAATGACCGTGTGCACTTTTTTTTGCACTAGCTACACTTCTTTTATTAATGGGCCTAGATATGTTCTATTCAGCCCTGCCTAACTTCTATATGGGCCTGGCCTTTTTGGGCAACGGGCTGTGGACGAATTTGTTTTTTCCTTTTCTTCCTCTACCACTGAAACTGAAACAGATGACGAACTGATGAACTGAAACAGAGCCGCCCGAAACAGAGTGGAGAGGACATGCTGAATTCGTAGAGCGCAACACTTTTTATTCAAATATACATCATTACGATTACAAATGATGCCCAATCTATTCACTTACGACTAATTATCATCACATAAACAAATGCGAGAGCAATTACACAAACATAAAAAAGTCCGGCCATCAGCCCCATCAAATTGCCCTGCTTCTGCAATTCGATGAGTTTCTTCATCTGCTTGTTCAGCTTCTTCACTCTGCCGTCACTCTGCATCCCCACAGTAGCCCCAATGGAATGGGCAGATCCAGCGCCCAGATGCAGAATAGCCCGATCCAAACTTGCCCAACTTCTCCGCCTCCAACGGTAAATCGAGCTCCCGATGCACCCTCGGTTGAATCCGCTCTATGTACTCGTCTAGCCACTCAAAATGGGTGCATTGCTTCAATTTCTGAAATTGGGAAAGATGAACCCTAAATCCCCTAATCCGATGAAAAATGGGGAAAAATTGGGCAAATATGAAATTGGGAGACAAAAACCAAAATTGGCATATTGAGAAGTAAAATCTCACCTTTCCCTGCTCTGGTTTGCTCTCGCATTTCACAATTCCCCCAAGGTTGCCATTCTTGTCGGTCGTTGTGACTAGCCGCTTCAGGGGTGCGATACGTGGGCATGCAGGGCACCTTGTCATGGGCACTGCGCCATAGCGCGGCCATGAGCGGCGGGAGGCTGAAGCGGAGCTCGACATTGCTAGGCCGCGGCCCGGAACGGCGTTGCTGCGCGTCGTCGCCGGAGAAGAAGAACAACAACGGTCGGGGAGGGGGGGGGGGAGGATGGGCTCGGTGCTGCTGCGGCTCGGTCCACGGCTCGGTGTCCTCTTGTACCAATGCTGACCTGGGTCCCACGCTGTGGGTCCTGCTCACTTGACCAAATGCTGAGTTGGATAAGTTAGTGGGTCCCATGCTGTGGGTCCCGTTCACCTGATTCGAGTTTTAAACATGTGTCTTTGGATTAGGCAGCAGTGTCGCATGGGAGCCATTTTTTCCAACACAGATGTCGCATGAGAGCTATTGCAGCCAACGATGTCGCATGAGAGACAATTCACACCAACGACGTCGCATGGGAGCTATTGACCCAATAGATATACTACATGAACACTAACTCAAGCAAACATACAATGTCCAAAAGGTATAAAAAATGAGCAACTTCTATAAGAGATAAACCAATCATTGGGTCCGATCTAGGCGTTAACTATCATCTGGAGTATATAAATATCAATGGCATCAGTATGAGGAAATAATCGCCACTTTACGCGTTAAGAAAATGCATACACGTGCAATCTGTGCATTGAAAAGCATCAACATTGCCCATGCCTCAACTTCTAATGACCCATTGATGTTTCACGTGCAGGGTAATTAATGAGATGGTAGTATAAAACCATCATCTTTCATCTATCCACGGCATCCTAGTGTGCTACGGTACTCCCTCTGTTCCTAAATATGTCTATTTAAAGATTTTAATATAGATTACATACGAAACAAAATGAATGACTACACCCTAAAATACGTCTATATTCATTAGTATGTAGTCCATATTTAAATCTCTAAAAACCATATATTTAGGAGCAGAGAAAAAAAAACAGAAGTAACCTTGTGAACTGTTCTGGGAAAGAAGAAATATTTTCTTTCTGACATGCAAGCTACCTGTGTGCTGGCTACTGCTGCTAGATATAAGGGAGCGTGACATGAAAGGCCGGCTTCAATATTTTTGTTCAGATGGTAGGGATCAACCTCATTAATCGAAGATTTGGTGATGAATTTAATAGCTTGTAGAATACAATAGGGGTTCAATCCAATAATTATTTGTCTACGCCTGCAAAAGGAAAGACGTGATGCAGCCCGGACGGGATTAGAAGCTCATATGGCCTGTACGGCCTCACGTCTGTTGTGCAGCCATGGGAAACAATCGATCAGGGTATTGCGTGTACGTACGTCAGCATGCATCTTCTTGCAAAATAGAATCGATAGCTTTAGCCCCTTTGTCTAAAAAAGCTAGCTATCCCCTTTGCTTCTCAGGGTAATCAATCTACCTGTGCGTGGGTGTTAATGATACACTGCCAAAAAGTACAGGATCCTACATCTCACCGGAAATATCGGGCGTTCGCCGCACAGGAACCTGCATCGCTGAGCTTCTGGGAGGATGGATGGCTGCACAGTCAAGTTCGCCACTGCCCACGGAGACACGCCGCCCGCATGTATCCCGTCGTTGTTGCCGAGTCGATGCACGCCGCCCGCCTCCGTCGTCGAAAACACTATCAAGGATATGGATATTAGATAGTTAGCAGCCGCTGATCAATCTCCAACTCTGGACACTATATATACATATCAACAGGAATCTCTTACCTCTGTCTTTGAAGCATATAGCTCTCATGCAGCATCAATGGAAGTTAAATAATTAGGGCAGGCGAGGAGGATGGGGGTGAGGGATGCGGAGGGAAGGGGTTTGCGATGCTTGCGGCCTGCCCAGCTTCGAGCATATTTTAGAGAAGTGCTGATGGTCCCGTTTCTTGTGAGTATGGTTTCTTATAACGTTGTTTTTTTTCCTTCTGAGATCATGACTCTTATAACGTTTTTGTTAAGGAAAATATTGATCTTTTTTCTGATGTTAATTTGTTGTGGGAAAACGCGTAGCATCTAATATGTGCACGTTGGGTCAGGTTTATTTGATCTTTTTTTTCTGTTGTTTTTTTCTGATGTTTTTTTGAGGGTTTTTTTCTGATGTGAATTAGTGTGCACATTGGGTTAGGTTTATGTCCAGATTGATTCTTTTTTTGCCACACGGTAACGTAAATCGGAGAGTTACGATAGATCAACGGAAATGTTAACGCCCACACGTCTGGGTGTTAGCCAACTCACCCACACGTTTTCATCACCGTCCAGTAACTTCTGCACGAATTAGCAGATTTTGTATGCCACGTAGGACAACTCGCGTGTGTGGTGTGTGAGAGAGGTCGCCTACACATCCGTTTTACCACACGGAGGGGCCGGTGTGTGGGCGTTTAGCAGTTCGCCCACACACCAGTTTCAGTGACGCACAAGGGCTGGTGTGTGGGCAGTTTGCCATCTCGCCCACACGACCGCCTCCTCTCCCACACCCAAGCTGCCAGTTGCCATGCGTTTTGCAGTGTACATGGCAACTGCCCTAGTGTGATTGCAAGCAGATGGCAACTCTTTTTATTTTATCCGAACATGTCAGTTGCCATATGTTTGGCATGGTACATGGCAAACTGCCCTAGCGTGCACGTAAGCAGATGGCAACTCTTTCTTTTTTAAATGGCAACTGCCCTAGCGTGCTTGTAAGCACATGGCAACTCTCTCTTTTACCCGAACATGTTTTTTGCCATGCCCTGTTTTTGTAGCGCTACATGGCAACTGCCTAGTGTTAGTAGGTGGCAACTCCTAAAGTTTTGAAATCATGGCAACTGCAGTAGACCAGACCACACATGGCAACAGCTGTAGTTGTCCAAAAAATGGCAATCTGGAACTTTGACCTGAGATGGCAACTGCAGTTGAGCAAACATGGCAACTATAGTTGTCCGACATGGCAACCGTAGTTCAGCGACATGGCAACTGCACTTAAACGAACATGGACGAGGGTCCGACCCATGGCAACTGCGGGGCGCGCGGTAAAGTGTCATGTGGGGCGTGCGGGACCATGAGGTATGAGGCCTGACGTACCGGGCGTGTGGGAGTTATCTATTTCGCCCACACGCATGCGTGTAAGAGGGACCGGGAGAGAGAAAAAGAGGCGTGTGGGCGCTAGTTGTTTTGCCCACACACAGACCTGTGGGTTGGTCCTCTTAGGCACCACACAGAACGTGTGAGCAGATTCCTTAACGCCCACACGTGTGGCAGTTATATAGATTGAACGATTAAGAATGATTAAGACATTTTTATTGATGTAGACTAACGTGGAACTTCGTATGATGCCTCCAATTAGTAAATACTAGTCGTCAACCCGTGCGGATGCACGGTCTAGCATTAGAAAGAACCTAATAGTGAATCTCATTGAATGACATTCCTTGTATGAATAACTATAAGACTTTGATGAAAAAAACTTCTGAAAACCTTGGCGATGCTCCAGCTCCAGTAAGATACTCCCTCCGTTCCAAAATATAGCGTGCCCACGCTTTTCAAGGTTCAACTTTGACCATAAATCTAACCAACGAGACCGACTGCGGTGGGAGTGAAAATTATATCAGTGAATTCGTATTCAAAAGAAGATTTCAATTATATAATTTTTGCTCCTGCCGCAGTCGGTCTTGTTGGTTAAATTTATGGTCAATGTTGAAGCATGGAAACCGAGGACGCACTATATTTTGGAACGGAGGGAGTACTAATTATCATGACGACACATTGGTGTAATAACTATGAATATGCATAAATATTTTAGATAGAAGCAGTATGACATCTTCTCCAAACCAAGGAAGTTACAATCCAATTTGAAGTGCAATTTATTAGTTTCACTGATCCCTCTGAAGTAGATAGAATGACAAAACTTTCCAATACACGGAAGTAAGGTATCACCATACAGAAATAACAACATTTTGTTGGTTGAAACTAATAACCTTGCCCTTCACAACAGATTACACTCCAATAGTGGGAAAGTTCTGTTATTGCGAACTCTCGGTATAACCATGGACTATCATACAGCACGACAACCATCGGTGCTAGGCTGGCCGTGTTGCCATGTCGATGTTACATCAGCACATACATCATATGCACAATACACCACAGGTTTTCTGCAGTGAAATAAGCAACTCGAATACCATCCTATGCTACTTCCAGCTGTGGGCACGTTCACGCGCTAACCCTGCCCTTAAATATTCCATGATTGTAGATCCTGGTCATTAGATTATGTAATGTATATTTCTAATATTGAAAAATCAGTTTCATAAGAAGAATCAATATGGTCTCAGTTTCCTTAGTAGTTAGAATGGAAATCCATTGAGCTTCTTTATATAAAAATTCCTGAACAACATTGAGGAAGCACAATTTTTTTGTATGAAGAGCAAGCATGCTTAGGGCAACATAAGAAAAGAACCACGCGGTTTCACCCTTTTCTGCATAAATGAGGTTATCACATGAATCTTATTGTGATCCTGACAGCAAAATATGAGCATTTTTTGGATAATAAGAAAAGGAAAACATGAAAATATTTAAATTGAGAGAAGATTTGGTATTGCAATGTTGGTAATAGAAACATCTACAGATTCTGTTGGTAACTTCTAGTGCAGCATAAATTATATTGCTATTATATTGTTGTAGATTAGACGATTTATTGCTGTATGTTCTTTTTAATTTTTGCTATAGTTGGATTAGATGATTTACTTCTAATGCATATTCAGTAATCTATCCTCCATCTCAAAATATTGATGTTCGACTTTTATTTTCCAATGCTTAATGTCATAAATTCGTTTTGCAAAAGAATACAATATATTTATTCTATCGTGTGCAATCCCTGTCCTGTCGTATATTTACATTTATTCGTTTCACACACACACACACACACACACACACACACACACACACACACACACATATATATATATATATATATATATATATATATATATATATATATATATATATATATATATGTTAGTGGTCACAATTTTAAAACACTGAGTCCACCGTAAGCTCTCTCCTAATCTTATATAGCTCAGCTTCACGCCATAAGTGCTTTGTAGATTTCAAAGATTAAGAGATCTCCTTCTGTTATTCAACATTGAGGATCATGTAAATAGATCATGTTTTTTGACATGAGAATTCTTGTGGCTGTCAACGAAAATAAACATGCTATGTATAGGTAGATCTGCATCATGCATATCCTACCACGTGCTGATTTATACTGGTTTTGGCTGTGCTATATTAGATAAGATAGTATTCTTTACAGCTATTTCTGAGGCCTCAATAAATGATCAGTATTTGATTTTAAGTAAAAACATGATTACTAGCCGATTGTACATTATAGTATCATCCCTTCTAATTATGCAATTGTTGGGTCAAGACCACCTATGACAATGAATGCCGAAACACACCGGAGATCTTCAAACTTGTTAGTGACATAAAATGATGCTATCATACTGTGGATGTTACGGTACGGTTCATGCAATGGTAACAACAACTGTAAAGTACGCACTAACTTCAGCAAGAGACGTTTTTATTCTTACCAGATCCATTCACATGGATAACATAATCTGAGGGAGAGAAATACTTCACTGTACAAATAAAGACAAATAACTGAATGTATGCATTTTATCTGTAACAGAAAGGAATCACACATCAATCTTTGCAGGTTAAGAGTAATTGCTTTGAATGATGCAACACTGATAATTAATTAAAACCATGTGACATCAAATTGGTGCGGAATTCAAACTAAAGTTTAGTTAGCTGAGCTCAACCAATTCATAATTAGTTTTCAATTTCTTACAAAGACTCGTTCTTCTTCAAAATTTAGTGGCTAAAACTTCTGAATTGCTTTGCCAATAATATGGAATTTCATATAAGCATAAATGGTAATTTGACATAATTTTCTCTATTGCCCAATATATCCAAATAGACATCACAGATTAGCTTTTCTCTTGCATACTCAGGAGAACATATTCACAGGTCCACACTATATACCGTCGTGTCAATTTCCATATGAGTGGTGACCAAAATATATGTCATGGTACATTAGAAACGCACATAGGATTACAGCTGATTCCACTTGTTGGTGAATGCTTTACACTAATATGCCAACGACAATAATATCAAAATCGTTATCCACTAAAAAAAATTAATGTCCTTACTGCAATTTACGACATTACATGTTCATCAATCTTAGCACTGTCCAACTTTCTGCTATATATACTGATTTTATACTGACTATGACAATAAAAATATAGTGCTGGATCAACTCCAAAAGTCCTAATCATCCCTATTCTTGTTGATCTGGTCCTTACTGAAAGCCAAATAAGAAGGTTTTGTCGCTTAAATGCAATATATCAGAACATATGTGCCGACACCTAATTACCAATGAGACCGTGGGACTTTCATCAAGGAAATTCATAGGATTAGTATTGGTAGAAAAACTATTGTTTTAATCTTCTTTGATAGATGAAGAACATGGATCTTCCTATCTAGTTTTCAGAAAGACCAGCATACAAATGCGTCTAATCCAAGGGAAATTTTAAGAAATAGGTGGGCATAGAGATACCTGAAACTTCACAAAACAATTACGGTTATTGAAGCAACAAAGATAATGTGCAAACGTGTGACCGCTCGTCTTAACGTGCAATGCTGATTCACCATGTAAACTCTGCACCTCCCATGCGGATGTTAGGCATGGCCGTGGCACGGTACACCGTATTGGTGCCGCACTGTAGGTACATCCTGTTTACATTCACAGTTTAGCTAATTAAATAATCTCTGTGAAGTTACCTTGATCCTTTTGGTTCTGCGGACACATCGATTGTGATGAAGACAAACCAATCAGTGAATCAAAGAAAATTCAGCTGGATGTATCTATTCACTATGCAAGCTTGCCTTAACTTTCAGGACAGATTGAGGAGTTTTGAGCGCAGTTGCTTGCCACAACTTGGATCGGAGCCCTAGCTGTCGCCATCATTGGAAAGAGGCCTGCTTAGACGCTCGAGCAACGTTAACCCTAGTTGTGATACCAATATGCACCGATCTGCATGCTTTTGAATTGAATCTCCGGGTACTGCCAATCAATTATAAACCGGTCATAAAAGAACTTGAGTGTGAGAAGATGAACATGATCTTGATTAGAAAAGAAAAACCATCCGCAAGCTCCATTGTCAAATCAATCGGACCCATACCTGAAGTCGCTTGGTCCATGGAGATACATGGAGTTGCTTTCTATGGGAGGAAGAGACAGTAGAGATTCCATGGCGTAAGATTGCTTCATGGGGAGAGATGAATAGCATGGTGTAAGTTTGCATCATGGTTTCTATCTCACGGAGAGAGGGGTTTCCTTTTCATGGAGAGAAGAAGAAACGCTGTAGTAGTAGATATTTTGGGGTTTTTTTAGGGACGTTGGAGTAGTAGATATTTTGGGGTTTTTTTTAGGGACGTTGGAGTTGTACATATTTTGGGGGTATATTATGTCCATCGGCTTCTATTCTACAGCCGTGAAACGCGAGGGCACTGAATTGCAGAGAAAAAAACGTGAAAGCATTGATCTACAAACAAAACGTGGAACTGCTGGTCGGCTTCTATTTTCAATGTGTGTGGGCCTTCCGGTCATATTTTTTTTTTGGTTGAACTAAACATAGATTCAGCCGTTTCTTTAAAAAAACATAGATTATGGTAGATTCAGCCCAGATTTTTTTTAAAAGCATAGATTAGGATAGATTAAGCCTAGAATTACATGGGTTAATCTACACCGTAATAATTCGGTCCCACCTAATTAACAGCTCGTATTCTCTGATTAATGTGGTAATTTATTAGGAGTCTGTAATTAGTATAGGTATAGATAGATAGATAGATACTCCCTCTGTTCCAAATTAGTTGATTTGAATTTGTCTAAATACAGATGTAACTATACTTGTTTAGTTTTTAGATACATCCGTGTCTAGATAAATATGGGTCAAGTAATTTGGAACGGAGGGAGTAGATAGATAGATAGATAGATAGATAGATAGATAGATATAGATATAGATATATAAGATTGAAAAAGGGACCCTAAATGTAGTGTACCTAAATGGAAAATGTGGGCGACATAATGTGCAGGGATTCCATTTTGCAGGCAGTTGTATTAGAGTTAAACACGGCTTAGGATTTTTATACTTGTGCGCGTACGTGTAAGTTACCCGTGCATGAGTTTGTGTCCGAGCCGGACTAGTACAGGAAACCGACTAGGTTTGACGGTGCTACCTCAGCTAGTATATATAGCCATGTATATCCCTTGTAAACATTGTATCAGACCAACGAAAAGAGCAATACAAAGAAAAAGCCCAGGAGCGACACGCCCCTGTAGTTATCACCAAATCAGTCTCGTCCCGATCAGTTTTTCCGTTTGCTAAAGTGTACGCCGAGACATTCCGTCAAGAGATCAATTGATCCGATCCTAGGGCTAGAGAAATCCCAGGTTCACGTACGTTACGTGCATGCTAGTCTACTGTTCATCGATCAAGCCGTGTGCGTGACTGCTTGTCTAGCTAGCTTGCACATACGTATTCCTGGGTGATTTGATCTAGCAAGTTCAAAAGCCAACGAGTTGGTCTTCTAAAGAAGATTTAGAGAGGTTGTATGTTAGGTACTTACATCAAATATTGGCTACCCTTTATTCTTTCAGGCATGCATTAGCCTTTTCTCTCTCTTTAACAGAGTACATTAGTAAGGAAATTTTGATCGTTGTCTGTTGTCCATGCACAGATTACGTACTCTTATATTATTTTATAGATTTGTTTGATTTATTAGATCATACAAACTATTGCAAAGTATACTACAGAATATTTGTTCTCCCCTAACAACAATGATCTGAACCATACTCTCCCGCAGGTAAAGTATGTTACAGACACCTTACAACAAGGTCCTACAAGACAACAACTATGATAGGTTGCAGTTGGTTGAACAAAAAAAAATCTCTGCAACAAGAGCATACAGAAAAGGAAGGGATAATAGACTAGCTAAGCAGCAGCTGGTGGAGTGATCTGGATGGAAATCCCACAGGAAAAATATTATTGCAGGCTAGATGACGATATGGAAGGCATTTCTGCTTTTGGCATTGGCAGCCCACCAAACACACACACCATGAAGAGTTGCTTAGACGATGAAGTCATTTTCGATAACGATGTCACGTGCAATGATGACTCGGCCTGATATGATCAGAGGTGTCTATATGATGCATCTCTACCTATGTACATTGCTTGATAAAAGTTCTGCTCCACATAGTTTGAGTGCTCACTCTTGCATCTTTGCTACTATAGCTTGCTTTATAAAACCAATGTATGCTCTTATCAAGTGATCTCATTATTTCCTTTTAATCTATCATGGTACCATGTAATGGGATATACTCCCTCCGTTCCAAAATAATTGTCTTTCTAGCCATCTCAAATGGACTACAACATACGGATGTATGTAGACATGTTTTAGAGTGTAGATTCACTCATTTTGCTCCGTATGTAGTCACTTGTTGAAATCTCTAGAAAGACAATTATTTAGGAACGGAGGGTGTAGGTATCTATTAAGTTGGTTCTAAATCGTCACATATATATGGTTTGAATACCAGCCCGCTCTCGCTTTTTACGCCATTGGCGCAACGGTTCATCTAGTAGACATAACACATGAACTAGATACAAGTCATGTTCTATGTACAGTACCAGGCGTAAAATGCTGGTACTTCTGATATAATCTGTTCCATGACTGTACAACTGTTTGTATAGGTATCGACCTACCTGCGTGCAACAATTTGCTTGTTCTGTACCACCAATTTGTGAACAAATTTTCTCCGATTATGACACACGCCCTAAGACTATGATATCTACCGTTGCAATTCTTGGTGATTATGACGGTTTTATGAAAACATGAAGATATGACTATCACTACACAAGACTGCATAATGGTGCTGATACAGAAATCATCTACTCAATAAGGAAACCATAAATCTTTTTAAAACTGTTGGGCGTTTCTTAAGCCAGCAGAAGGAATAATGAATAGTACGTACAACATATCAAAAAAAGGATTGTTTGGATTTTCAGGCTTGGGCATATGACTGTTGTAACATTGGAACATGAGACGAGCCTATAAAGCTTGAAAATGGAGTAGGCCTATCACGAGCTATCTCTTCACCCCTCTCCTCTATCTTCTTCTCCCACCCTCCCTGCTATTCCTTCCATCCCCTCCCGATGCACTGTTTCAATGTGTGCGCGTGGCTACCTGCCTGCTCCATTTTGCTCTGTTATGCATGTATGCTCTATTTTGCCTCTCTTACAGTACATGCTATCATCATAGTACATAATGCATGATGGTATGGTTGATTCCCTAGTTGATTAGTATAATGCATGACGCTGCTTAGCTGATTAGATTAATGCTGACGGTCTGATGCTCTGTTAGTGCATGGCGGGGTGTCCTCTGTTAGTTCATGGTCGTTGATTATTATAAAGAATGATTAGTTTAGGGTGGCTGATTATTAGTTGCACACACCTTGTTGATTCAGAGGAGTTCATAGTGCCCCAACCCTCAGGGAGGATGACATTGCTGAAAAAGCAGCCCGTGTATATCATTCTAGCAAATGGGCCCAAGGTCCTGCCCAGATATAGCTGGCCTGAGCCTTGCTCGTAGCCAGAGAAGAGGAGAATCCGGAGTCGTCTGCCTTGCTGCGCTGAGATCAACGGCGGAGCTATGTGTGTTAGGGGGGCATATGCCCCCCAAGATTAGAAAATCCCTGAAGAAATTTTATTAGGTGTTAAGATGAAAGATAAATGTAGCCATCTGCTGCCCCCCCCCCCCAGCCATACTCGGCTAGCTCCGTCATTGGCTGAGATGCTGTGAAGGCTCTTTGCCACGGAGTCCAGCATGCACTCGTGCAGTTCAAGTGAAAACATTAAGGTCAAATTGCAAGTGGGGCCAAGGAAATAGTAAAAGGATGATGCAATCTTCATTACCTTGTACAAAGACCGTCCTCTCCCACAAATGAAATCGATCGTTGCATGGATGTACCACTGGTAAAGCAGATGTGCCCCCTGGGTGTCGAAGAGTGTGTCTTGAAAACCTAGAATGTTACACTTGTAGATAACGGTTTTCTCGACAGCGAGCAGCAAAGCTACCACATGCTTGTGTGTCTCTCCTGGCAACGGCGAAGGCGCGAAATTCTGTACGTTCCTCAAATGATAGTGAGTCTATATTTCAGGATTTGTAAATCGAGGCCCAAGAAGAAATAAGAAGAGAAGTTTCATATTAATATTGACAGCATAGAAAAACATTGCTTTTACAGTCATGGTCGTCGTCCCAAATGTGTCACTAAAAGTCCCAGCAGTTTGATTCCAAGTGATGATGGTCGTTGACCTATCTGCACCGATGAGGGAGGTAAAAGGCGTCGTGATGTCCAGTGTAATTTTTTCACAGCGTTGCATCAATATGAGTGTCATAGATTAGTATCACTTGAATCAACAACATATATGATAGCTTGGGTGTTTGGAAATTAGCATCTCTAGTATGGCCTAAGAACACACACAAGAAAGAGCATGCTCACTAGTACATCTCAGATTTACAATTTATATAATGGTAGAATTTGCAACTGGTTCATGACAGGCATTTCACATACTGCTAGTAAAGAGATGCAGGGCAGATACCAGAATTTCTAGCTCAAACTGAACAACATACTCACTAGTATTTGAAAATCCCGTGGCAACACACGGACATTCTACTAGTTTTAATATAAAGTGCACTTCCACTCAAATTAATATATTTCTTAATTGAAAGTGAGTGATTCAAAATCCTAATCTTATTCACAACCATTGATGTGGACATCACCGATGACGTGAACTTCAACCGGTAGGCAAACTTTTGCCGATCATATCTCCATATGACTCTTGTTCATCTGTCGACACTTTGTGCTCCGAGCTCATAACATTTCTGTTATAACTTCAAGACAAGTGTTTTCTGCCGTGAGGTTTGACCTTCACCTGCCTTATCACCTCAGGATCCATTCGTACTCATGTGGACATGACGTGCCCCAAAAAAGCTACGTGTTATAGACGGATACTACACTGGAAAGAGCACTAACAACTTGATATTTTCTGTGAGAGACCACCCTAATAATTGACTCCTGCGCAATCAAAGGGTGCAACCAACAAATGGATGAACATCTCAGGAAATTCTGAGGTGATTTCATAGCCACCACCATGACCTCCTGCGCCTGGTGAAGCCACCTTGCTCCGGGGTGGCGACACTGGGTGGGGGGGGGGGGGGGGGAGGTACATGGGAGTGGCACACGTAGCTTATTGTTTATTTAAATTGGGGGTGGGTTGGGTTCACTTCCCCGGCCTCTGCACCAACTAGGGATGCACACAACATTTTAAGCATGAGTCCCAGGATTTTTACTATCGGTTACGCACCGAGCCTAGTCCTCAAGGATAATTGCGTGAGTACCAGAAAAACCTGGTTCTCAGGAATAAATAGAACCTAAATTCGTCTCCGGAGGGATTTGAACCCAGTTGTTGGAGTGCCCATGCGTGTGCCGTTGTTGTCTATTTGGTTTAAATGAGGTGAACGTGGCCTATATCAATGGGTCTATCTTCTCTATCGATGGCACCATTGTATATTCAGTCAAAACTCGTTTAGCTACTCTATATGAGCTGAACATCCAACGCAACTTCTACCTTGAACCTGTACGTAATACTTGCTTTTCAATGGAGGCTTGGTTAGCCCGCTACGAGCTACTTGTTGTGTGTCGTTTCATGCATCTTCTTGTTGTAAGTTGGAGCGGAAAAGGATAGATTCATACTTATGTTTTTATGAATTGCGATAAAATGATGGATTGATCGTTTGGGTGTCCGTGATATAGGTGCAAAGAGCCCAACCATGCTGCAGAAGCCATCAAGATGGCTTTGAAACCACCAGATCAGCTTGGTCGGGCGCCCCGGTGTCTCCAGTTCTCCACATGAGACTAATGTTGAATGGCAATGCAAATTTACGGTTTTATCCCTTATGTCGTGGTACTCCATAGTATTTTTTTGCAGGTACACAGTATTTGATGGGTAGTATTGTGAGTACGACTCGATCTAGTCCGTTAATTGCCAATAATAGACGGTCCAACTTAATTCATGGTATGAGAAATGAGTTCTTTAAAATTTTAATTAATCTAAAACTTCCTTAAGTTTGTTTTTCCCTTGTAAATAGATGAAAATAATTTTAATTATCAGTTTTTTGAAAAAATTGTTCACGATTAATTATTCACGTTCTCACGGTTTTTTTCCTGAAACTTCATAAATGGTCCCAATTTTTTTAAAACATCTCCACTTCTGAAAAGTATTCACAATTTGAAAAAATGTTCCCGATTCTTTTTGAACACAGTACATATGCAGGCACGCATAAATGTGACTATTTTTCCCGAGAAGACTAGCCCAACAAGCTAGTTTGAATTCTCTCTCCCTCTCTCTCAGAAAGAACAAGCTAGGAAAAGAAAGAAAGAAAGAAAGAAAGAAAGAAAGAAGATATGGGGCCAGCCCAGCCCAATGAACGAGGTCAGCCCGATCCGAGGCGGGTCGTGTATTTTGCGATGGTTCGCCTGGACATATATATATACGCCAGACGTCCGCGCCTGAGGCGGACATCCTCAAGGCCAATGAGGAGAAGGAGGAGAAGTTCATCGTCAAGGCCAAGTCCAAGGCGAATGACCCGGCGTTCATGGTGCTGGCGGGACTGAGGGGGCCCGGTATGGCGGAGGCGGACGAGATGGACTACATGTCGGACGAGACGGACTACGACTCGGACGAAGACTCTGACGTGAGCTACGCCAAGTTCTGTGAGCGGTTCGAGCAGGGAAGACGGGTGAGGCATGCACTCATGCCCTGGCTCAAGTTCCAGTCCGATGCCTCCGTCCTCAAGATGCAGGAGGATAACAAGAGACGGCAGGAGGAGGTTTCCGTAGTGGTCTGAGAAGCACAGAGATGAAGGAGGTCACCGGTGTCATCCATCCATGTAGCTATCGATCTATATTTGTAGCCGTTCAGTATGTAGTTATCCATTCCAACCTATATGTGTGCTCTCGTGATCGAGATAGGCACTACTGTACATGCCCTGACTTTACCATTCACACAGTTGCTTATGTGGTGGTGACATATTTGTTGCATTTAATTTTTTTTTCTTTTTGCTAATGTCATGGTTGAGAGCCATTCCTGTTATGTGGTGGTGCGGTGAGTTCAATGATTTGTTGCTGCATAAAGCTATATTGAGACCGAGGTGATTCTAGCAGGCAAGTGAGATGCAATTTGGACCTTCAGCTGTCTTGCTATGTTCTACTGGTACTTCTCTCAACCAAAATTCCGCTTGAAGTCTTCCTCCACAAAGGCTGAGGGATGCCTGACTTGGATATTCGTCGAGGGTTGCTTGACCAAACACCTTTCTCCAGGTCCTCCGCAAACCATAGTCCACGTCCAAATGACCATGGTCGCAATGAGCTACAAACCAACCTGCCATGTAGCGTTGCCAATGTCACCAAGCAATCCATGATGCTGGTCTCGATCAACAGCGGCTCTGTGTTTAGGTCGAACGACGCGACGTGGTTTATGTCGGAGTTATTTACCCAAAACTACCACATTATAGGCATTTAGTTTTACCTATCTGTTTTCATGCTAGCCGGTTGTGGCTGTTCTAGTTGGTGCTTTGCAGTTGACGCTCTATGTGAGCTAGTCCCTGCTTTTGTTACATTACTGTAAGACTTTGTTGATACCTTGCTTTATTTTTAATAATAGAGGCCGTATGCATCGTTCTGATGCAGAGGCCGGGGAATCTCCCCTTTTCGAAAAAAAAGGATAACAGATCAATGCCACATTTGAGTCAGGGCACAAAAAAACACCAAAATTGCGCCTAATCTGTAACGCGGAGCACTGATGCTTGAATTCGGTCACGAAGACAGCGAATCTGACCGGTTGGGCCCACCTGGCCGGCCGATGTGGCATGCCTACCTGGATAATTTGTTAAGGTGGCCAAAGGCCCCACATGTCAGCCTCTGTCTTATTCACCCCCCCTCTCTCTCTCTCCCCCAAAGCTACCTTCTTCCCCACTGATGCTACTTAATTCTTGTTTTCGAGGATAAAAGTGTTTTATTCAGAATTATTGAGTTACAGTCAAGAGGCAAGAAATCCTCAACACATGAAGGTCGTTCACAGCTGTTCTATGGCTGTATCTCGCCAAACAATTTGCTACTCTATTCCGAGTATGACGAGGCTTTTATAGAATAAACACTCGATTTTCTCTCAGGGACTCAATCTCCAAAGCTAGATTACCATACAAAGGGCAAACAAGTGAATCATCTCTGAAGATCGATAGGGCAATCGAGAATCTGACTGCATGACAACTGAAAGCTCAGTGTGTTGCATGGCCAAAGGCATGCCCTGCATCAACACATGTATCTCTGCTTCCAGTGCCTCATTACAATGGAACAAGAATTTATAAGCAGCAAAGATGATCGTCCCATCATGGTATCATAGTATCATATCAGCTACCGCTGTACCATCACTCTTCGAGAATGCCCCATCTACTGACAGTGCAACCTGGTCCCTTGGAGGTGGGATTCAGGACAAGCAACTTGTTGAGTTCGTCGGTTTTGGCCTTTCATTTTCCAACACTAGCGACATTTTACCCTTCAGTATCAAGTGACTGCCAATAGCTACACAGAAACTCTACCGAAATTTCCAGAGGAGGTATTTCCTTACCATGCATAGCATCATTCCATAATTTCCATATATGCCAAACTAACAAAATTATGGTGCTCCTTGTGTCAGCCCTCAAGGATGTAAAGCATCCAGTCCTTACCAGCCTCATACCGGAGCTCCTTCACCAGCATCGGCCACATAAGGCGCATACGATTCCAATGGACCATTCTCTTGCCATGTTCTTCTATTACTTCTTCAGGTTGACGCCCTCCTTTGCTCTTCTTTGTTCCTTTTTGGCCGTTTCATGGCGGCTGCTGATTTACATTGTCCTTGTGATGTTGTTTGCATCTGCACTTCCTTCACCTCGGCTGGTTGAAGCTGTGTCAGCCTCTCTGCCGTTGCTCCACCCGTGGATCTACATGTATACCCATTTTCTATTCTAATGTCCTTCGGGTCATAAATGATTTCTAAGTGTCTACTTTTTTCCGTAGGTAACTATTTATTCATGTGTTGCTTGGGGGATACAATTTTCCCGAATATAAAATTATAGATTATGGTGTCCTATGACCAAGTTGCTATTTGTTGGTGTATATATACACCTACATAGATCTGTTGGGTTCTTCATTGTGTTATGTGTTCTACATGAACGTGATTTAATTTTGCAGCGACGAAAAGCCACCATTGCTCTTACAATTTTAAGAGGTGCTGTAAGAGAGATGTACCATTCTCATATATGATTTGTAAATCGATTGTATTGTTGTAGATCAAAGGAAAGTAGATCAGTTGTATTTTTCTATTTAGCACTTCTCCTTGCAGGCAAAACAAAGGCACAATTAGTTGAATTATTGTGCTCGTTTTACCTAAGGAAAGTAGGTCGAAGACAACATTTCATTACAGAAGAATAAAGTTGTGTATATACTATCTGATCAATGCTCCTCTTCTTTTTACATAATCTGAATTGGTGATACTCGCTTAAGCTTATATGCTAATTGCTTGTGCACAATGTGCCCATGCTGCTTACATACTATTTTTTAGCACCGCAAAGGATGTCAGATGATACATATTTTCTCGTGTTATTTTCCTTGTGATGGTTGATAATATTAATGCTTCAATTCTTATGTGGATCAGGTCGACGGTATCCTTTTGGATATCTTCATAGAAGAAACGAAATCACGATATCTAGGGAAGGCAAGGCAAAACAGTGTATGTTGTTTTTGTATTTTGAAGAACATGTCTTAGCCCTTTGATTGAAAATGTCAGATGTAGATGCGGTTCTGTGACCTACTACAAATACTTCATCCATATTCTCCTTACATAGAACTGCTTTCATTCACATGTGACCAGCTCAACCGGCAAAAAAAAAAACATGTGACCAGCTCTTTGCTTGGGCTATTCTCCTCAATATTATCATAGTGTGTTCTTTTTCACATTCCTCTTTAAATGATCGCTGCTGTTTTTTTACATTGTTTAGACTTGTGAAACTCTATATTCGTGTGCTAAACTTACTTGTACATATACCACTTTAGCTCTATCATCTTTCAAAATGGTTAATCGTATCTGGTTACCTGCCGTTTTGCGGGCAACGCGCGGCAAGCCGCGCCACTTACCTAGTACTAAATTGAATCACGCGTGAAAATGCTGGTGATGGTGGTAGGGGTCGGCCTGACACGTACAATACCAACAATGGTCTAGAAGGAGGCTACCCAACTAGCTCTGGTTAGTAGTAGCTGGAAGATCTTGGACATGTACTGTACAGCTGCTCCAAACTTTTGTCCAAACTTTCGAGCAAAAGGCGCGCACAGATGACTGCAGGTGCCTACCTGGCTTAACTTCTTGGTATCGAGCAGTACGTAATCCCTCCATTTCTTTTTAGTCTGCATATAAAGTTCAGTTAAAAGCACTCCGGGTACCTCAACTTACACATAATGTGATGACTTAGTCCATAACTTGCAAAACTGCACTCCACCATACCCCAACTTGTACTGGATGTGACGATTTGGTCCTGGGCCTATCACAGCAAGACACTTGGCAGCCTGGTGGATGGACCGGTCGTCACGGCACATTTGCAAGTACTCGCCTGTCGTTTTGGATAATCAACCTACAGGACAACATAATCTCAACCCCTGAGGTCATGTCTCCCTACTCACCCCCGCACTGCTGCCTGTCCCGGCTGCCGGAGTCAATGTGACGGCCGTGCTCGCGGCGTTACCCAACTTCCTCTGACTTCACGCGGCTGCTATCGTACTCCCAGGTGGCCGCGGAGTTGGCGGGGCGTTCGTCGCTGATGCTGCTGGCCGTGCCCAACGCAAACCTGCCGCGCTCGCCTTTCGCCTTCGCCGCGACTGCCAGCCCAGCTCGCTGCTGGCCGTACCCAACGCAAACCTGCCGCGCTCTCCCTCCGCCTTCGCTGCGGCCACCAGTCCAGCTCGCTGCTCGCTTGCACCTCTGCCCCATTCACCCTATCCTTCCCGCTCAGCTTGACTATCTGTTCCTTGTCGACTCCCTCGCATAGTTGACTCGATCTGGACAGTGCTCCCACCGACCTGCCGTGAACAATCCTCCCAGTCGTCCAGCCATGAATGAAACCCACGCCCATTACCTGAAATCCACACCGTGCTGGTGCATGGTGCGCTCCGCCCCTAGAGGGATCTCCTCCGGTGCCGCGCTGGAGTTCACCTTGAAGTTGATTAGCACCCTCGCCCCTACATCACATCGCACCACGTACATCACCTGCTACTGTTAATGTTGGATAAATTCAGAGTCTAAGCTCTTGTTTTGACCAGAAAAACTGAAACGCCAAAATTCGAGAATTTCCTGATAATTCATACGGTTAATCTGGTTCAGAGTTCATTGCAAAAGATTGAACCCACCTGAAAGTATAGATTGAACCCACCTAGAACTACCGTAGCAACATCGAGTGGCAGAGCAGGGGCAACATTGTTGAGATCATGCACGCATGCAGGTGTACTTTTTGCGCTCTGGATTGTTACTATGTCCTGTCAAAACAGTATGCCTAATGCCTCTTGTGTTCATATCAGGCATAACATTCTAGCACCAATACATGGTCAGAGTTCGTACTTGAGCGACACCAACCACAGACAAAGCACTCACTACGAACTCTGCACCAACCTGGCATGCCTACCTATTAGTGTTGAGCAAAACTCTAAAAGGAAAAGGAGAGTACAAATAGCTACTACTCCCTCCATTCCAAAATAGATGACCCCAACTTTGTACTAACTTTAGCAAAGTTAGTACAAAATTGGGGTCATCTATTTTCGAATGGAGGGAGTACATATTAAGATATCTGGCCTAGCACTCTGCATTCAGTAGGGTCAGTTAAAAGCATTCAGCCAAGAACTAGTTAAACGTGTACAATCGAAGGTTAAAAGTATGCTTAATGCCTTCCCTGGTCAATCTTTCTTGTAGAACTACATTGACCATGAGATTCGTACGCGATGCCAGGTTGGTGCAGATTATTAATAAATCTTTTTGAAAAAAAATGCAGCAAATGAATACTGTATGCTCGGTTAAGCAACTAGCACGTTCCATTCCACAGCAAACTAAAGTACTAAACCAAAGAGTGCAAATGTAGTGCAAGATGGTGATGAGAACGAATGGTGACTGGGAAGAGCATGCATGCGTTCGCTTTAATTGACCAGTCATTTTTACACATTAGACATAAAGCATTCCGTTTTTGGTCATTTTTATCTTCACTGGTTCTTCCTATCTACAACCTGCAATAAAAAGGCAGGGGGTACCTGCAAAAGTGCCACGACGACCGGTCCGGCCACCTGGCTGCTAAGTGTCGTGCTGTGATAGACCCAATGTTTTGGATTCCGAATGGAATATTTTTCTCGAGGGGGCGTTAAACTCGGTTACCATGGTAACCATGAAATTCCAAAAAAAATCGAGCAAAATTTGAATTCAATTTTTTTAGGACATGAATAGATAAGACTTGAGCACAAAATGTTATCTACACTAGTGCTAGCGCAGCGGTAAGATGTCTGCTCCAATGCATGCACTTGCTCTGGTCGCCAGTTTGACCCTCGCACGCTCTTATTTTCTTATTAAGAAATTACAGCTTCAAAAATCAAAAAGGAAAAAGTGCTGCTGGCTATCCTCGAACACATGACCTGTAGTTGCTGGTTAAAGATCCTTATGCCAGTCTTTCAATTAGTGATATACAAGCTTATTTAAATAGGGGTACGGTACGAATTTTAAATTCAAAAAGTTCGATATTTTCTGCTCGGTATGCATGATTCTCGTGGCGGAGCGGGACCGGTAACCGAATTTACCGCCCGGTACCCAAAACCTTGAACAAACCCAGGACCAAATCGTCACATCTAGTGCAAGTTGGGTTATGGTGCACTGCAGTTTTGCGAGTTTGAGACTAAATCATCATATTGTGTGCAAGTTGAGGTACCTAGGCTGCTTTTAACTCAATAAAGTTTGGTCAAAGTCAAACTTTAATTATAGACTAACTTTGTATTAAAAAATATCAACATCACAATATGAAATCAATATTATTAAATGCGTCATGATATGTATTTTCATAGTATATATAGTTTTAGTGTTGTAGATGTTCATATTTTTTGTTATGAATTTGGTCAAACTTTATGTAGTTTGACTCTGACCAAATTTTATGCGCGGAGTAAAAAAAACGGAGGGAATATTGATGTGCATGCTAGCCGTGCTCACCAAATACTCGACGCATGTAACACAGGGCCTAATAGTCAGCTAATCATTAGTCCAAGCTCATCCAAACAGAGCCTTACGCACAAGAAATAGGAAACTCCGTTAGAGAAGAAAGCGTGTCATGTATTAATAGTGAAGACCTAACTACTAGTATATGAGTAGGTTGAGAGCCCTATTTGCAAAGATCGATACAACCAGCAGTAGCCATATATTATTAGCCTTGCTTTGATGGAGGATCAGAAAATGAAATTGAAACACAAACATACAACAGTATTTTTTTAACGCAGTAGTGTGATTTGATATTCATGTAGTGGAAACGAGTGTATTACTGGACAAGCGAGGTAGGTTAGTACCAATGCCACTTGGTGTCATGTTTACTTAGGCGTATTAAGCTATGTTAGCCTGTCCTTCAGACCACATCCAAAGAGGGCCTGGTCATCAAATGCTGAAAATATATAATGTGGTTGATGTGAAACTTTGGTTGTAAATAAAACACTGAATACAAACATGTTTACGGACTCTTGTGCTTTTGTTGGAAAACACTAGGAGAATAGGATCCGAGAATCCTATGTTCATGCTTTTATTTTATGGTGGAACACACTAGGCATGTGATATATATATATTGTTGGACTTCTCACTCGATCGTCCACCAAACTGCTCGCTCATTCTTTTCTTCAACATTCAAAATCTTCCAAAAAAAACCAATGGCACCTTCAAAAAAGAATCTCTCTGCGATCATGCTGCTAATTGTCATCGTGGCCACCGGTATGTATGTGCACATGTATGAACAGTGGAAGTATAAGTGGATTGTCCGTATCTCTCCTAGTAGCTTAAGTCGTTTTGGCATTAAATTGGCTGGTTCATGCTACTTATATTAATATGTTGTTTCGATTAATCTTTTGGCTAATTATAACCACGTTCTTGCATCGCGTGTGCTAGTATGTTCTTTTGGCTAATTATAACCATGTTCTTTTGGCTAATTATAACCACAGTTGGTGTCCATCGGATACTCTTTGCACGCACACCTAAGCAGCAATTACCACAAACCATCAGGTACCGATGAACAGTGTGGTGCCTTCATTGCCTGCACCAATTTTCCTTGTACAAGAGAATGCAAGGATCCGGACCCTCCACCACATTTTCCTTGCAGTAGGCGACACCAGAATGTTGGCCTCCAGCAGCGTGGAATCCTCACGATCCAGCTCACAACGACTCAGCTTGCTTACAGCCGGCTTCCAACTCCATGGCTTGCCCAGCGTCATTCAAATTTGTCTCCACTAGCAACCTTTGGCTTTGGCGCATTGGTGATGGGCCAGCTAGCGCCTGATACCAAAGCCAGTGCAGGCACAGCTTTGCCACCGGCCAACCAGCTTCAGTTGGAAAACACTAGGGGATATATATGTTTATGCTTCTCCTAACAGCTAAAGTTTTGGCATTGAATTGGCTGGTGTATGCAACTTAATATGTTGTTTTGATTAATCCTTTTTGAAAGATATTGTTTTTATTAATATTTTGGTTAATTAACCATGTTCTTGCATGTGCTAGTATGTCCACTGTGTTCAATGGCATTAACATGCAACAAGCCAAGTGGATGCCGGCACCTGAGCGGCAAGTATAGAGGACCGTGCTTCGGTTTTACCGAAGGTTGCAATCATACATGCCAAGATGAAAGCTTCGATTACTTGTGGGGTGAGTGTGACTGCGACCTTAAATGCTACTGCTATACATGCTATTCTGAGATGGTTGATGTTGCTGGCGCTCCTATACAACCATGAGCGCAAGTACAATAACTTATGTAAGCAGGCTATAAGAGTAAAAATATTATATTTCTGATGACATGGAGGGGAGAGAAGAGGAGACAGCTACAGAATAAGAGCCAGCTGCAGCACGTGCTCCTAAGTACTATGTAAGGGTGGAAAGTGGGCCATGTATTAATAAAGTAGCACAACTTTATGTCTAACTATTGTACTTACTGGCTATAAACTTGGCTATAGATGACATGACAGTGTCATATAGCCATCAACTGGTTGTACGATTAACCATGCTCTGATGCAATGATCCGAGCCTGACGTTTCTTAAAAATAAATTACCCCTTCCTGGCTCTGATGTACTCCTCTGTCCTTGAAAGAGTGTACGCCTGACGTTCCTTAAAAATAAATTACCCCTTCCTGGCTCTTATGTACTCCTCCGTCCTTGAAAGAGTGTACTTCCAACTTTGTTGGAGGGTCAAACTACCTTAAAGTTTGATCGAGTTTGTGTAAAAATATATCAAATTTTTGTGATACCTAATAGGTATGTAATGAAAATATATTTTATCATGAATCTAAGCAATGAATTTGATGGCATAAATGTTGTTGTATTATTGTATAAATACAGTCAAACATAAAAAGGTTTGACTTTCCAACAAAGTTGGAAGTAAAGTCGTGCAATGACGGAGAGAGTAATAATATACACTCTCAATACTAAAAAATAAAGTCGTTTTAGGGTGTGATGATTTTTAGATATGAAGTTTTTTTTACTTGCGCAAACCATATTTTGAGATGGAGAAAAGCTGGTACGAACTTGACCTATTTTGTTTTTATCAATATGATTAGCTCATCGTTCTTGATTTAGCTCATTATGAACGAAACATGTTTGCAATGACAATTAGAGATTATAGCTACTCGTGCCATGCTTAATTAGCTAAGAGTTTATAATGGTTTGTCTTGAGTGCCAACATGCAAATTAAAATTCTTATGATATAGTATGATAGGAGGTATCCTCGTTTGAATGATTTAAGTGGCTTGACTTGGCACATGTTCACACATGTAGTTGAAACAAAATCAACATAGCCTCCACGATATTTATGTTCATGGTGATTTATATCCTGCTCATGCTTGCATTCAATGTTGGTTAATTTCAATGCATGTTTATGACCGGTGTCGCTCTCTAGTTGGTCGCTCTTTAGTCTTTTGCTAGCCTTCACTTATACTAAGCGGGAATACTGCTTGTGCATCCAATTCCATAAACCCAAAGTTGTTCCATATGAGTCCACCATACCTACATATATGCGGTATTTACCTCCCGTTCCAAGTAAATTTACATGTGCCAAACTCTAAACCTTTAAATAATAATCTGTTTTGTATGCCCGAATCGCTCATGTAGCGACTGGGGGCTGTTCAGTATCTTCCATGCTAGGTGGTTTATTCTCATGATGAGTGTTGATTTGTCATTCACAAGAAAATGGCTGGTAATCGTGACATGCTCGAAATCAAATCAAAATATAATCATCAAACAGAACTCCCCCAGGACTGTTGTTGGTATGGAGAGTACCCGTTGTTTCGGATTGGCCGTGGACTGTGATTGTTGGTGGAGGGGGAGTAAAAACTTTACCATTCTGTTTGGGGAACCGCCTCTAATGTATCTAGCATGGAAGATACTGAGATCTCTTGGTTGTTGTGTTGACAATGAAAGCATACCGCTCAAAATTATATTCATCTCTGTTTTAAAGCTCGAGCTCTAGCACCTCTGCAAATCCCTGCTTCCCTCTACGAAGGGCCTATCTATTTACTTTTATTGTTGAGTCATCATCCTCTTATAAAAAGGACCAGTTAGAGAGCACCACTGTCATTTGTATGCATTGTTATTAATTGATATTGAGTATGACTGGATCTCTTTTACCATGAATTATAATGTCTAGTCAGTCCTTGATCTTCAGGGGTGCTCTGCATTTATATTTTACGGTCTCGGAAAGGGCTAGGGAGATACCATTTTGTTATATCATATCATGATTGTTTTGAAAAAGTGTTGTCATCCGAGATTCATTATTATTGCTCGCTAGATGATTATGCCATTGATATGAGTAAATGTGAGACCTAAATGTTATTTTGAATATGGTTAGTTGACAATCTTTGCTGAAAACCTAAATGCTGGCTATACATATTTCCAACAAGAAGATCAAACCGAGTTTGTAAATTTTTTCTTTGTCAATTTTAGTTTGTCAACTGAATTGCTTGATGACAAGCAATGGGTTAAGCTTGGGGAGTTGATACGCCTCCATCGTATCTACTTCTCCAAACCCTCTTGCCCTTGTTTTGGATTCTAATTTGCATGATTTGAATGGAACTAACCCGGACTGACGCTGTTTTCAGCAGAATTGCCACGGTGTTATTTTTGTGCAGAAATAAAAGTTCTCGGATTGACCTGAAATTTACGGAGAATATTTTTGGAATTAATAAAAAATACTAGCAAAACAATCAACCAGAGGGGACCCACCAGGAGTCCACAAGGTGGGGGGTGCGCCTTACCCCTGGGCGCGCCCTGGCTTGTGGGTCCCCTGGAGACCCCCCGACATCAACTCCAACTCCATATGAACTTATTCGGAGACAGAAAAAAATAAAGGAGAAGAGTTCATCGCGTTTCACGATACGGAGCCACCGCCACCTCCCGTTTCGTAACAGCCCTAAAATTGGGTTATCAATTTTTGTGCTGTTATTCCTTCCTCGCAATCATTTTCTAAATTTTCTCCTAAGTTTGTTGCATGACTATGAGAATTCTTGCCATTTCCAACCTTCCAAAACCTTGCTCATGTCTTTGTCAGTGGGCAAGACCTCATTTGCATCATCTCAAACCCACTCAAACCCTAATTTCAAAATTTTGGAACTTGAATATGTCCTTTGTGATTACAAAGGAGCCATCATTTTCCTTGATCTGTTGATCATCCCAATAGTTCCTAGAGACCCTCCTACCTTTCTAAACCATGGATGTGCAAAAATATTGCTAAGTCTTATGCAATATTTTTCAGTTGTGATTTATTCCTTCTCCTGTCTTTCTGAGGAATAAAATCCAAAGGCATAGCTAGCCAACTCATAAATTCATGAAAATGGTGGAGTTGATATTTATGCCTAATCCAAGCTCTGGCAAAGATATCGGTCATAATTAAATATGTAAAATTTCCTTTTCTTATTTAATGCCAATATTTCATTTCTGCCACTTCACATAAATTGTGGAGCTTGTCCTGGCTATATAATCACTAGTTCCATCCTTGCCTCATGTCCCACAGTTCAAAAATTGGGCACATGATCCAATGCAAGTTTCTGCCGTCTTTGAAATTTTGCAAAGGAAGTGATTTATTCGTAATTCCAATTGAGCTGCAATTTTGCAGGGTGATTAACATTGCAAAATCACCCATGGATACCCAAAATGGGCCCAATCCCTTCATCCTAGCTCCCTGTGCAAATTTTCAAAGCTTCTGACCAGATTGCAACTTTGTGAAGGAAGTACCTTCATAGTGTTTCCAAATGGGATTAAACTTTGCCATCTTCTCAAGTATCCCAAATCCTTAGCCTCCACCTAAATTCAGCTCATTCCACTGAACTATGTGAGCACAAGAGCAATTCTTGTTTTCTGTCCAAATTTTCAGTTTGTGAAGCAAGTATATTTTACATTGCTCCATTATGGGTGAAAATATTCCCAAGCCTTCTCCTATCCATATGATCCACCTCCACAAGGTTGGGTCTCATTTCATTTAGCCAATATGTTCCTAGAATTTTTCCAAGTTTCTGGACAGAAGAGATGCTTGTGAAACAAGTACCATTTTGGCAAGTCCATTTGGTATGATCTTTTTGCAGCATCTACATATGACCAAATCATCAATATTTGCCAAGTGGTAGACCAATCCAACACTCCTAGTGAGTGCTTCTTCCTTATTTTGTTTCTAGACCCATTTTAGCAGTTGCAAAGAAACTATGCTAAATTTTTATCCTAATGACCTCATAACTCACATGACTGTAGTCCTTGCTACCCTAAGACTCCCAGACAAAAATTTTACTTCTTAACCTCTCTGGTTTAATCTCTAGAACATGGTCAAGTTTGCTACAGCAAACTTGTGAAGCTTAGTTTACTCACCTCCCTTTGTCTTTGCTCGTTTCCTTACCGTAGTAATACTATAACTTTGAGGGACTACATTGTAGACATCATTTGGCATGGAGTAGGAAGCCACAGCGTGCGTTGTCGGTGGTGACCACGGGCAATGCCGGCCAAAACAGTGGTCTAGCCATTGTTGGCGCAGGCAGAGCCGCTCCGACCAGATTTGGTTTGTCTCTGCATGTCAAACAACTCAGCATGATCATCGCCGTTCCCCTAGACCCATCTCCCCCTCTGTTTTCTTCTTCGACGCGCCGTTCCAATGGCCGAACAGTGAGCTCCCGTGGCCATCATCTTCTTCCTCGCCCCTATCCTCTTCCTCCTTTCGTCCGCGAGCTCTGCTCCATTTTGTGAGCCCTACACATCGTCTGGTTCCCCCCTCATCACCTTCCCGCCCCTCCCCGCGACCCTTGGCCGTGCGTGCCCGTAGCTAGAGCACGGTCACGTAGCCGCACCGCGTGCCACCTCTCCTCTCCTTCTCGAGCCTTCCCTCGGCTATTTAAGAGTGACCTCGAGCTCCATCGCAGTCCCCAACCACCCGCAGCTCTCTCCCAAGCCTCGGAGCTTCTCATTCCACTCCAACGGCTGAGCCATCGCCGTCGATCCCCCTTGGCCACTTCTTGCTCGTGGCCCTTCCCCCGTGCACTTTGCTGCTCCCTAGCCTCCCCCTTAGAGCCCGAAGACCGCCGCCTCCCTCAACTCCGGCGGAGGAGCCCCGCCGGCACGGTCCCTCCCCTCGCAGCGTTTGGTCGCCTGGTCCTTCTTGGCCCCGGTGCTGCAGGCCGCCCTGAGCAATTCTGTAGCCACCAGCAGCGCGGCATGGAGTTGCGGAGCCGATGTGCCCGACGGCCGCCCCCCTAGGGTCGCCAGGCAATGACGGTGCCGACACCCGAACCTCCTCTGCTACTTGTGTCGCAAGCTGAAGAAGAAGAGAGGAGGAGAAGGAAGAAGGAGGAGAGGAGGAGACAGAAGGAGACATGGGCCCCGCTCGTCGGCGAGAGAAGGGCGTGGCCCAGCTGGCCACATCAGATTAAGTGGAGACACCTTCGAGGAAATGCGCTTTCCCTTGGAGAAAGCGTATTTTGCTGCAGCTATGGCTGGAATGCGCTTTCACTGCATGAAAGCGTATTTCAGAAAGTGCGCCTTCGGCCCAGCCCTGCCAGCCGAACCGGTTACTTTGTGAACGTTCGCCCGTTAAGGACAGAAACGTACAGTTTTCTCTTTGTTTTCTCCCTAACGAACGAACGACCACAACTTTTCAACCGTAACTCTGTTTGAGGTGATTCCAATGCTCATGTTCTCTGTTCGTCGAGGGCTTTTCGATGGGACTATTTCCTTGATGATTGCACATTCTAAAAATGCCCATTTTGCCCTTGCCCTAATCCAGCCCATCTGAGAGCGAACCCCTGTCCGGCAAATTTTTCTGTGGAGTGATCTCATTTCTTCTCGGAGTGTTCCTCGACCCCAGGCAAGCCAACCTCTTGTCATGAGCCCCGAACTTGCATGTTGACTTTGCTTGCGCTTCGTGTGTGTGTTTAAATTGCTGCAGTTTCTTGCATGTTCCGTCTGCTATTATTTCAGTCGTGTTATATGTTTTGTTATCTGCCATGCATGCTTGTGCTCTCATGGAATATGTTGACATGCTAGCTGGATGTTGTAGTTGATAGTATCATGCCTTTGTTTGGTTTAGGTTCATGCCAGTAGCATTGATGTTATGATGATTCTGTTGCACTGGTGAGATTGCTGGTACTTGGTATTGCCATGTTTCACATGCTATCACTGTTCACTTGGAAAGCTTGATTTTTTGTTACTGCATCTGTATGTTGCATGCTAGTTGTTGCATTCATGTTAAAAATGCATGCATGTTGATTGATGATGGAGAAGTTAATAATATGACTTAATAACAAACCTCCGTCATCGATGGGATCAAGTCATAGTGCCACCAAATCAAGCTTTTTCTAGTGCAGCCACATTTTCCTTTTTATGGGAAGGCCCTAACTAGGTCTATTGTCATGCCTCTCACTGGTGCCTCCAACGAGGGAAGGTTATGGGCGCGCGCTACCCAGATTAGGTAGGCGGACATAAACCTTGTGTGCCCAAGTTGTTTTGCGCGCTTTGTCCCCATTTGGGACCGTTTTTGTTTTGCCACGACGGTGACCGTTGATGCCTTTGGTAGGCACGAGCCCACCCAGGACTGAACCCAAAAAGGGGTGTTGGTCGGAGTGGCCGGGAGAGTGTCATGGGCAATAGAACAGTTTTGTCGGAATGTCGTTGGTCCACCCGAATGTGAGTGCGAGGCCATGGGTTCTTTGGTGTGGTTACGGTGTGCTACCTCTGCAGAGTGTGTGTTTAATCTATCGATAGCCGCGTCCTCGGTCATGGGCAAAAGTTCGTAGTAGGTCACACTATCGAGTCTTGGCCGAAATGGAGGATAAACCTGAAATAACTAAGTTGATGAATAATGTGTAATAAATAATGTGGTCACTCAGGCTATGAGATAGTCTTGAGAAGTCATGGTGATGTTTTGATATGATCATGAGATGAGGTCTCGATGAGTGTTGAACCAAGAGTGGTTCCGTTTGTAATCCATGAATGATCACCGTTTGGTTGTGAGGCAACCCGTTGGTAAGAGATCCCGAGGGACTCGGTGCACAAGTTTGGTTGCATTGCATGAGTAGTATGTTGTTATTTGCATTTAAAGAGCCATGGCAGAACAAGAGATGGTCACATAAAGTTAACATGTTATGTCTGCATTGAATATGACTGGTAGTTTATTTTCAGCATATTTTCATGATGCCATGCCATGTTTTGACTAAACTTATGCCATGTTTTGATTGAACTTATGCCATGTTATGATTGAGATGTGATGCTATGTTTTATTGTTGCCATACTAGAAGCAGGTTTTTGATACCCATGTTATTGCCACGCTAGTAGATGATATGATGTTGTTCATGCTTAGTTTTATTTATGACTCTAGTTAGTATCATGCCATGCGTAGCAATTGTGTTGAAGTAGATTGTTACATATGCTTGGTTCTTGCTTTGTCATCTGTTTGTTTGGATGCTATGTATTTGGTTGTCTTGCAAGTACATTCAATATACTGACCTGGCGTGTCATGCCAATTTTGTAGGTCGTGCCTGAATTGCTCGCTTATTCCGTCATGCGAGGCCATAATCTTGCCAGTCCTGTGAGTTGTGGAGCCCAGCCAGAGTCGATATGCTGCCAAACCAAGACTTCCACCGCCATTTAAATAGACTTCTGCTGCCATTTAAATAGACTTCCGTTGCCATTTAAATAGCCTTAGGGCTATGCCAGATAATTGTATTTATCAATGATGTAATCATATAAACATGTATTTGATGAATATTCTTGTACTTGGAATGCTGTATCATGGACCTGTCGTGCGTCACGATTATCCTGGGCTGACATGCGAAGGCCCCTACTCCATGCGGATCGTGGTGCCACACGTTCTTCCTCGGGAGTGAAGACCCGGAGTCTGTTTTGGGCTCCGGAGAGGGGAAATCGACGCCGTCATCATCATCAACCATCCTCCATCACCAAATTTCATGATGCTCACCGCCGTGCATGAGTAATCTCTTCATAGGCTTGCTGGACGGTGATGAGTTGGATGAGATTTATAATGTAATCGAGTTAGTTTTGTTAGGGTTTGGTCCCTACTATCCACTATGTTCATAGATTGATGTTTCTATGACTTTGCTATGCTTAATGCTTGTCAGTAGGGCCCGAGTGCCATGATTTCAGATCTGAACTTATTATGTTTTCATGAATATATGTGAGTTCTTGATCCTATCTTGCAAGTTGTAGACACCTATTATGATCTATGATTCGCATACGTCAAGGTGACAATAATTGGGGTTCCTTCTGGTAATTACCGTAATTTGAGGAGTTCATGTATTCACTAAGTGCTAATGCTTTGTTCCGGTTCTCTATTGAAAGGAGCCCTTAATATCCCATAGTTTCCATTAGGACCCCGCTGCCATGGGAGGGTAGGACAAAGGATGTCATGCAAGTTATTTTCCATAAGCACGTATGACTATATACGGAATACATGCCTACATTATATTGATGAATTGGAGCTAGTTCCGTGTCACCCTAGGTTATAACTGTTGCATGATGAATGCCATCCGATATAATTATCCATCATTGATCCATTTCCTACGAGCTTTTTGCATATGGATCTTTTCTTGGTTACTTTGTTGTTGCCACTGTTACTATTGCTACAAAACTGCTACTATTACTTTTGTCACCGTTATTACTTCCATACTACTTTGCTACTGAAAACTTTGCTGCAGATATTAAGTCTTTCAGGTGTGGTTGAATTGATAACTCATCTGCTAATACGTGAGAATATTCTTTGGCTCCCCTTGTGTCGAATCAATAAATTTGGGTTGAATACTCTACCCTCGAAAACTGTTGCGACCTCCTATACTTGTGGGTTATCACATGCCCACTAAAGAAACTGCTCAAGAAGTCATTCCAGATAATGAAGAAAATCATGCTGGTGAAACTGAGGAAAATGGCGCCAAAGAAAATGCTCAGCCCAATCAAAGTCGTCAACCTGCTCATCCTCGTGTGGCAAATGAAGTGCAGATTGACAAAATCCTCAGCAACATCAATGCACTAGGTCCTCTCACACACTCAAAAGCTTCACATTTTTCTAACTTCTGTGGGCACTTTGCTTTTGTCCCTATCACAGAGCCCACCAAAGTTGATGAGGCATTCCTGGAGCCTGATTGAATTCAAGCAATGCAAGAGGAACTTCATCAATTCGACCTCAACAATGTGTGGGAACTTGTCAAGCGACCAGATCCTCGCAAACACAATGTCGTATGTACCAACACTACTAGGTAAAAGCCTAGCAGCAGCGCGGGTTTTGGCCCTCTCAGTAGCGCGGGTACCGGCGCTACTAATAACGCCTTTAACTATACGTATAGCGATGGCGCTGTTGACCCACGCCATCGCTATCGATGAATAGCTGTAGCGCTCTTTGAAAAGGGCGCTCTTGATATTATCTGGCGCTTTTCAGCAGAAGCGCCATTGGTAAGTCGGCGCCATCGCTAAATTTCCCCTCGCTACTACTAGTTTTATTAGTTTTTTCCTGCATATTTGTTTTTTATTTTTTTTGTATTTGAATAGGCTTTATACAATAATCTTTAGCATATCATCCACACAAATGTAATCATAGCATATACATACAATTAGTCTCGTCAAATCATGTCATCATCATAATCATCATCCAACACAAAGTGGTCTCTCGTCATCAATCTCGAAAATAGCAATACAAGTCTCGATTACTTGCAAATACATCATCATCCATCTAAACAATGATATACGCGAGAATAGTTATCACTTTGAGTACCTGAGTTCGTATCCCTCTCTCGCATTAGCGTGAACCTAAACTAAGTACTGCGTGTCGATCGGAAACCGAAAACCGGTACACTTGGGCCTGACACTCCGGCCACTTGTCGTATATATACTCCTGGCGTAGCACTTCTTCGCCACCTATGATCTATGCACGTGCATCGTCACATGAGTCGATGATATGCAACATATATAGTTGAGCAACAGAAAGAGACAGACTTGGCAAAAATAGAAACAACATATCATAAGCATAAATAACAAAGTTCATCGTACCCAAAATGACCTAACTAGAGTGATTTTCGCTAGTCGAGGAGGAGGACGGTTTAATTACATCACAAATAAAGTTTCACTGTGCATAACTCAAAGTTTTGTCATAAAAGAAAGTATGGACTAAACGGACACATTGTCATATATCGACAATCACTCCATCATGTCATGCCATCCATCCATGTCAGGGAGATAGTCATCGAGCTTAGTGAAAGGCTTCATGTCGAGACGCTGAGAGGCTATCCATGTTCGGACGTCTTCCCGCGACATTTGTCCTTCTGCATGGAACATCCCTATTTTTCCGACGACCTCATTCATGATGATTTGGGCAAGTTCGTGCTGGATGTTATAGAACTCAGCTCGAAGTCGATGATCCTCGATATCTCCTATGTCCTTTGCCCATTGCAGAATATGGGCATTGCCAGATCTAGGTGCCTGTGAAGGTTCTGGTGATCCCGTCTGTACTCCAGCATGTGGTGTAGGACATAAATCCATCATTAAGAGAATCGTTCGGTTGCTGGATGCAGCAGAAGTCGGTCTTATGGCTGAAGGCGGCCCTGCCGCCCTTCTCTTCTTGTCCCTAACCTCTCCACCCCTTGCTTGGTAGTAAAACATAGCACTGTCGAGAACATCTTTGATGTGGGTGTAATCCTTTTTGTGAATCTTCTTCAACGAGTCCAAGTAAAGAGCGTGGGAGAATCGGGGGTAGAGGATGATGAGGACGGCGCGCCCGCCGCTGCGCAAAATAAGTACACCTAAAATTAATTAGCCTCCACCGTGCAAATGAATTATTGAAATCGAAGGAAGGATTGCAGCGCGGATGACTTACACGGGATGATAAGGCACGAGAATCACCTCCTTGTCCTTATTGGCGAGCATGAAACTGACGATGTAATCCTCGCATATTCACGATGCGTGCACAGACTCCCAAGAAGCCCTCGTGCATGTAGTACGGTCGGTGACACGATAAAACGATCTGCTCAACCCCAATGATGTAGTTCATGTGCAAGGCATAAAGGCGGACGAACGTAAAATCCAGCTTCTTCACGTGAAACATGTCGAATATGTAATCGAATCGGAGGAAGAACTTATCCACGCGGAAGCCGTCGACGTACGACATTTGCTGCGGAACCTTAACTACGTAGAGTGGGTATCCTGGATCTTTCGATGCGATGAGGCCTTTCTCTACCCGCAGCACATCGTCATGAAGTCTCCTTAGATTGCCGAATCTGGCCCGTAGCGCTGTTTCAGGTAGGATTGGTCGACCAGGGATATGCCATTTATCCGCATCGGGGATATCTACAGGGTTCTGAAGCCGAGGCTGCTGAGGCGGCTGGATCATAGAATCAGCTTTTTTGCCTTTCCTCGCTCTCTTCCTAGGCTTCTTTACCACCGGATGGTCGTCAATATCGTTGAGACGGCAATTGAGCATCGACTCATGATGCTCAAACCCTGAGGAGGCGCCAGTATAGACATACTGTTCAGCGCCATCGTCATCCTCATCCTCATCCATGGCGACGTCATCAGCGACTAATGGAGCCACCTACTTACACCGTCCGCTATCACCCAACCCGACACCCGACGCTAATTGGGTAGGTGGGGTGTTGATGCTCATACCTTGCTGAGGCTGCGTGCTCGTGGGTGTGCTCCCGGCCGCCTGCACGGCGAAGCAGACTCTTTGGCCACAACAGACCCACCCATTGCAACAATCACCAAGCCGCCTGGGTCTCGTCGTCATCCCCACTAGTATTAGAGGAGGCAAATTTCGTGGCCCGGTTTGACACCGCCATGGAAACCTTGAAGACGTTCAGGGGATCGACCGGCTGTGGAACAATGGTTCCTTCGGCTCCATTATCGTCCCCTTCCCACGCCCACCTTACATCGCTCGCCGATGGTGTACCATATGGTGCACGGGTTTCGTCGCCAGCAAAGAAAAGTCTGCGACGTGAGACATCCAAAAGGCAACGAAAACGGAGATTATACATTTATATTGAAGGGGCGGTGTGGCAGATACCGTTAGGGCGCCGAGCTCAGCTAAAGAGGAGGCACCATCGAGCACGTCCGGTCGCAAGGGAGTGCGGAAGCAGAGTGCGGGAGCCGGTGCAGAGCGGTCGGGAGCAGGTGCTCCCAAGAAGTCAGCAAGGGGAAAGTCCTCTGCATTTTTTTCTGGATTTTGCCTTGTCCAAGTGTAAACGCCCGTCACCAAGGAAGTAGATATATCTGCAATCGCCTATTTTGCGGCAACTAGCGCTGTTGCGACTGTCTGAGATGATTTCTACTCAACCGCAATCTCAACCTTCTTGTCGATGCTTTCTTCAGTTAACCTCCGTCTTTCCTTTTTCTCCTCCGTGGTCTCACGGTAGTACTTCTTCCACGTGGCTCCATCTCCGACACCGTGCACGCGTCCATACGACGGTCGAGTATCCACCGGTTGTTGTTTCAATATGCTCAACGCCCGGTTGAATGGAGTGTCCCACTTGGGCCTCGCCAATGCCTCAGATGGTGAGTCGCTTTCGGCTGCAATCCGGTGCTGCTCTCTCTGCAAAAGGCACAAGGATCGTTTACAAATATGACTAACGTGTGCAGTCGAATTGATCAGAAACTAAAATTACCAGCAGTCTCATGAACTCCGTAATGACCGGTGTTGTCTCGTAAACCTTCTTCACTGGGTCCCAACGGTGCCGGGCCCTCAGGACGTCACGCTCCTGCGGGATGGTGAAATCCGCCATGGGGTCCGGGATGCCCAGACTCGCGGCTTCCGAGTCCTCCTTGGCCCATTTGGACCTCTTTCCGCCGTAACCACAGCTTTCGAGGTGGTGGGTCCCAATGTTCCTCTTTTGAAGCCCCTTCATGTACTTAGACTTTTCTTTGGCAGCTTCGGCCTCGCAATCCTCCTTGAATATTTGAAACTGCTCTTCCGTGATTGTCGGACTATCCTTTACAATCTCGGAGTAAGGTTCCCCGTCGTTGATCTTTGCTTTCACTCGATTTTTCCACGCGGCCAACGCGTTGCTAAACTTGGTCATGGCGTGCTTGTTTATCTTCTTCATTGCCGGGTCCTTGTCTGGATCTTCATAATCCTTCTTATTCCGGCCCGGGAACAAGAATATCTGGTGAAACTTCTTTAGGAGGGAGCTCCTCATACTTTATATCTTCTTTAGATTCTCATCGTTGATGGTGGCGGTTGTCCGTATGATGCAGCCTATTTGATTGTCGTAGCACGCGCGCGCTTCCTTGGGCGCATTTGGCTCAAAATTGCCGTCTTCCACCTCCGTGACCACCAGTCTAGTAGTCATGAGTTTGTTAGGAACCCGTTGCCTCTTTGCTTTCGGTTCTACACTGGCTCCGCTCCCCGAGGCAGCACCGGTCTCAGCGCCGGTCTCGATGCCGGTCTGAATCTCAGCGCCGGTCTCAGTCTTAGCACCGGTCTGCGTGTCAGTCTCAGCACCGGTCTGTGTGTCGGTCTCAGTCCCCGATGACACCGGTGGGCCCAGCAACAACATCTGTTGATCGTCGGTAAGGCTAAAAATTAAATGCGCCGCTCGGTGACATCGTCATAATCACCGAACCACTGTGCTTCATCGTTGCTAGCCATGTTTCCTATGATTAAATCTAGTCAATTAATTCTAGACCTAATAAAATGAATAATGACATAAAAGGACTATTGTTTTGCAGGAATGTTGACTCCTTCACAGTGCGGCAAATCCGGGCACTCGATATGTCCTAGTTTGTAGCACAAGTCATGCCGAAATTCACGGAAATTTCGGCATGACCTTTGCTAAAAGTGGACAAATCGAGAACACTGAAATTTGCCAAACAGAAATGAATCAACATCCGGCAAAACATAAACTACTCAAACATCATTCACTCGAAACAACAAAGCCACTTGGGCACAATCGAACAACTTCAATGAAAAGATATAACATGACCACTTCAATGAAAAATAAAATTTGCCTAAATTCTTTTCCTTGAAAAATAGTGGTCTTTTCAAAAATCAAAAACCTTTCCCAATCTACTTAACCTAGTTTGTTAATCCAACGAACCTAATTAACCTACCTATTTAACCTAGTTAGTTAATCTAGTTTACCTAGATAATTAACCCTAATTAAACTAGTTAACGCAGCTAGTTCTCTGTCAAAGCCTAAAATAAATTTTTGCACTAATTAACCTGGATAATTAACCTAATTAAACTAGTTAACCTGACTACTTCTCTGTCAAAGCCCTAACTAAGTTTTTGCACTAACCTGATAATTAACCTAATTAAACTAGTTAACCTAACTACATCTCTTTCAAAGCCCTAACTAAATTTTTGCCCTAACCTAGATAATTAACCTAATTAAACTGGCTAACCTATGCATGAGAGAGAGAGGAGGGGTGGGGGCTTACAGATGATGGCTCCGGTGGTGGCTACGGAGGCAATGGTGGCGAGGAGGAGGCGTCTCCGGTGATGGCGAGGAGGCAGGCGTCTCCGTGTGGCGAGGAAGGTGGCGTCGACGGCGGCTCGGTCGCGTTACGAGGCGTCGCGGCTCCTTGGTGTTGAGGCGGCTCGGTGTCGTTGATGGCGCAAGACGGCTCTGAGTGGCGTCGGCGTCGTGGCGAAGTGGGCGACGGTGAATCGGGGAGGCGGCGCACGGGTGGGTTGAGGGATTTGGGGAGAAGTGGTGGACGGGGAAACGGTTTTTAGGTTAAGTCAAACTTAGCGGTAGCGCGTTTCGCAAAACGCGCTATAGCTAAGATAGCTATAGCGTTTTTTGCAAAACGCGCTACTGCTATAGCTATGCAAATTTCTTCCTTCTTTAATTTACTTTTCTGTTTCTATAGCGGGGGTCTAGGACACGCGCTGCAGCTACGTTAGCTATAGCGCCTCTTACAAACACACGCTGCTGCTATGCCTTCCTCCGATTTTTCGCTTTTTCGTTTATTTTGCTTTACATTTCATTTTTTCCTTTCTCCTTTTTCTATTTCTTTCATTTTCATTTCCGTTAGTAGTAGCGCTCTTCCCTGGAAACGTGCTGCTAATTATGCCCTAGCGGTAGCGCGTTTTTTCGAAGCCCGCTACTGCTATGCGTAGCCTATCATTCTGCCAATGGGAATATTAGTAGTAGCGCTTTCGCAACTACAAGCGCTACTGCTAAGTTTGTATCTGTAGCGCGGTTTTTCTTAAGTCGCTACTGCTATATAGCACTAGCGCGCTTTTTTGACCCTCGCTGTTGCTAAATTTCTGTGTATAAGGTTTTCCCCAGTGCAAGTGGATCTACCGCAACAAGCAAGACGAAAATGGCCAAGTGGTGAGGAATAAGGCTTGTTTTGTAGCTTAGGGCTACACACAGGTTAAAGTAATTGACTTTGATGAAATTTTTGCACCTGTTGCTAGACTTGAAGCTATTCGCATATTGCTTGCTTATGCTAACCATCATAATATCATCTTATATCAAATGGATGTGAAAAGTGCATTTCTCAATGGTAAGATCAAGGAAGAAGTATATGTTGTTCAACCCCAAGGTTTTGAAGATCCTAAGCATCCTGACAAAGTCATCAGACTCAACAAGGCCCTCTATGGCCTCAAGCAGGCCCCTCGGGCATGGTATGATACACTGAAGGAATTCCTCATGTAGAAAGGCTTCAAACTCGGTTCACTTGACCCAACTATTTTCACTAAAACTTATGATGATGAATTATTAGTGTGCCAAATTTATGTGGATGATATTATCTTTGGCTGTACTGACACACGTTATAGTGACGAATTTGCCAATATGATGAGTGAAGATTATCAAATGTCTATGATAGGAGAACTGGAATTCTTTTTAGGTGTTCAAAATCATCAACAACGCAATGGCATCTTCGTATCTCAAGAGAAACACCTCAATGATGTATTGAGGAAATTCGGCATGCAAGATTGCAAAGGCGTCAAAATCCCTATGCCCACAAATGGCCATCTATGCACCAATGAAAATGGTAAAGACTTCGATCAAAAGGTATACTGCTCCATGATTGGCTCTTTATTGTACCTATGTGCATATAGGCCAGATATTATGCTTAGTGTTTGCATGTGTGCCCGATTTCAAGCTACATTGAAGGAATCACACCACAAGGCTGTTAAATATATTCTTGATATCTAGTTCACACTCCAACACTTGGATTATGGTATCCCAACGGATCAGCTTTTGATTTCATTGGATATTCTAACTCTGATAATGCCGACGATCGGGTGGATGGAAAGTCAACATCAGGCACATGCCATTTCCTCGGAGAATCCTTCGTATGTTGGTCCTCGAAGAAGCAGAACAGTGTATCACTCTCTATTGCTGAAGCTGAGTACATTGCTGCTGACTCCTGTTGTGCTCAATTGTTGTGGATGAAGCAAACCCTCAAGGATTATGGCATCAATGTGAAGAACGTGCCTCTCTACTGCGACAACGAGAGTGCCATCAAGATTGCTCACAACCCAATTCAGCACTTGAAGACAAAGTACATCCAAATTCCTCATCATTTTCTTCGTGATCATGTGTTGAAAGGCGACATATCCATCGACCACATGAATACTGAAGAACAACTGACAGATATCTTCACAAAGCCCTTGGATCAAAAGAGATTTTTCAAGTTGCGGTGTGAGCTAAATATCTTATAATCTTCAAATGTTCTTTCAAAGGACACACATCCTAACTCTTATGCAAAATTGATGACTTAGATGTGCAACACACGAAGTAACTTTTTCTTCAATCAATGAAGACTAACCCTCTAAGTGTGAAGAAATTAATGAAGAATTTGATTCTCAATGCCCTATGACAATTGTACGCATTGTCTGAAATCGTCTTTCTTATACGGTGGGTCACGCCACCAATGAACGTTGAAAACCTTCAAATTTGAGTTTTTTCGTCATTTTGCAAATTCTTCAAATTTTTTAATTCCTCAAATTTTCAATTTCCGCAATATTTCTTTGACTGGTTTTCTTCATTGACTATATATATTTGAGTTTTTAATGTCCTCAATAGCATTCACTCATTGCTATTTCTTCAAGTTGATTTTCCCTCTAACTGAATGTGATCGGACCCGTTTCCCCTCTATGCTAAACTCAACCCAGTCTGTTCACAAGTTCTTCATGTGCATTCTGTTTGAAACCCATTCAAAGTCTTCACTGTGTACTTGACAACTAAAGAATTACAAACGGAACTTTAAAATATCTCATATCTCATTTTTGGCTGTTGCCGCCCAAACCGTTCCACTTCTGACATCGGATTACTTTGCTCACCCACGATCTTCCATGATCTCCACCTCTCAGTACGTGGGTGATACATGTCGATAGGATAGCAAGGGTCAGGGGCATGTTCTTCCAAAATCTTCGGGCGAGCATGTTTCCACTACGGCTATAAATACCCCTCACCCTCCTCCGACCTCAGTTACTCCGCGCGACCTCATCTTCCCTGGCTCGGTCTCTCAAACCTAGCACTGCTGCTTACTTCCATCATCGCCAGAGAGGAAGAGCTTCACTGTCTCGACCTCCTCGTAGACGTACTCGCGCCGGCCGCGGAAATCTTCACTCCACAGCCACCGTAGCTATCTCCCACCACCAAGTTAGGGCGTGGGAGATATGGATTGACAGACTTCTCTGTTCCAACTCTCAGTTTGCCGTGTTCTTCATTGAGCGTAATTAAAATCTATTTTTACTGCCCTATTTTGATTCTCATGATTTTCACAAAATCCTCAAAAGGTGTTTATTCTTCAACAATCTACTCCACAGAACACCTCAATGCTTCTGTCACTTGAATTGTTTCTCTAAGAGTTGATTTTCTTCAAGATTCCTCAATTGTGTGGATTTCGTAATCTGTACAACTTTGGAACCTGAGTCAAGAACACTTAGTGAAATTCCTCAAGTCATCTATGGTCAAATTTCTCAACTTGATACTTTTTGAAAAAATTCTGAGAATGCATATAACCTCTCCAAATTCTTTGCGCCTATACTCTGTTCATAGGTACAAAATATCTGCTGATGAATCTCTAGGTTCTCATCAACTTAACTCATTTGCAACATTCCTTGAAGAAAAGTTGCATACTTCCTCATAAACATCGAAAGTTCAAAGTCCTCAAGTGAAGAAAATGGCAGAAGGGAAAAGACCTCAGAAAGGAGGAAACAGGCCAGGGACAAACACTGCATTTGAGATCCTTGAGGATATTTATGATGATTACTGCACACCTGATGAAGATACTCATGGGAAGGAGACAAAAATCAGCGCAAAGTGCGCATACAGAGGATTGAGAGGAGATGGGCAAAAGAATGGAGAGAATACTGCTATGTCACTCCCAAATACATGAAGAAATTTGCTGTAAATCCTCCATGCCCAAGACCACCTCTAGCTGCTGGCCAACGAGTTGACCCCACAAGCATCAAGAGTGGTGAGGATTTTCCAAATGAATGGGCAAAGTCCCAAGAAAAGCTCTGAAAAACTACAGCTGAAGAAGTGAGGAAATTCAATGTGGATTCTCAAGCTGCTGCTGCTCAGGCCTCTATTAGTAAGCCAAAGAAGGCTATGCTAAAGAAATCAGCTATGAAACCAAGTTCCTCAATAGCAATGCCCTCACGGCCAAGTTCCTTAGCTGCAAAGCCCTTAGCTCAAATTCCTCAGGCAACTTCCTCAAGAGCAGCACTACTGCCTCTGTTTCTAGAAAATCCTCAGCTGCTGCCACAAAATCCTCAACACATGTGCATCCTGCAACGTGTCAACGGACTGCTGGTTTTTCAGTTGTATCAAGAGCATCTGCTAGTTCCTCAGCCCAACCACAATCGTCAAGTGGTCCTACAATTCTGAAGAAGTCTACTGCTAGACGTGGAATGAGGCCAATTCCTCACAAGAAGCAACTTGCATTCCAAGTCCCTTTTGATGATGATGAAGAACTTGCTGAAATCATCAGGGACGGACAAGAAAGGGCTGCTAGAGCCAAAGGTAGACTGTGCCTCTTATGCTGGATCCAAAGAAGATCCTGGACTTCATTGACCTATGGCACAAGGACCCCAACACTCCACTCCCTGACCTAGATCTGACTCCTGGTCAAAGTCACGTGCTGAATGCGTTCATAGGCAAAGAGAAATGGAAGTTTGACAAGGCTAGGCGAGTCAAGAAGGACCAATACTAGAAAGAACGCTTTTTGAAGAACAACGTTTTGAATATGTCTCTTGAAGAACTTGTCAATATGAAAAAGGGGATCAAAGGCCGTAGTGATGAATTTACCGACACCATGCGGATTGGTTTGGAGCCAAAGTCAGATTTGTCAACATTGCCAACAAGACCATCAGGGACCACAACTCGAATGTTGCAGCTTCATCGCAACAACAAATTACTCAGGCTGAAGCATATGCTCAGCCATCTGATGAAAATGGAAGTGTAGATGATGAAACTCAGGCTATTGAAGAAGCTACCAGGGCTGCTGAAGAAATTCTAGCAGCTGAAGAGAATGCCCGGGCAACCACCACTGTTGCGCCTGAAGAAACTGAAAATGTCAGGGCGACTGCAAAAATTTCAAAGGTGAAGACAACAACATTTCCTTCTGCATTAGAAGTGAAGAAAACAAAGGATGCGTAGAAGGAAGCCACAAATAAAAGGAAAGTATCAGCCTTTGCAGATTTCTCAGCTCCCAAGAAAGTGAGGACTTTGACGAGCTCCTTCATTGAACCAATCGATGTTGTTCCCATCTGGTTTGTGCCATCAAAGAATATTATTCCGTTTGGCGAAGAATATGTCATCCCTGCTGATGAGAAAGATGAAGAAAATCCTTCTGCTGCTTCTTCAAAGCATTTGGATGAAGAAATTGTTGTGGAAGATGTTATTTTCACACCACTGATATCATCGCTTGTACCTTAGTTCACTGCATAAGAGGTGGGCGTTGAAGAAATTGATGAAGATGTGGACATTGGCTCTACAACTCCTGTGTTGAATGATGATTATTGGGAAAATATTCACCCCAATTCACCAATCGCCACACCTCTTCACCAAATTCCTCAGTCTCCTACACAAACTAAAGAAGTATTTATTGGATCTGAAGATCAAGCAACCCCACTCCAATCCATTCCTGAAGAAATTTCCAGTTGAAACAGTTGAAGAAATGCAGACTCAGACTGCCGCTTCAATTCCTCAATCTTCTGCACCAAAAGTTGTGTCTGGAGAGATTGTGAGGCCTAAAACTACAAATCTTCAGCCCAAGCCTCAAAACCCTCCATCTGGCTCAAAGAAGACCAAATTCAAGAGTGTCGATTTCTTTGATGAGCATCATTTCTTCACTGATATGAATCCTTATGACTCAGGGAGAGTTAGGCGCAAGAGGTTTTGGACTACTAGCCAGACGAACTTTTATGCTACTATTCTATTTGATGAAGACAATGTCTTCCAACACACGCAGATTCCTCATGTGGATATGGAGTCCATTCCATGCTTTCGACCAGTGCTGAATGTTCTTCATGAAGCTGGACTCCTCAGTTTCTGTGTTGATATCTGCGATTGGAATGAAGAGCTAATTCTTCAGTTTTATGCAATTGTGCACCTCTATGGAAATGTCACTGATGTCAATTCATGGGTTCTTGATTGGATGACTGAAAATACTCAGGATAAAGCTCCGGCCTATGAATTACTTCATGCCATCCCAGTCAGCCCCCCCTACAGAAGGTGCACGTCATATATGAGGAATCTGAACTTCAAAATAATCTCATGCAAGTGCTGATGAAGCCTTTGTGTCAAGGCCAAGCTCCAAGAACCACCTTCCTTATGAAGGATTTGCTATACGTGCCAAGGACCATCTACCGCACCTTGACCAAAACCCTTAGTCCGATTAAATGCCACAACTCTGAAGAAGAAGAGGTTGTTGGCATCATGAAGAATCTGTTGTTCAACATCATACATGGTATTCCCATCAACTATCATGATTTCTTCATGAGGACTTTGACCAATGATGCTCTATCACCGTTTGAATTGAAGCCCTATGCTCCTAGGACAATGAAATTCATCAGAACCAGGTGTTCAATTCCTTACAAGGCTGACTTTCAGAATTACCTCAGCTTTCTGCCTCCCATTGGAGTCCTCAAGCAGACTATTCCCTCGGTTGATGAAAAAGGCAAATCTGCTATTATTGATGAAGGCACTCGTCCATTGGATGGTAAATTCCGTAAGGCTGCATCTTACCCAACCAATGATGACCCTGCTTCCCAGGACTCTGCTGCTAAAGCCACAAATAAAAAACCTCAAGCGACTGCCCCACGAGTGATGACTAATCGTGAGCTTCTTCTAAGTCTTCACCAGAAAATCGATCGCAATCACAAGTGGGTCAAGCATCAATTTGGCTCAATTCTTCAGAACATGACAATCACGCAGAATACTATGAAGAAGAATCACTATTATGTGCATGAAATCTTCGACCACACTTGGGCCATACTTTCACATCTTTACAGTGATGAAGACCTCAAGAATATTGGCTTTAAGGAGAACTTTGACTGGTCTCACCCTCCTTCGAAGAAATTCAAGAAGGTCAAAGTTCCTCAGCTGGTTACCAGTTCATATTCTTCATCGCGTGAGGCGGATGAGGCTGAGGATCTCGACGACACTGCGCCAGGCCCTACATCAACAAACGACCCCGACACCAACGTTGGCGCTCCTCCACCAACCTCAAGCTGATATTCGTCAGGGCCATTAGTCCTCAGTTTCGTCACCTTTGGTCATTTGATGACAAAGGGGGAGAAGTCTGATTTAGTCTTCAAGCGGGTCTCTATGTATGAGTTGTTTTTGTTTAACTTACAACTCTCGCTCTTCTGAAGTGTTTGTTAGTTGAGTTGTAAACTTAAGTCCGATGGTGGTCTTTCTGCATGCTTATTTCCTCAAGTACCTTAATGCACACATGCTGAATTATGTCAGACACCATTTTCCATCATGCATTTCAAATTCTTCATACTGTATGTTAAATGCGTATATGGATTACAAGATATAGGGGGAGATCTCCATAATTTTATCCTAACATGTGCATTTGCAGTCCTAACCAAATTCCTCAAATATGCACATCTTCAGTGGGAGTTCTTCTACATCTTGTAATCAAATTCCACAAATTCAGTATTCTCACTTCATATGTTTATCCCCATTGAAAACTTAACCTATTTGTCATCAATCACCAAAAAGGGGGAGATGTAAGTGCATCTAGCCCCTGAGTGATTTTAGTGTATTGAAGACTTATAGGTTAAGGGACTAATAAGTTTGTGAGTGTACACAGGTCATAAAAGTCTTTGAGGAGTATGATAAATCCGATGAATGTCGACCCCTAAAAATGAATGTCTTCAGATGAAGATTTTTGGTTTTCTTGTTGACTTTGAAAATGAATAAATTGGTGTGACTTTGAAGATATTGATATTATGCGAGGACTATGAAGTGTGAAGATTTTGTTTTCATAGTTTCATTTTCCTTTATTGAGTCACAGGAAACACCGTACTATTAAAGGGGGTCGAGGTAAAACTAAGGAAAAGTTTCCAAACGATGCTCATCTCTAAGCCTATACCAATACCCAATCCTTTGAGTGAAGTCTTTGGAAATCTCATACAATTCAGTCAATTTCTTCAATGACAGAGACAAAGATCTTTTGTTCTCTGAGAAATTTGTTATGACTGAGGAGTTAGGAATTCGCTAGTGCGGATTGCCTACAAGTGAGGAACATGATAGCCCTGAGGAATTTCATAGTTCGAACTTCCGAGCGTTGTTGTGCTTTGTGCCAGCTGTCCCAAATATCCTATCCACATAACTTCATATCATTAAGGTCATTTATGTCTTATCATGTCGGGCTGCTCCCCGGCTATAAATAGCCGCCCCCTTCAACCACTGGCTGGTTGGCTGCTCCGAGAAAAACTGACATTTATGTCTTATCCTATGAGGACTTAGAGAGAAAATCATCAGTGAGTAAAAACCCAAAACCCAACACCTAAAACCCAGTGATTGAGCATCACTGAAGAAATTGTTCCTGTGTGGAACCGACACTTGTTGCCTTTGAAGATTGTGCATCTTCCAAACGGTTAGGCGTCATGGTCTAGAGCATCCAAGAGGAATTGTGGATCGCCGAGTGACTGAGTCTATGAGGGTTTGGAAATCACTTTGAAGACTTACCATGAGTGATTGGGTGAGGTCTATGTGACCTTAGCTCAAGGAGAATACGGTAAGGACTGTGTGTCCTGGGACTGTGTGTCCTTTCGTTTAAATACCAAGCTGCTCCAACCAGACCTACAACTGTCACAACAGTTGGAACTGGTCTACCACATCACTGTCTTCACCAAGCTACTGGTTCTATTTCCTCAACCCTTTCATTTCCTCACGTACTTACTGTTGTACTGCATCGTTACTATTTGAAGACTTTGACTGAAGACATTCTCAATTTCCTCAATCCTATTTCTTCAGTCACCTTGTCTTCCGCCTGCTTATCCTGTTTACACGCTACTTGTGCTCGGTGTATGTTCCATTTCATCACGATGACTATGCTACGACTTTGTTATGCATGCACCTGAGTACTTTATCCGCTGCTTGTATTTAGTCACTTAGCGAATTCCCCAAGTAGTATTTCATCAGTGACAAATTTGTAAAAATCGCCTATTCACCCCCCTCTAGTCGATATAACGCACTTTCAATTTCCATCTTTAGTAAAATGAAGGTAAGGGCGCTGTTGAGATAAGCGAGGCTAAGATTATAGAGCTGGTGGACGGTGGCAAAAATCTCATGTTTGATGATCTTCCAATTGAGCCTGTAAAACTGCCGGGCCAGGGACGCACTACTGCAGGATGCTCCTAACGTGACACTACGATCAGAGACCTTTTGACGAAACTGTGTGTGATGCATTAATCGCAAATGGCGGTGTAAAGAACCCATCAAAAAAGGTGCAAAACATCTGCGATGACCGATGCATCAAATAAAACTACTAGGGAAAAGCCTAGCAGCAGCGCGGGTTTTCGCCCTCTCAGTAGCGCGGGTACCGGCGCTACTAATAAGGCGCTACAGCTAACGCATAGCAGTAGCGCCTGTCGACCCATGCTACTACTACTGATGAATAGTTGTAGCGCTCTTTGGAAAGGGCGCTACTGATATTATCTGCAGCGCTTTTCAGCAGGAAGCGCTAGAGGTAAGTCGGCGCTACTGCTAAATTCCCCCCTCGCTACTACTAGGTTTATTAGTTTTTTTCCCTGTATATTTATTTTTTATTTTTTTTATATTTGAATAGGCTTTATACAATAATCTTTTGCATATCATCCACATACAAATGTAATCATAGCATATACATACAATTAGTCTCATCAAATCATGTCATCATCATAATCATCATCCAACACAAAGTGGTCTCTCGTCATCAATCTCGAAAATAGCGATACAAGTCTCGATTACTTGCAAATACATCGTCATCCATCTAAACAATGATATATGCGAGAATAGCTATCACTTTGAGTACATGAGTTCAGTATCCTCTCTCGCATTAGCGTGAACCTAAACTAAATCTTTGCGTGTCGCTCGGAAACCGAAAACCGGTACACTGGGCACGACACTTCGCCACTTGTCGAGATATACTCTGGCGTAGCAATTCTTCGCCATCTATGATCTATGCACCTGCATCGTCACATGAGTCGATGATATGCAACATATATAGTTGAGCAAAGAAAGAGACAGACTTGGCAAAAATAGAAACAACATATCATAAGCATAAATAACAAAGTTCATCGTACCCAAAATGACCTAACTAGAGTGATTTTAAGCTAGTCGAGGAGGAGGACGGTTTAATTACATCACAAATAAAGTTTCACGTGCATAACTCAGAGTTTTGTCATAAAAGAAAGTATGGACTAAGCAGACACATTGTCATATATCGACAATCACTCCATCATGTCGTGCCATCCATCCATGTCGGGAGATAGTCATCGAGCTTAGTGAAAGGCTTCATGTCGAGGGCGAGAGGCTATCCATGTTCGGACGTCTTCCGCGACATTTGTCCTTACGCATGGAACATCCTTGTTTTTCCGACGACCTCATTCATGATAATTTGGGCAAGTTCGCGCTGGATGTCATAGAACTCAGCTCAAGTCGATGATCCTCGATATCTCCTATGTCCTTTGCCCATTGCGAATATGGGCATCGCGAGATCTAGGTGCCATGTGAAGGTTACGGTGATCCCGTCGTACTCCAGCATGTGGTGTAGGACATAGAATCCATCATTAAGAGAATCGTTAGGTTCTTTGGATGCAGCGAAGTCGGTCTTATGGCTGAAAGGCGGCCCCGCCGCCCTTCTCTTCTTGTCCCTAACCTCTCCACCCCTTGCTTGGTAGTAAAACATAGCATTGTTGAGAACATCTTTGATGTGGGTGTAATCCTTTTGTGAATGTTCTTGACGAGTCCAAGTAAAGGCGTGGGAGAATCGGGGTAGAGGATGATGAGGACGGCGCGCCGCTGCATAAAATAAGTACACCTCAAATTAATTAGCCTCCACTGTGCAAATGAATTATTGAAATCGAATGAAGGATAGCAGCGCGGATGACTTACACGGGATGATAAGGCACGAGAATCGCCTCCTTGTGCTTATTGGCCAGCATGAAACTGACGATGTAATCCCTCGCGTATTCATGATGCTGTGCACAGACTCCCAAGAAGCCCTCGTGCATGTAGTACGGGTCAGCGACACAGATAAAACGTATCTGCTCAACCCCAATGTTGTAGTTCATGTGCAAGGCATAAAGGCGGACAAACGTAAAATCTAGCTTCTTCACGTGAAACATGTCGAATATGTAATCGAATCGGAGGAAGAACTTATCCGCGGGGAAGCCGTCGACATACGACATTTGCCGCGGAACGTTAACCACGTAGAGTGGGTATCCTGGATCTTTCGAGGCAATGAGGCCTTTCTCTACCCGCAGCACATCGTCATGAAGTCTCCTTAGATCGCCGAATCTGGCCCGTAACGCTGTTTCAGGTAGGATTGGTCGACCGGGGATATGCCATTTATCCGCATCGGGGATATCTACACGGTCCTGAAGCCGAGGCTGCTAAGGCGGCTGGATCATAGAATCAGCTTTTTTGGCTTTCCTCGCTCTCTTCCTAGGCTTCTTTACCACCGAATGTTCGTCAATAATACGTTGAGATGGTAATTCAGGCACCGGCTCATGATGCTCAAACCCTGAGGAGGCGCCAGTATAGACATATTGTTCAGCACCATCCTCATCCTCATCCTCATCCATGGCGATGTCATCAGCGACTAATGGAGCCACCTGCTTACCCCGTCTGCTATCACCCAACCCGACACCCGACGCTAATTGGGTAGGTGGGGCGTTGATGTTCATACCTTGCTGAGGCTGCGTGCTCGTGGGTGTGCTCCCGGCCGCCTCCAGACGAAGCAGACTCTTTGGCCACAACAGGACCCACCCATTGCAACAATCACCAAGCCGCCGCAAGGTCTCGTCGTCATCCCCCACTAGTATTAGAGGAGGCAAATTCTCGTGGCCCAGTTTGACACTGGCCACTGAAACCTTGAAGACGTTCGGGGGGATCGATCGGCTGTGGAACAATGGTTCCTTTGGCTCCATTATCGTCCCCGAGCCGGCCAAAGAGGAGGCCGGTGTGGCAGATACCGTGAGGGCGTCGAGCTCAGCCAAAGAGGAGGCACCACCGAGCACGTCCGGTGCGGGAGCCGGTCCGGGAGCAGGTGCGGGAGCCGGTGCGTGAGTAGGTGCTCCCAAGAAGTCAGCAAGGGGAAAGTCCTCTACATTTTTTTTCTGGATTTTGCCTTGTCCAAGTGTAAACGCCCATCACCAAGGAAGTAGATATATCTGCAATCGCCTGTTTTGCGGCAGCTACCGCTGTTGTGACTGTCTGAGATGATTTCTTCTCAACCGCAATCTCAACCTTCTTGTCGATGCTTTCTTCAGTTATCCTCCGTCTTTCCTTTTTCTCCTCCATGGTCTCACGGTAGCACTTCTTCCACGTGGCGCCGTCTCCGACACCGTGCATGCGTCCATACGATGGTCGAGTATCCACCGGTTGTTGTTTCAATATGTTCAACGCCCGGTTGAATGGAGTGTCCCACTTAGGCCTCGCCAATGCCTCGACGGCGAGTCGCTTTCGGCCACAATCCGGTGCTGCTCTCTCTGCAAAAGGCACAAGGATCGTTTACAAATATGACTAATGTGTGCAGTCGAATTGATCAGAAACTAAAATTACCAGCAGTCTCATGAACTCCAAAATGACCGGTGTTGTCTCATAAACCTTCTTCACTGGGTCCCAGCGGTACCGGGCCCTCAGGACGTCACGCTCCTGCGGGACGGTGAAGTCCGCCAAGGGGTCTGGGATGCCCAGACTCGCGGCTTCCACGTCCTCCTTGGCCCATTTGGACCTCTTTCCGCCGTAACCACGGCTTCCGAGGTGGTGGGTCCCAATGTTCCTCTTTTAAAGCCCCTTCATGTACTTAGACTTTTCTTTGGCAGCTTCGGCCTCGCAAGCCTCCTTGAATATTTGAAACTGCTCTTCCGTGATTGTCGGAGTTTCCTTTACAATCTCGGAGTAGGGTTCCCCGTCGTTGATCTTTGCTTTCACTCAATTTTTCCAGGCGGCCAACGCGTTGCTAAACTTGGTCATGGCGTGTTTGTTTATCTTCTTCATTGCCGGGTCCTTGTCTGGATCTTCATATTCCTTCTCATTACGGCCTAGGAACAAGAATATCTGGTGAAACTTCTTTAGGAGGGAGCTCCTCATATTTTCTATCTTCTTTAGATTCTCATCGTTGATGGTGGCGGTTGTCCGTATGATGCAGCCTATTTGATTGCCGTAGCCTTGCGCACTTCCTCGGCGCCTTTGGCTCAAAATTGCCGTTGTCCACCTCCGTGACCACCAGTCTAGTAGTCTGAGTTTGTTAGGAACCCGTTGCCTCTTTGCTTCGGTTCTACACGGCTCCGCTCCCGAGGCAGCACCATTCTTAGCGCCGATCTCGATGCGATCGAATGTCAAGACCGGTCTCGATCTCAACACCGATCTGCGTGTCGGTCTCAAAGACCGGTCTGCGTGTCGATCTCGATCCCGATGCCACCGGTGGGCCCAGCAACAACATCTGTTGATCATCGGTAAGGCTAAAAAATTCGTCTACGGCCCGGTAGACATCGTCGCAATCACCAGAACCCTGTCCTTCATCGTTGCTAGCCATGTTTCCTATGATTAAGTCTAGTCAATTAATTCTAGACCTAATAAAATGAATAATGACATAAAAAAGGACTATTGTTTTGCAGGAATGTTGAATCCTTCCTGGTGCGGAAAATCCCGGGCACTTGATATGTCCTAGTTTGTAGCACAAGTCATGCCGAAATTCACCGGAAATTTCGGCATGACCTTTGCTAAAAAGTGGACAAATCGAGAAACTGAAATTTGCCGGAACAGAAATGAATTAACATTCCGGCAAAACATAGGCCACTCAGCATCATTCCCTGGAAACAACAAAGCCACTTGGGCACAATCGAACAACTTCAATGAAAAGATATAATGTGACCACTTCAATGAAAAATAAAATTTGCCTAAATTCTTTTCCTTGAAAAATAGTGGTCTTGTCCTAAATCAAAAACCTTTGCGAATCTACTTAACCTAGCTTGTTAATCCAACGAACCTAATTAACCTACCTATTTAACCTAGTAAGTTAATCTAGTTTACCTAGATAATTAACCCTAATTAAACTAGTTAACGCTGCTAGTTCTCTGTCATAGCCTAAAATAAATTTTTGCACTAATTAACCTGGATAATTAACCTAATTAAACTAGTTAACCTGACTAGTTCTCTGTCAAAGCCCTAACTAAGTTTTTGCACTAACCTAGATAATTAACCTAATTAAACTTGTTGACCTAACTACTTCTCTGTCAATGCCCTAACTAAATTTTTGCCCTAACCTAGATAATTAACCTAATTAAACTGGCTAACCTATGCATGAGAGAGAGAGGAGGGTGGGGCTTCTGAGATGATGGCTCGGTGGTGGCGGCGGAGGCGGTGGTGGCGAGGAGGTAAGGCGTCTCCGGTGGAGGAGAGGCAGGGCGTCTCGGTGGCGAGGAAGGTGGCGTCACGGCGGCTCGGTGCCGTTGACGAGGCGCATGGCAACCGTGGCGTTGGGGGCTGCTCCGGTATCGTCGACGGCGCACGGCTCTGGTGGCGTCGACGTCGGCGGAGAAGTGGGGCGACGGTGAATCGGGGAGATGGCGGCGCGCAGGGTGGGTTGAGGGATTTGGGGGAGAAGTGGTGGCCGGGGGGAAACGATTTTTTGGTTAAGTCAAACTTAGCGGTAGCGCGTTTCGCAAAACGCGCTATAGCTAAGATAGCTATAGCGGTTTCTACAAAACGCGCTGCTGCTATAGCTATGTAAATTTCTTCCTTTTTTAATTTCCTTTTCTGTTTCTATAGCGGGGGTCTAGGACACGCGCTGCAGCTACGTTAGCTATAGCGCCTCTTACAAACAAACGCTGCTGCTATGCCTTCCTCCGATTTTTTGTTTTTTCGTTTATTTTGCTTTACATTTTATTTTTTTCCTTTCGCCTTTTTCTATTTCTTTCATTTTCATTTACTTTTCTATTTGTTTTTTATCTTATTTTATTTCCGTTAGTAGTAGCGCTCTTCTCAGGAAACGCGCTGCTAATTATGCTCTAGCGGTAGCGCGTTTCCTCGAAGCCCACTACTGCTATGCGTAGCCTAACATTCTGCCAATGGGAATATTAGTAGTAGCGCTTTCTCGACCACAAGCGCTACTGCTAAGTTTGTGTCTGTAGCGTGGTTTTTCTTAAATCGCTACTGCTATATAGCACTAGCGCGCTTTTTTGACCCGCGTTGTTGCTAAATTTCTGTGTATAAGGTTTTCCCTAGTAGTGTAAGGTTCAGATTTTAGTTCCATGTGTGATGTAGGGCATACGGTTCAGTGCAATTAACCATTTGCAATGAGGAACAACAAAAGAAACGGGCAGCCAGATGAAGGTGTGTGCGATAAACAGTATACGGTTCACTAGGATGAACTGTTTGTGATTAGGCAACACAAAAGAAACTGTAAGCCAAATCAAGGTGTGTGCGATATACGGCATGCGGTTCACGCAGATGAACTATTTGTGTTGACACAAGAGAACATAAACGGTTCAATATAACAAGATGTGTGTGATACGCGGCAAATAGGTGTGTAATTAGAAATGTGTGCGAAGACCAATAATAACACATATGATTGCTTCTAATAAGAGGTGTGTGTTGTGCGATGGGATTGCATACAGAACAACAACATATATATTACCTGCATGATTAATCAAATTAAACATCCAATTACATAGGTGGCTACTACAACCATGGCATTTGCACACACCAAAGTAAACTACGACATGCATAATTTCATAGGTGGCTACTACACACATGACACTTCCACACACCAATAAAGTAAACTATATATTACATGCATGATTAACTAGCATAAACGATCATCTAATCATCATCTACTTCTTGTGACGCTTGCTCTGCTTGTGGCTTGATCCGGGGTTGTCGATTTAGGTAACGAGGCACTTCCTCATGTCAACGATCCTCCTGTGCATCTTGTAGCATGTGTACACGCTCTTGGCCGCGAACCTGAGGTGAGGTTCATCCAGTCGCCGCATCCAGGCCCTACGCCAGGATACGGGATTTGTTCTCTGGCATCCTGCTTCATCTTTTCGTAGTAGGGGTGGATGATGGACAAGGCGAGTTCGACCAGGGAGTCCTTCTTCGTGCTGCCCCAGACCCTGTAGTGGTCATGGATTTCGACAAGGTTCTTGCAGGCTGAGCCCGTAACACTGAGCGCTTTTACATCATCGGTGGTTTCCACCGTGGCGAACTTGTAGTCGGTGCTGTTGACAAACCTATTGAAACAGTCGCAAGGCTCTCTGGCCATGCAGTAGTAGATGAGGACATGATGGCGCACGCCCAACTGGGTGATGGCAACCTTCTGATCTATGCCAAGACTTCCAGTGGTGTACTGAAGGTCGATGCCGACCACCTTGTACTTGTCTCCAGCAAGCAACTTCTCAACGTTGTTGATGTAACACGGTCGGGTCGATGGTGTACACCACCGGGAGATCCGTCTCCCTCCCATGGGTCTGCACTTTATGCTCGCCAAACTCCATTCGAGCGCCGCTAGACATCCTCTCTCTATGTGTCGTTGTGGGTGTGCATGTTGTGTTGTGGAGCACGATCGAAAGGTTGAAGAGACTAAGGTTATAATGGTCGCGGGAATTAAAGGGGAGGCCGGACGGCACGTCCTGATGGCGTTTCTAGTTTGCAGCGCGTAACTCCATCGTGCCGCACGTAACTGCATCGCGTGGCAACGCGCGCGGCGCAACCACATGCATATTGGGCCCCCGACGTGATCGTGCGCAGGCCCAACCGCTGGCAGAGCGCACGCGGAGGGACACGAGCAGAGCGCTCCGCGGTTGCCTCAGCCGCGAGTAACCATATATATATATATATATATATATATATATATATATATATATGCATATAGCAGTTGAAAATGCAAGGAAAAGTTGTCCACAACCTGAGCACGCTGACAGACGCGAACAGAGCACGCCGCAGCGCCTAACGGTTGAACTGTTTGTGTAAATTAAGCACGACTGCTTAATCTGTGAATGAAATCTGTGCTTAACTACTGAATTTTAGTTGCAAAAATTAGATAGTGCTAGTGATTTTTAGCTGCATATTTTGACAAATAGCCATTAGAACCACTCTGTGTCGTCGTGGGTGCGCTTATTGTGTCGTGCGCTGGCCCCAAACACTGGCAGCACAACTTATAAATAGACGGATGGAGTACTAGTTACAGTGATGCATATAATTAAGCAAAGGGATCACACATGTCTGTATTGACTGGAACAAGAATGCAATAGCACAATAAGAATTAAGGAGGCAAGACGAAAGATGCATCAATCAACGTACGACCTCTTCCTCCTCAACTCAGTGCGCCGGGCCACCGACCGACGGCTAAGGAGCGGCGGCTTTTGTGGCGAGCTCAAGGTGCTTCTCAGCAAAGGCATCCAAGGCTTCCAGCCGGTTGAAGAAGGCCAACGCTGTAGCGTCCTCACTGGCCTTGTAGATACCTATATATGTACATGATTTGCTCGTACACGTGGATGTGTAGGTCGATGAATTCTTGCAGGGCAAGGCGCCTCGCGGCAAGCGCGACCTCCAAGTGGACATTCTCTGTGGCGTCGGCGGGCAGTCGCAGGGCCACCAGTGCTTCAAAGAAGTTCCAACCATGGAGGCTGATTAGGGTGGCAAGCAATGAGGAGCCCGGGCGCGCGGGCTAGAGGAGTACGGCGATGTCGTCCACAAGCTTCTTGATGATGGTGAACTTGTTGGTGGTGGCAATGATCATCTGGTCCAACTGAGAGTAATAGCTGGCATCGACGGCAGCCATCCACCAGCTAGTCGCCAACACCGTCTGCAAACGATCCTTTGTGCCATGTCGCAGGCCGGCGTCATGGACCGTCTGGCACAGCCGCTAGCCGCTCTCGCGCATCGCCGCCATGGGTCTGGAGTGAGCACTTTTGCGCTTAGTCTAGGTGCTTAGGCAAATGCTTAGGTGAGTACGATGTGGTAGATGCATGGGAATGGAGGGGCGCCTTTATATGAGTGCAAACTGCGTTGCATTCACATCATGCTGCCTCTTTTCCCGATCCTCCTCCCATTACTTCCCTCGTGCATTCATGATGCAAATTGAAGGAGGATGCATGATTGGCCATTCAACATTTCGGGAACCGCTACCCTCTCCCTCGTCTGCATTAAAGCCGTATCAGGAACTGCGCCTCCCACTATCAAATCAAATAGTACTACACCGCCCGCTGCATGCCTGGCTGAACACGCCTCCTCGCCTACATCTATGCTTAATTACTTTTACTTTATTTTGGTTGCAAAAATTAGATACTGCTAGTGATTTTTAGCTTCATATTTTGACAAATCACAGTGTTATAAGGTTGACAAATGGCAATGTTACTAGATCAACAAATGTCAATCTTTCCAGTTTGACAAATGGCAACATACCCAATATGACAGATGCAAATCTTACCAAATTGTTTGTAAGTGGTTGCACACGGGTCATCCAAAACAACCGTTTGCGTTGAAAAGATGCACAAATCCTACTCTCACTTTGCATACGGGTGTTCTTTCTAAAAGGTTTGCGATCAAGAGCCATTAAAACCTATAGCCATTAAAACCAAGACAAGTGGCATCACGTGAATGGTGAAAATTTGAATTATGCACATAAATGCAATGAAAAACTCAACTAATGCATAAAAATGTTCAAACGAACCCCGAAAAATCCCAAAAATTGACACAGCACTCCTGTTGTTCTATGCTGACACGAGAATTTTTTTGAAAGTAATAAGAGGCAATGGATATCGTTTCATCCCCAAAGGTGGGACGTTCCCTACCGAAACGATCATGCTTGTTGTGAGCAGCTCTGGTTTGTGAGAAGCATATACCCAAACCTACCCCAAATGGGACCAAAAATTTACCATGGCATGTTGATGCCACTCCAAGTTTCATGAATTTTAGACGAGTTTTGGATTTACTAGAATTAAAAAACCAGGTATCTCAATGTTAGCGGTCGAGTGACGGTGGCAGGGTGTTTGGCATTCATTCCCATTTCTTGCATGGGACCAAAGCATGCAACCAAGGACACATATTTGAATTTTCAACCAATTTATATGCATTAGAGCATGTGCATTTAGTTCAAATTTGAATTATGCACATAAATGCATTGAAAAACTCAATTAATGCATAAATGTCCGAATGAACCCCAAAAAATCCCAAAAATTGGCACAACACTCTTATTGTTCTATGTTGACACGAGAAAAAATTTCAAAGCAATAAGAGGCAATGGATATCGTTTTGTCACCAAAGGTTCGACGTTGCCTACCGAAACCATCAAGCTTGTTGTGAGAAGCTCTGGTTTGTGAGAAGCGTATCCCGAAACCTGCTCCAAATGGGGAACATTTTTTACCATGGCATGTTGATGCCGCTCCATGATAGCATGCCAAGGTTCATGAATTTCAAACGAGTTTTGCATTTACTAGAATTTAAAAACCAGGTATCTCAATGTTTGCGTCCGAGTGACGGTGGTAGGGTGTTTGACATTCATTTCCATTTCTTGCATGGGACCTAAGCATGCAACCAAGGACACAGATTTGAATTTTCAACCAATTTATATGCATTACAGCATGTGCATGTAGTTCAAATTTGAACTATGCACATAAATGCATTGAAAAACTCAAGTAATGCATAAAAATGTCCAAACGAACCCCGAATGATCCCAAAAATTGACACAACACTCCTGTTGTTCTATGTTAACACGAGAAAAAATTTCAAAGCAATAAGAGGCAATGGATATTGTTTTATCCCCAAAGGTGGGACGTTTCCTACCGAAAGCATCGGGCTTGTTGTGAGAAGCTATGGTTTGTGAGAAGCATATCCCCAAACCTGCCCCAAATGGGACAAAAAATTTACCATGACATGTTGATGCCGCTCCATGATGGCTTGCCAAGTTTCATGAATTTCAGATGAGTTTTGTATTTACTAGAATTTAAAAACCAGGTATCTCAATGTTTGCGGTCGAGTGACGGTGGCAGGATGTTTGACATTCATTCACATTTCTTGCATGGGACCTAATTAAGCATGCAACCAAGGACACATATTTGAATTTTCAACCAATTTATATGCATTAGAACATGTGCCTGTAGTTCATATTTGAATTATGCACATGAATGCAGAGAACACTCAGTTAATGTATAAAAATATCCAAGCGGAACCCCCAAAAATCCCAAAAATTGACACAACACCCCTGTTGTTCTATGTTGACACTAGGAAAAAAATGAAATCGAGAAGAGGCAATGCATATTGTTTCGTCCAGAAAGGTGAAACGTTCCCTACCTAAAACATCGGGCTTGTTGTGAGGAGTTCTGGTTTGTGAGAAGCATATCCCCAAACCTGCCCCAAATGTGACAAAAAAAATTACCACAACATGTTGATGCCGCTCCATGACAGCATGCCAAGTTTCATGAATTTCAGACGAGCTTTGGATTTACTAGAATTTAAAAACCAGATATATATCTTAATGTTTGCGGCCGAGTAACAGTGGCAGGGTGTTTGACATTCATTCTCATTTCTTGCATGCGACCTAATGAAGCATGCAACCAAGGACACATTTTGAATTTTCAACTAATTTATATGCATTAGAGCATGTGCATGTAGTTCAAATTTGAATTATGCAAATGATGCATAGAAAACTCAGTTATTGTATAAAAATGTCCAAGCGAACCCCGATAAATCCCAAAAATTAACACAATACTCCTGCTGTTGTATGTTGACACTAGAAAAAAAATTGAAATCGAGAAGATCCAATGGATATCGTTTCGTCCAGAAAGGTGAAACGTTCCCTACCGAAGACATCACACTTGTTGTGAGAATGTCTGGTTTATGAGAAGCTTACACCCAAACCTGCCCCAAATGGGACAAAAATTTTACCACGGCATGTTGATGCCACTCCATGATAGCATGCCAAGTTTCATAAATTTTGGACGACTTTTGGATTTACTTGAATTACAAAAGCAAGCACCTCAACGTTTGCCGGAGAGCCACGGTGCCGTGGTGTTTGGAATTCATCCCCATTTCTTGAATGGGACGTAAGCTTCAACCCATGGACATATATATCATTTTACAACCCATTTTGGTGCACTGTAGCATGTGCTTGTGGTTTAATTTTGAATTGTGCACCTGAAATGCCTAGAAAACCAAGTTACCATATAAAAATGTCCAAATGAACCCTGAATAATTCCAAATTTTTTGACGACACACCAATAGTTGCATGTTCACTACAAATAGAACTTCTAGCAATTTAAACACCATCCTGTGCAGCTGTGACCCCATTATGTAATTCTAATCAAGATAAAAACCAAGTAGAACGTGCACAGTTTATTATCACCAACCGTGTGAGATGCAGTACAAAATATCCTGAAGCACCGTCGGTTTATAGTACGCCTATGGCTTACTCAAGAAGGTTCGTCGGCTACAGTTCACAGCCCGCTCTGAATAAGGGACCGTGTCTGATGACACTTTGCACGCCAGCTTTTTCGCTGAAGCGATTCCAAATTTTTGGCTTCCGCAGAAATATCTACCTCCCCGCCCCTTCACCCTTACAAAAATCCACATTTCCCCCGTTTCCGCCTTCCTTTCCAAGTTGCAACCTTCAATCCTTGCTTGCAGTGCCGCCTCCTCGCCAGCGACCCTCCTTCACGCTGCTCGGCCTCGCCTATCCAGGCAGGTAATCCACACCCGAACCCCATCCTCCTCCTCCTTCCACATCCCACATGCCCTGACTGCCGGCGCAAGTGCGACACCTTCCACCCAAACCACCAACCCCTCCACAAAATAAGCCCCGTCCACTGCCATTGTGCACGTAGTATAGCCAGGATCTCAAGGAGCATTTGGCAACGAGAAGAAAATCGCGGCCGCATGCACGGATGAGGTCACGATGGCTACCATTCGTGCCAACCCCCAGATCTTGGAGGAGCACCTCCTCGTCGAGGCCACTGTCGACGCCTCGCGCACCGACGTCGTGGTGCATTTGGCTGCTTTAAATGATAGTTCGTGGCGTTTTCTCGAGGCCACCGTCCGTGCCTTCGACGAAGACTACGAGTTGTTTTCTCGGCGTGCATGTGCTTACCTCATCCCGAGAGCCAGCAGGTTGGTGCCCGGAGCGGCTCAGGCAACTCACCACTACAACGAGGGCACCCACGATGCGGAGGCCTCGCCCTCTTCCATGTCCAAGGAGCCAATCGTCATCGATATCTCCGACAATGAGTAGCTTGTCTTATTAGCTCACTATAAGGACCCATGTTCAGTTTGCTAGCTACTGCCTTTCCTTAACAAATTCTAGTGAATTGTGCTATCTACTTTTACCATGCAATCTTCTGCTCTAGTGTATATGTTCTATATGTCGTGCAATGTGGTGTTCAGTTAACTGTTTGGTTCAATTCTGCAAATGTGATGTTTAATTGTGTAGGGTGCGCCCCCAACAGGCCCTCCCGGAGAGATTTTGCAGCGCGGCGCGAAAAAAGGCCGATCGCGCCCGAAGCCGTTTTTAGCGGCTCGGGCCAAAACTGGTGCTTGGCGGACCAGTCGAACCAGCGCCTAAGGCGCTTGGGGAGCGGGCGAAGCGAAAAAAGCGCGTGGGCCCAAGACCGAGGCGACCGAGGCCTTTTCTCGCTGTTTTGTTGACGCTTTTCTCACTTCTCTCCCGCTCGCTCGCCTTACTCCCGCCATTCTCCCCCTTTCTCCCGCCAACCCCCGCTCGCCTTCCGCCGCCATGGCGCCGAAGAAGTACTCCATGCCGCGCGCGGCAGCGACCGCAACTGGCGCCGTGACCCAACCGAAGCAGAGGAAGCCGAGGGCGCCACCATCGAAGCCACCGGGCCTATCGAACGCCGAGTGGAGGGTGGAAGTTCAGCGGCGAGAAGCAGTCACCGCCGACAGGCGGAACAGGGCGATAGCCAAGAAGGCCCGCGACAACGCGGCGCGCGCGGCGGCGTCTTCCTCATCGGTCGATGCGGGGATGAATCCGCCCGTCGTCAGCCACGCCCAGTACGCGCCCTGGGGACAGCAAGGCGCCGGATCTCCATGGGGTTCATCGTCGCCCGGCTACGCCAACGGCGACGCACACGGCGGGTTCAACCCAAACGTGACCTTCCCCCATGGTCACCCCGCTACGCGCACGCCCTCGCCCGCCTTTGCCGGCGTCCAGTACCCTCCATACAACTACTCGCCGCCCGCCGTCTATGCGACCACACCGACGCCCCCATCTCTACCGTGGTCCGCTGCCCTTCTTGCACCTCGGCGACACTGACGACACGGGAGCCGACATGGACGACATCATCGCGACAGGATCGGCCACGGCCGCCTCGTCTCCCGGGTTCGCAACCCAGGACGAGGTAGTGGACCTCAGCGGCGACATGGAGGCCGAGCTCGGCTACGTCTACGGCGACGACGCGCAGGAACCCGAGGAGGAGGAGGAGGACAAGGAGGAGGAAGAGGAGGAGCCGGCTCCTGTTCCGACGAAGGGGCGCCAGAAAAAGAAGCGGGCGGCTAGGTCGGGCGAACCGCGCATCAAGTGGACGTCCAAGGAGAAGGAATGCCTCGCCGAAGCATGGAAAGTCGTCTTCCTCGACCCGACAACCGGCGCGAACCAGAGCTTGGAGATGTACTAGGACCGCATCAAGGCCGAGTTCGACGAGAGGAAGCTCGTCGATCCCTACTTCAAAGGCGTCTACATGCAGCGCGGGTCCAAGGCGATGGCGAACCATTGGGAGCGTATCCAGTTAGCGTGCAACAAATGGCATGGAATCGTCGAGGAGGTCGCGGCTCGCGCGGAGAGCGGCGCCAGCATTGAGGATCAGGTACGCACGCCGTTCGCCCGCACATCTTTGTCCCCTACGCCCGCCGTTCGCCAACTGTTCGTTCGTCCGCGCAGCTGCTGCGCATGTTCGCCATGTTCCGGGGTGACAACCAAGACGCCGACTTCAAGCACCTCCACGTCTACAAGCGCATTGACAAGTGCGATAAGTGGGCGGAAGTCTGGCGTGCCCTCGACAAGGCCAAGGAGACGTACAAGCCGGACGCGTCGACTCCGGGCGCGTCCGAAGGGCGGCCGAACGGCCACAAATTGGCCAAGAAGGGGAAAACCGCCGACGCGGCAACTGCGCGAGTGCAGGAGTCCATCGAGCATTGCCTCACCGACGCCCAGGCCCGGGCCATCCTACGCGAAGAGAAGACCAAGGCACGGTGGTCGGCGCTAATGAAGAACAACGCCATCAAGCTCGACCTGCTCCAGACGAACGTCGCCGCGAAGAAGAGGAACACCGACATGGCTTTCCTGATGGGCGGGGCGGGCATGCTCCAGAGAAACGACGAGAAGCTCAAGGCGTGGTACCTGGTGCAGCGCGGCCTCATCCTGAACGAGCTGCCGACGGCAACGCCGACGACGCCGATGACGCCCACGGCCACACGGACGCCAAGCCCGAGCGAAGACTCTACATCGCCGCCCAGCAGTGCCGAAGCCGCGCCGACGCAGCCCAACACCGAAGTAGCTCCGACACCGCCGAGCTCGCGCACGCCGACTCCGCCAACACCTGGGACCAACCCCGCCGAGTGAACCAACCCACCGAGGCGGCGGCGCTCTATTTTTTTGTAACGCCTGACTACGCCCGATCGCCGGATTTGCGGCATCTTTTGAGAGAGGGAACGACCAAGTTTGAATTTACCGCGTCTGGGGCGGTGGCGTGGAGTGCGTGGATCGAGCTAGCTCGCCCCGGGCGAACTAGCGCCGCACGCCTCAGATGCCCAATTTAGTCATACTGGGGCCGAGCGGTGGAGATGCCCTGAGATGCAGTACAAAATATCCTGAAGCACCATCGGTTTATAGTACGCCTATGGCTTACTCAAGAAGGTTCGTCGGCTACAGTTCACAGCCCGCTCTGAATAAGGGACCGTGTCTGATGGCACTTTGCATGCCAGCTTTTTCGCTGAAGCGATTCCAAATTTTCGGCTTCCGCAGAAATATTTACCTTCCCGCCCCTTCACCCTTACAAAAATCCACATCTCCCCCGTTTCCGCCTTCCTTTCCAAGTTGCAACCTTCAATCCTTGCTTGCTGTGCCGCCTCCACGCCAGCGACCCTCCTTCACGCTGCTCGGCCTCGCCTATCCAGGCAGGTAATCCACACCCGAACCCCATCCTCCTCCTCCTTCCACATCCCACATGCCCCGACTGCCGGCGCGAGTGCGACACCTTCCACCCAGACCACCGACCCCTCCACAAAATAAGCCCCGTCCACTGCCATTGTGCACGCAGTATAGCCAGGATCTCAAGGAGCATTGGGCAACAAGAAGAAAATTGCGGCCGCATGCGCGGATGAGGTCACGATGGCTACCATTCGTGCCGACCCCCAGATCTTGGAGGAGCACCTCACCGTCGAGGCCACTGTCGATGCCTCGCGCGCCGACGCCGCGGTGCATTTGGCTTCTTTAAACGAGTTCGTGGCGTTTTCTCGAGGCCACCGTCGGTGCCTTCGACGAAGACTACGAGTTGTTTTCTCAGCGTGCATGTGCTTACCTCATCCCGAGAGCCAGCAGGTTGGTGCCCGGAGTAGCACAGGCAACTCACCACTACAACGAGGGCACCCACGATGCGGAGGCCTCTCCCTCTTCCATGTCCAAGGAGCCAATCGTCATCGATATCTCCGACAATGAGTAGCTTATCTTATTAGCTCACTATAAGGACCCATGTTCAGTTTGCTAGCTACTGCCTTTCCTTAACAAATTCTAGTGAATTGTGCTATCTACTTTTACCATGCAATCTTCTGCTCTAGTGTATATGTTCTATATGTCGTGCAATGTGGTGTTCAGTTAACTGTTTGGTTCAATTCTGCAAATGTGATGTTTAATTGTTTACGGTGCAATTTTCCAAGTTGTTAAGCATGCTTGGTTTGGTTAACTATCTGATCTTCTATTAGGAGTATGTTATATTGTGCAACGTGCTGCTCAGTTAACGTTTGGTTCATTTGTTGTGATCTTTATTTAACTGTTTGGTTCAATTCTGCAATGCGATGTTCAATTGTTGTGTGTGCATTCAGTTATTGTATACCATGTGAGAAATAAATCGAATTTGGTTGTACTAAATACATGAGAAACAAATACAATTGCTATGTTTCCAAGTTGTTAAGCATGCTTGGTTTCGTTAGCTGTCTGACCTTCTATTAGGAGTATGTTATATTGTGCAATGTGGTGCTCGGTTAACGGTTGGTTCATTTGTTGTGGTGTTTAGTTAACTACTTGGTTCAATTCTGCAATGCGATGTTCAATTGTTGTGGCTGCATTCTGTTATTGTATACTATTATACCTTGTCTTTTTTATTCCTTTGCTCCATTCTTTATTGTATACTATTATGCTATTGTTGTGGCTGCATTCTGTTATTGTATACTATTATTCTTTTTTACATCCTTGTTTTCAGGCCTTTCCAAAACAGTTCACTGATGATTACCTCTGAAACCACCTGTATGGTCAGGAGGCGAGAAAGGTATTCATACAACACCCACGATTCAATTTGAAGTGTTCCTGAAGAGGACGAAGGATGGACGGTTAATCATCCACAGTCACTGGCCTAAAGTTGCAAAGACCTTCAACATCAATGAAGGCTCAATATTCGCCTTCCGCTTCAGCAGTTTTCCCGATGAGATGCATCTGTCTATGTACCGTCTATGATGCTAATTTCAAAAGGTTCTAGATGTTGTATGTGAAACTTGGTGCTGGTGCAGTTGTGTAATGGGGTAGCTGAGTGCTGAAGCTATATCATGTTGTACTCTGATGTATTTCAATTATGAAATCCTGCTTCCTTAATATGAGAATGAAATATATTATGTGTTTAATATGAATGTCAATTAGATTAATAAATGGATTATTAATAATAGGGCAATTAGCCTGTTAATTAGTTTTTGCTATTGCAAACGGTTATTGAGAAAATACCATGGGTGATGTCCTATGGCAACGCACACAGTTTCTAGGAATAAACCATGTTGGATCGATGAGCAATCACACACGACATCTTCTTCAAAACTGTTTGCGTTAGGCCACCTTGCGCAAACGTTTACCGCATAAAAGCTGTGTGTGATGGATAGCCTTTGCCACACAGTTTCTTCTATGCACCGTGTGTGATGCATTCAATAACGTAAACGATAAAATTATTAATATAGTGTGCGATGGGAAGGCCATCACAAAGGGGAAACTTGTGTGTGATGTACCTACGAACGGAAACGTTTTCCTTGCAGCGACTTTGGATGTATATACGAACGGAAATGTTTAGTGGGGACTGACTGTGTCGGATGTACTTACGATCGGAAATGATTTCGTCTGTATAATTATATTTTTGAGCACTCTTCAGACGATAACTCGCATTTGCTCGCTGCGATCGCATTACGACCTCATTTTGCCGAGCGTGTGTGCCAGGAGGGCATATCCCCGACGGTTTCTGAGTCGTGTGGGAAAGACCCCATATCGCCCACACTCACTAGGTGACGGTTCCGAATACCGTCGCGGAAAGGGGTTAAAAACCGTTTGTATAGCACCGACACGTACCAGTGACGGTGCAACCCGTGATTGTCAAGTAGTCTACCAACACCTTCTCCCTATCCTCGTGGGTCAAGGTGAGAACACTGTCGTAGACAATAGTGACCACGTGGTTTTTGTGGTGGCAATGACACGCATGGTTTGTGGAAGTAGCGTGTGTTTGCGTCTTGCATGGCCAACATTTGTTCCTCGTGGGAGGGCTGGCGGACGATGGTATGCTTGAGGGATGCCAAACCCAACAAATTAAGCTTTTACTCTTTGCATGGGTCATTCTCCATGAGGGAGAACTATCTAGACTCTTGCACCGCGTCGAGCAGGACGATCATTTTCTTGGCCGTGAGTAGTTGTAGGTTGATGCTACCAATATGTCGATCGCTCCACAACTGCAAGTCACTTTCCATATGCTTTAGCAATGACACCCAAACACTGGATTGGGTCGAGGTGCAGTAGCACATTCCAGTCATCACAACCACCTAGTGAAAGCCATCAAAATTTGACTAGATATCCTCGAAGTGGAACCTGTGAGACCTAGTCATCAAAAGCATGTTGTACAGGATAACAGGGCAGTGATTTGACACCATGGAGGATCTAACACGGAACAAGAAACTAGGATGTTATTATTGCTAGTCCATCAAGCAGATCAAGTGGTCCAGCCACACCAAGGTCGGCGAGCATCTCTCATTGCTCCAAGTATAGCGCCGTTCGATGAGGTTGATCTTGCAAAGCTCAAGGCCATCGAGGAAACGCTAGAATCTGCCCATTCATCTTATGTCTAGGTTAGTGTTATTCTTGTCCCCCTCGTGGTAGATCAAGTTGAAGTCGTCGGTCACAACCCAAGGACCAGGGTGCGAGGACTGCAACTCGTGCAACTCTTGGAGTAAAGGGTGGCGATTTGCATCAGCGAAAGGACCATACATGGTGGAGAGCCACTAAGGGCAAGTTCTTCTACAACTTATATATAGTAGCTTAACTGCCAAATTAAGCCAAAATTTTTGAACTCGTTTTTGCGGTGTTGGGCTTAACTTATTTTCAGGTGCACCTCCTTGACAATGGAAATAAGATGGGGGCAGGGTGGCTTGCTGCAGCAGCTCACTTAAAAATGAAAAGGTATTTCCAACTGCCATTGTTATGTGCACATGTTACAACAAAAATGCCACTGCACCAACTTCCCATTATTCTCTCGAACAACCAAAAGAAAACCGTCTGGACTCATTCATCCCCTCCCACAAGAGAACAAACATGAGCTCGTCGTCCTGCGCTGCTAGGGTTCTTGCCAGACATTGCCACTTGAACCGCCATCACATCTCAGTCCGGTGGAAATTTCGTTGATTACGTTTCGACACGGTTGAGGATGAATCTTATGCTCACAAGGAGAGTGCCTCTCAAAACATCGCAGCCCTCGATGAACGTACTATGGGTACCATAGGTGAAGTCGGTAGAATGTGACGGCTTGTTCTTTGTATCAAACTTGCCTTTGCCCTGAGTTTCGTTCTTGTTGTTTTTGGACTTGTTGGGCTGGTAGTTCTTCTTGTGTACCATGTGGGCAATAGGAGCTCCCTCAGCAACTCGAGCACGTGTGTTCTTTGCTCTCGCCTTCTTTTCAACATCAAGAGTACCAATGAGATCCGAAACGGAAAACTCATGTCTCTTGTGTTTCAGGCAAGTAGAGAAATTGTTCCACGAAGGTGGAAGCTTGGCAATGATGCCTCCGTCAACAAATTTGTCCTGAAACACACACTTGAGTACTCAAGTTCTTTGCGAGCGACTGTATACCATGAGCCTGTTGGACAACAGAGCGCTCATCAGTTATCTTGTAGTCATAGAATTGCTCCATGACATACAACTCGCTGCGAGCGTCCGAGGCCCCAAAGTTAGCCTCGAGCGCAGCCCACATGTCCTTGCCGTTGTCAAAGGACATATACGAATCCACAATGGAATCATCCAGAACACTCAGAAGGGCACCTTTAAAGAGGGTATCGATCTTCTCAAAAGCTTTCTGCTGTGCAGAATTAAGATCGCCCTCGGGTTTGCCCTTGGTGGCGTCATAACAGTACACGGTCTGGAACCAGTAAACTGCTCTCGTGCGCCACCTCTTATATTAAACCCCCTTAAAGGTAGGTGGCTTGAGATGCGTAGCAAAACCACTCGGAGTAAATTGCCTATAATCAGGTTTTTGGATTGTTGAATATATGAGCAAGTTACTACGAGTTTTAATCCGAATAAATAGAAGATAAATTATGACAACACTAGCAGAGATTAAACTAATCATGCAAACTAGCATAGTAGATGAATAGACCACATCTAGGGCACATACTAGAAACATGAATTCTACCACGATCTCGAACAAGAAGGATAGAATCACATACGATGCAGCGGGAGCAGCACTTCCGGCGTTGATGTTGTCGCACATGTCGTTGAGGATGAGGTTGCCGAGGTCGGGGAACAAGTCGTCGTTTGCCAAGTCGTCGCTGCCAGCAGTCGCACGAGTACGCTCCCCAAAAACCTGATCGCCCCTCTCCCGTACAGGATCACAAGAGGCGGGGTTCTGGAGGCCTACTGTCCCTTCTCGCGGTGCACACCGAAAGGAGGGATGGAGAAGACTTGTGTGGCGGCACAATGATCTGGAACGGTGGTGCGAATGTTGGAAATATGCCCTAGAGGCAATAATAAAAGTATTATTATATTTCAATGTTCATGATAATTGTCTTTTTGTTCATGCTATAACTGTGTTATCCGGAAATCGTAATACACGTGTGAACACTTAGACCCCAATATGTCCCTAGTGAGCCTCTAGTTGACTAGCCCGTTGTGATCAATAGATGGTCATGGTTTCCTGACTATGGACATTGGATGTCGTTGATAACGGGATCACATCATTAGGAGAATGATGTGATGGACAAGACCCAATCATAAGCATAGCATAAAAGATCGTATAGTTCGTTTGCTAGAAGCTTTGCCAATGTCAAGTATCTATTCCTTCGACCATGAGATCGTGTAACTCCCGGTTACCGTAGGAGTGCCTTGGGTGTATCAAACGTCACAACGAATCGGGTGACTATAAAGGTGCATTACAGGTATCTCCGAAAGTATCTGTTGGGTTGACATGGATCGAGACTGGGATTTGTCACTCCGTATGACGGAGAGGTATCTCTGGGCCCACTCGGTAATGCATCATCACAATGAGCTCAATGTGACCAAGGTGTTGGTCACGGGATCATGCATTACGGTACGAGTAAAGTGACTTGCCGGTAACGAGACTGAACGAGGTATTGGGATACCGACGATCGAGTCTCGCAAGTAACGCATACCGATTGACAAAGGGAATTGCATACGTGGTTTGATAGAATCCTCGACATCGTGGTTCAACCGATGAAATCATCGAGGAGCATGTGGGAGCCAACATGGGTATCCAGATCCCGCTGTTGGTTATTGCCCAAGAGTCGTCTCGGTCATGTTCGCATGTCTCCCGAACCCGTAGGGTCTACACATAAGGTTCGGTGGCGCTAGGGTTAGTAGGAAGACTAGTATGTGAATACGAATGTTGTTCGAGTCCGGATGAGATCCCGGACGTCACGAGGAGTTCGGAAGGGTCCGGAGGTAAAGAATAATATATAGGAAGTGGTGTTTTCGCCATCGGGAAAGTTTAGGGGTTCCGGCAAAGTACTGGGACCACCGGAAGGGTCGAGGTCCACCGGTGGGGCCACCCATCCGGAGGGCCCCATGGGCCATAGGGGAAGGAACCAGCCCACAGGGGCTGGTGCGCCCCTAGGCCCACCCCTGCGCCTAGGGTTGAAACCCTAGGGGTGGGGCGCCCACGGCTTGGGGGCACTCCACCCCTTGCCGCCGCCCCCCTTGAGATTGGATCTCTAGGGGCAGCCACTGGGGCCTATATAAAGGGGGAGGGGGCTGCTGTACACAACACCCAAGGCGCAGCCCTCCCTCCCAACACATCTCCTCCTCCGTGAGAGCTCGTGAAGCCTCGCCGAGATCTTGCTTCACCACCATCACCACGCCGTCGTCTGCCGGTGGTGCTGTCTTCCTCAACCTCTCCTTCCCCTTGCTGGATCAAGAAGGAGGAGACGTCGCTCGTCCCGCACGTGTGTTGAGCAGCGGAGGTGCTGTCCGTTCAGCACTTGGCATCGGTGATCTGAATCACGCTCGAGTACGACTCCATCATCACCAAGCAAGCTTCCGCACGCGATCTACAAGTGGTATGTAGATGCAAACTCTCTCCGTTACTCGTTGCTTAGATGAACTCATAGATGGATCTTGGTGAAACCGTAGGAAAAATTTTAATTTTCTGCAGCGTTCCCCAACAAGTGGCATCATGAGCTAGGTCTATCGTAGTTCTCTATTGCACGAGTAGAACACAAATTTGTTGTGGGCGTTGATCTTGTCATCTTACTTGCCCCTACTAGTCTTTTCTTGCTCAGCGGTATTGTGGGATGAAGCGGCCGGACCAACCTTACACGACGCTTACGTGAGACCGGTTCCACCGATCGACATGCACTAGTTGCATAAGGTGGCTGGCGGGTGTCTGTCTCTCCCACTTTAGTTGGAGCGGAATCGATGAACAGGGCCCTTATGAAGGGTAAATAGAAGTTGACAAAATCACGTTGTGGTGATTCGAGGTAAGAAAACGTTCTTGCTAGAACCCAATCGCAGCCACGTAAAAGATGCAACAACAACTAGAGGACGTCTAACTTGTTTTTGCAGCGATTGATCATGTGATGTGATATGGCCAGAAGTTGTGATGAATGTTGAATTGTGATGTATGAGATCATGTTCTTGTAATAGGATTCACGACTTGCATGTCGATGAGTATGACAACGGCAGGAGCCATAGGAGTTGTCTTTATTTTTTGTATGACCTGCGTGTCATTGAAGAACGCCATGTAAACTACTTTACTTCATTACTAAACGCGTTAGTCATAGAAGTAGAAGTAGTCGTTGGCGTGACAACTTCATGAAGACACGATGATGGAGATCATGATGATGGAGATCATGGTGTCAAGCGGTGACAAGGTGATCATGGAGCCCCAAGATGGAGATCAATGGAGCTTGATGATATTGGCCATATCATGTCACAACTATATATAATTGCATGTGATGTTTATTATGTTTTTACATCTTGTTTACTTAGGACGACGGTAGTAAATAAGATGATCCTTATAAAATTTCAAGAAGTGTTCTCCCCTAAGCGTGCACCGTTGCTACAGTTCGTCGTTTCTAAGCACCACATGATGATCGGGTGTGATGGATCCTTACGTTCACATACAGCGGGTGTAAGACAGATTTACTGGCGAAAACACTTAGGGTTAACTTGACGAGCCTAGCATGTGCGGACATGGCCTCGGAACACGGAGACCGAAAGGTCGAACACGAGTCGTATGGAAGATACGATCAACATGAAGATGTTCACCGATGATGACTAGTCCGTCTCACGTGATGATCGGACACGGGCTAGTCGACTCGGATCGTGTAACACTTAGATGACTAGAGGATGTCTAATCTAAGTGGGAGTTCGTAATTTTGATTAAGAACTTTATTATCATGAACTTAGTCTAAAACCTTTGCAAATATGTCTTGTAGATCAATGGCCAACGCTAATGTCAACATGAACTTCAACGCGTTCCTAGAGAAAACCAAGCTGAAAGATGATGGCAGCAACTATACGGATCGGGTCCGAACACGAGATCATCCTCATAGCTGCCAAGAAACAGTATGTCCTAGAAGCACCGTTAGGTGATCCACTGTTCTCCGGCGCTGCAAAGACGATTTGAGCGTCTGGCGGACTCGTTCGATGATTACTCCCTCGTTCAAGTGCGGCATGCTCTACAGCTTAGAACCGGGCTCCAAAAGCGTTTTGAGCATCACGGAGCATATGAGATGTTCAAGAGCTGAAACTAGTTTTCCAAGCTCATGCCCGGTCGAGAGATATGATGTCTCGACAAGTTCTACAGTTGTAAGATGGAGGAAAACAGTTACGTCGGTGAGCACATCCTCAAGATGTCCGGGTTGCACGCTTCGTATGACCCAGTTGAACATTAACCTCCCGGATGAGGCGGTCATTGACAGAATCCTCGATCGCTCCCACCAAGCTTCAAGAGCTTTGTGATGAACTACAACATGCGGGGATGGTAAAGACCATTCTGAAGTGTTCTCGATGCTAAAGTCGCAGAGGCTGAAATCGAAAGGAACATCAAGTGTTGATGGTCAATAAGACCACTAAGTTCAAGAAGGGCAAGGGTAAGAAGAACTTCAAGAAGGGCGGCAAGGATGTTGCCGCGCCCGTAAGTCTGCTGCGGGAAGAAGTCAAAGAATGGACCCAAGCACGAGACTGAGTGCTTTTATTGCAAGGGAAGGGTCCTCGAAGCGGAACTGCCCCAAATACTTAGCGGATAAGAAGGCGGCAACACCAAAGGTATATTTGATATACATGTAATTGATGTGTACCTTACCGAAGACTCGTAGTAACTCCCGGTATTTGATACGGTGCCGTTGCTCATATTTGTAACTCACAGCAGAGCTGCGGAATAAACGGAGATGGCGAAGGACGAGGTGACGATCTTGGCGTCGGGAATGGTTCGAGTCGATGTGATCGCCGTCGCACGCTGCCTCTACATTTACCTACGGGATTAGTTTTGAACCTTAATAATTGTTATTTAGTGCCAAGTTTGAGCATGAACATTGTATCCGGATCTCGTTTGATCTGAGATGGCTACTCATTTAAGTCCGAGAATAATGGTTGTTCGATTTACATGAGAGATATGTTTTATGGTCATGCTCCGATGGTCAATGGTTTATTCTTAATGAATCTCGGCGTAATATTACACATGTTCATAGTGTGGATGCGAAAAGATGTAAAGTTGATAACGATAGTCCCACATACTTGTGGCATCGCCGCCTTGGTCACATTGGTGTCAAGCGCATGAAGAAGCTCCATCTTGATGGACTCTTAGAGTCTCTTGATTATGAATCGTTTGACACATGCGAACCATGCCTCTTAGGCAAATGACCAAGACTCCGTTCTCGGAACAATGGAGCGAGCAACCAACTTGTTGGAAATCATACATCTTGATGTGTGCGGTCCAATGAGCGTTGAGGCTCATGGAGGATATCGTTATGTTCTCACTCTCCGATGACTTGAGTAGATATGGGTATGTCTACTTAATGAAACACAAGTCTGAGACCTTTGAAAAGTTCAAGGAATTTCAGAATGAGGTGGAGAATCAACGTGACCGAAAGATAAAGTTCCTACGATCAGATCGTGGAGGAGAATACTTAAGTCACGAATTTGGCACACACTTAAAGAAATGTGGAATCGTTTCACAACTCACGCCGCCTGGAACACCTCAGCGAAACGGTGTGTCCGAACGTCGTAATCGCACACTATTGGATATGGTGCGGTCTATGATGTCTCTTACCGATTTACCGCTATCATTTTGGGGATACGCTCTAGAGACAGCTACATTCACTTTAAATAGGGCACCGTCTAAATCCGTTGAGACGACACCGTATGAATTATGGTTTGGGAAGAAACCTAAGTATCGTTTCGAAAGTTTGGGGATGCGATGCTTATGTCAAGAAACTTCAACCTGAAAAGCTCGAACCCAAGTCGGAAAATGCGTATTCATAGGATACCCTAAGGAAAGCGTCGGGTATACCTTCTACTTAAGATCCGAAAGCAAAGTCTTTGTTGCTAAGAACGGATGCTTTCTAGAGAAAGTTTTTCTCGAAAGAAGTAAGTGGGAGGAAAGTAGAACTTCGATGAAGTACTACCTCTCGAGCAGGAAAGTGGTGCGGCGCAGAAACCGTTCTGTAATGCCCACACCAACCAAGAGGAAATCATTAATGATGATCAAGATACTTGGATCAAGTTATCGCTGAACTTGAAGGTCCACAAGGACACGTTCCGCACTGCAGTGGTACGGCAACCTGTCATGGAAATCATGTTGCTAGACAACAATGAACCTTGAACTATGAAGAAGCAATGGCGGGCCCGGATTCCAACAAATGGCTTGAGGCCATGAAACCGAGATAGAATCCATGTATGAAAACAAAGTATGGACTT